>CM062290.1:339756926-340172147 GCA_031216915.1 Pictodentalium vernedei
CTCGTCCAGTACAGTGCTTACAATGCAATACGGACCACACAACGGAATACATGAAGGTTGCGACCTTGCTGGTTGTGATAAAGATGACACGATTTACCCAGTGAAAAAAGATCCTCACATAGAGGAAGATTTCACGTTAAGATCCACAGTAGACAAGAGAGTAAATTACTCATGATCTCTGTGAAGATAGAGATGCTATCAACAGAAATGTATTGTGGTTGTTTATCTTAGCAATACCTGCTAAAACAACAGCGCCGGAGGATACGCGTATCCTATCATTCCGTCCTATAGATCAATAGAGCGTTAACAGTATTAGCTCAGAGATCTGGACAAGCCAACACATACGTCTGCAATTGATTAGCAAGCTGTGTCATAAATAAAACATCATTGGGCGCTCCCATAGATAGCAAATCTGATTGAATACTTGTTTGTTGAGAGTCCATTCTGACAGCAACAAGCGACCCGTAAGAGAACGGGAGTGCGATAAAACAATCAGACGACCCAGAATATGACGGACCAAAACTGAACTTGGTGTACTATAACCAACAGACGGATTCTTTCCATTAAATTGAATAACGGAAACGAAAGAGTGCCTCCCTGGTTCCGGAGATACGCCACTACTGTCGAATTAAAGGACAGGAATTTGGGCATGCGTTTCTGAATAATGTTCATGCAATGACATAAAGCAAGCCTAAAAAACATTATTCCGCAGAAGTTAAACTGATAGCTAAAAGACTGCGGAACCCAAAGACCCTGGCACTTCGAATCCGTAGGGATCAGTATATATCCCAATCTGTTTGACTGGCAACCGTCATAACAGCCACACTCGGGTCCGGCAACTGCGGCGGCACTCTCTGAGTCAACCACCGAATGTTTGCCCCAGTCTGAATCTCTTGTAACACTAGATAGACAAGAGAATGTATAAATCGAGCAATTCATGGATTGCCGGAAAGTTGCCGTCGAAGAGAAGCTCCTCCGAGAACGAAGCGACTCTGAGAGAGTTCTTAACCTACTATCCACGCGTGGATGTAGCTAGGGCTGCGTCACGTCTAACCAACTCCAATCAGCCACTGAAGGGCGGAGTTATACGTGAACAAACTACTGCCCTCAAAAGAAATTACATTGAGAATAATATCCCGTAAATCTTTTCTTGAAGACGTAATGATAACGCCTCAGTAAGGCGGATTACGTATAATAAAGCGTCTAAGTTAAGTCTACTATACATAATGTCGTTCCCAACATTGAAATTGGAAAAGACATAAACGGCGAAAAAGAATATATGCAGTCTTTAATCACACCGTCTAGACGCATATGAACTCTCGGTATGCCCTGCTCTGCCAAAATAAACTATTTGTAAAAAAGATAAAATGGCAGAAATGAGCCACGCGGACAAGAAACTAAACTATCATGCTTAGTAGCAGGCTTGTATATATATATAAATATATAGCGTCGAAAAATAAAACACATGTTGTAATGACAATATTGGACTGCGTCGGTAAGTCAGGGACAAAGTCCCTGTACCGATCGAAAAATCCGAGTCCAATGACGCTATAAGTCTCTTATCCAAGATCGCAGCAATGAAGTCCGAAAAATAATCACTGGAAGAAATGCCAGAAGATATGAAAGGCATCTTCCGATACTACTAAAGGGAAAACTCGAAATCTTTCGAATCCCTTTCGCCATCCTGTCGGACCCTATAAAGCGTTCGGTCGTCCGTAGCTTGATGCAACCGCGGACCGCACCGACCCAGCACCGTCGGATAATTCCTGATTCGACCGAGAAACTGTCAATTGCTGGGATGCTGCGAAACAACTGTGCTAACTCGGATAGCACGTCCGTCACTGAGGCCTGAGGAGCAGCGGTCTTACGATGCATTGCCGCAGGAAGCTCCGAGATCGTTACCCCGTGCATACTTCCAATATGCGAGCGAACGGAGTGTATAGGCCTCGTGTCCCTTGGCTACCGGATGGCGCGACCTATTCGCTGTGGAATCACTGAATGCCGAAACTGATCGGATACTCGAGGTCACGTAGCCAATGTGCGGTCGTGTGCCCTGCTGTGAGGATGAGGAAGCATTAAAGACAGTCTCTCGGACTGTCAATATAACGGAGCGTCCCGAGCAACGGACATATGCTCCGAATGTAAAATATCTGAACCACAACATGCGGTCCCCTATGTTGTTGGCTTCCTCCGATCTGTCCTCAATCTGCCGTCACTGGGTGAGTACTAAAGTAATTAAAGTGCTCGCATCACCCAAATCTCCTTCCTAGACCGCAACGGACGAACCCGGCAGCCGAACCATTCGATGAATGTACGCTACACCAGGTGAGCTAGCGAATGTCACTCCGTAAGCGATAGACATATTCCATGAGCACTTATTGCCGCTAACTCTTCATTAACTATGACGACAGAGGCACACTTTGAAAGACATCTCCATAACTCTTCGAACAAGAAACCAGAAATGCTTGGATAGCAAGCATAAAATAATAATATATATAGCGTCGTTCAATAATTCGAAAGTTTGTGTGACATTATTGGACTATGTCGGAACTGAGGGACGATGTCCCTGAACCGAACCAAAAATTTCTAAGTCCACCGACGCTATCAGTTTCTTATCCGGCATCGCAGCATATGTTGTTCCGAAAGGGAAAGCTTGAAATCCTCCGAATCCCTTTCGGTATCCCGTCGGACCGGATGAAACTTTCGGACGTCCGTACCCGCTTCCGCGGAGCGTCCCGACCCAGCATCGTCGAATAAAATATATGCGACAGATTCAGTTGATGCTGGGATGCTGCGATAAACTGTGCTATTAAGGAAAGCACGTCCGTTCCCGAGGCCTGTGCAGTAGCGGACTTACGATGCATTGCCGCTGGAAGCTCCGTGTACGTTGACTCCCGCACACTTCCTATGCGAACGTCCGGAGTCTGCAGGCCTCGAGTCCCCGGCTACCGACCCAGCGCTGTCGGATAATTCTCGATCCGACACCGTTTCTGTCGGCTGCTGGGATGCTGCGATAAGCTGTGCTATGTGCACAAGAATGTCCGGCGTCGAGACCTGCGGAGGCGCAGTCTATCGCTGCTTCGCCGAGGGCAGCTCCGCATCAGATGGCTCCCGCATACTTTTCCTTTGCGAACGTCCAGAGTCCATCGGTCTCGAATCCCTGGCTGCCGGATGGTGTGACCTGGTCGCCGAAGAATCCTTGATCGGCGAAGCTGGTAATATATCGGCGGTCACGCAGCCAAGGTGCGGTCGTGTGCGCTGACGAGAAGAGGAAGCCTTAGCAGTCTCAGCGGACTGCCTATACAACGGAGCGTCCCGAGCGACGGACGTATGCTCCGCTAGCGACACATTTGTACCACAACATCTGGGGCCAGATGTTGTTGAACGAGAGAGGGGCCTCTCTCGCTTGCCGTCCGGATGGACCGGAACGAGCTATGAACCGGACTAAAAGGCTTCCTCCGTTCTCCCTCCGATCCGCCGTCACTGGGTGTGCATTAAGTTAATTTATAGTGCTCGCATCACCCCAAAATTCCTTCTAGACCGCAACGGACGAACCCGGCTGCCGAACCATTCGGTGAATGGACGCTACACCGGGCGAGCTAGCGGACGTCAAAGGCCGTCGAATTCTACTAGGGTCCTCTTAGGCAATTGGCGTATTACATGAGCACTTTTCCGCTAGCCCTTCATTAATTGTGACGACGGAGGCACACTGTTGGAAGACATCACAGATACATCACCCTAATCTTGATCGTCTGAAATAGAAATTGATAAAGTAGAGTGACCCTGCGGGGAAAGGACCGGAGTGTCCAAATCCCCAACAACATACCGTGACATACGCTTCCCATATTGTCATCGAAATCATACGATACAGAACAGGAGTTAATGCGAGTACACTGACCACATATAGAATGATAATAAGGTCAGAGGAAGACTTCCTCTTAAAACAATTGATCAATATCCTTTCAATGTGAAAAGAAAACAAGTCCTGGTACTCGCACTAACCCCTGGCAATCAAAATACATAATAATAATATGATCCATTAATATAGAAAAAATAATTGAAATCAAAATATTTTGAAAAAATATTTTTTCAGAACAGCCCAAGTTTCTGAAAAGTAACGTTGAGCCCCAATGGATCCCAAGCCTAAGTGTGGACAAAAATTTTAAAAATATTTTAAACAATTTATTCAACACTTACGAACAATAATAATGTATCTAGTTATGATTAAAATAACATAAAGATATTATTATTTAGAAATCCCCCCCTCACACAGAGGGCTGTTGTAAATGTAAACAATGAGTGTAAAAACACTAAAATAAGACTCCAGGCACCCAGGCCCGAAATCAGTTACCAAAAATACACCATCTGATGCAAAACAGAGACTTCCAGGGAAGAAACTGCAGAACATCAGATGGTAGATGCAGAACACAACGCCTAACCACCCGTAGGTGAAGACGTAAACATGGGGAAAGAACAGAATTCATTCTGTTATTCAGCTAAAACTCCCAAGAAATTTTAATAATAATAATTACAGAAACTATGCCAAAAGCATGGGAGAATAGCAAGGGGGAACTTAAAGGACAGGGAGAGAGGAAAACACTTGAAAAAACAGTGTAACTAAATAATCAGAATGACAACAAAATGGCTGCTGCCTTGAAAATAGGTAACTTAACATAATTTCATTAAAAAATTTTAAGTTACAGCCCTGATAATATTCTGTCACACATTCTTTTCCTCTCCTCCTTTTCTATCCTCCTTAGAATCACCATTTCACTAATATTTATGTGTCTGGCATCATTTAAACTGAGATTTAAAAGCACAAAGATCAGTCAGATGTTAACTGATGAAGGGCCAAACTTAGAATGATAAATGGCGCCAATTTCGGAACGTCCTTGACACTGCGCATGCGCAGTAGGGGCGAGGTGTGGAGGGCCTTTCAGGACATGTTTTCTTTAGTTTTAGATGCAAATTTTGGGGATTGGGGGGCAAAATTTGTGTTTGGCCCTATATTTTAAGAGTTAGCACCAGCTATGTCTGGGTCATTGGTACAGTATAAAAATACAGAAATTCCGCCCTCAACGAAGGGGAGAAATCCTGCCAATACAGCCCCCCAATGACACCTAACTCCAATAATAATATCCAAAGGGATAACATAAATTGTAAACCAAACAAGAGGCACCACGGGGCCTGAAGCCTTCATCTTGAACAGAACACAATTTAAACAGAGTCCAAGAATGAGTCTACGTTAAGCAAGCCATCTCCATAGGCTACACTGCCAATCCTTGAGTCCCTCAGGAGTGACAAAAATAATCTGGGCATCATGCCTTTTCTTCAGTTGATCATAAAGTAAAATGTAGAGCTCCCCTATGAAGTCCCTTGATACAAACTATGTGAATTAATCTTAGTTACACACCTCTAGCAGGTACTGAATACAGAATTTTTACTTCTTCAGCAAAATGGCCAATTCCGGCTCCCGTAGAGAGCCCAAATATTAACCCAGGCTCTTGCTTTGAACAGAGTTAAATCTGACTTCCCTAGAGATGTTGTGTACCGAATATGAAAGCATTCTGACTGTTGGAGCTGAAGAAGAGAAATTGTAAAGAAATTTCTTCGAATTGCACTAAGTTCAAATTTGGGCTACCATAGCGAGCCCAAATATTAACCTATGGATTCGATTTGAACAAACTTGAATCTGCCACAGCAGCATTTTTTCGATGCCCATTACAGAACACCCTAACATAACCAATGGCATTTTTTTTTTTAACCAATCAATTCTACTGGTTCTAAGGATACTTCATACCAAAATAACAGCTCTCTGTTCTGTGTGGTTTGAGAAATATGGGTATTTGAAAATATTTCTATTTTTAGCTCCAGGGTTGCCATGGGGATGCAGGAATTTTTTTTTTGCATGGGTCAAGTACTTATGACCAAATAATACCGGACCATCGGTTCAAAAAATAGAAATTTTGGGCGGGGCCAAAAATCTTACCCCTCCTATTACAAAGCCAAATATTACTTCACGAACTTCATTTAAACAAACTTGATTCTACACCTCATATGGAAGCTCCATAGCAAATATCAAGTCATTGTACACACTGGTTCTTGAGAAGAAGATTTTAAAAATATTTTGGAGCATTTTCCCCCACTCCCTCCCTATGGGTCTGGGCATGTTGAGTTGAACAAAAATGAAATGCCCCTTTGGGACCATCACTCACACAAACTTTCACTTGAATTGGCCCAGTGGCTTTGGAGGAGAAGACCAAAACATGGTGTTGATGGACAATAGACGAGACGACGGATGGAGAGCGATGGGATTAGCTCAGCTTGACTTTGTCAAGATGAGCTAAAAAAATGAACTGAACAGCACGGGACACGAAAGTTGCGTGCTGAATATAATAACGAGAATATACACCAAACACAGCCCTGTTAATTCAAGATCAGCAGATCCATAATTCTAATCACAGGAAATGGTGTCAACTAGTTGAATCATCACTGTTATCAGAGCAAATGAAAGCGCATGTCTGAGATGACGGAATGAAAAAGAATGAGTCATTGGTTAAACGTTTGCGCACTGGTTCCAGAAGCCGTGGAACTGTTCAAGGAGAAGAGCGTCCCCTGCTGGGTGTGCACCGGTAGCACTCGACCCAGTTTTGGCTTATTTTTTCTTGGTGCTTTTGCACCACTTTTTTTTCCCAAATCGCTTGGGAAAGATCAAAATAGAGGGTATACTTCCAAGTTAGGGACTTCCACTGTAATGCAAGCCTGTTGTAAACAATTGTAAGGTGGGTTGATAAGAAATCAAGAAAGGGAGGAATATTGTAAGATGACAGTCTTTCAATTTTGAGGTTCGTCATCGCACTTGCGCTCACACATGCATGTAATTTTGAAAAGCTTCATGCCAGAAATGCTGCATCTTGGCAAAAAGCAGCACATTATATGATCGATTTCTTAAATGTTTCAATTAGCTTAACACAAGTGAGGTTAATGCTCATCAATCACCGATGGCACGTGGCTGCATGCAGTAATATACAACTACATGGTACGATCATGATGGAAGTTTCAAACAAGTCCGGAAGCCACTTCCCAACTTCAAATAATACAACACATTAAAGAGTTGATACCGCCAAATGTCCCACCTCAAACATGATGCAATTGGTTCGTCAATAAAATTGTAGACATGCGGGTACTTCAGTAAGCGTTCAGTTCATTGTGTCACAGAGTTATTTGTCAGATTAAAATAAATTTCACAATCAAAATGGGGATATTTTTAAAAGAACAAGTGTTTGACCACTGAGGTGGTATTAGTCCCCTACGGCGCTTTTGTGACATAAGGTGTTTTTGTCACAGAAGACACTAGAGTATATAAGCATCTTGGATTTTTAAAAAAAAATATTGAGCGTGCATAATCCCCTCACAACCCCTTTATCCATGTACTATATATGAAAAGTGCAGCTTGAACCATGTTGGAGGGAGTAGTGGTAACATAAAATAGAGAAAAAAGCTTAAAAAACACAACAGAAATGGTTGCCATGGCACCATCTTGAATTTTGGAAAAAAATATTGAACGTGCAACATCCCATTACAACCCTCTATCCATGTGCCAGATATAAAAAGTGTAGCTTGAACCATGTTGGAGTGAGGGGTGGTAACATAAAATAGAGAAAAAAAAGCTTAAAAAACACAACAGAAATGGCCGCCATGCCGCCATCTTGGATTTTGAAGAAAAAATATTGAACGTGTATCATCCCCTCCCAACCCTCTATCCGAGTGTAGCTTGAACCATGTTGGTGGGAGGGGTGGTAACATGAAAATAGAGAAAAAAAGCTTAAAAAACACAACAAAAATGGCTGCCATTCCGCCATCTTGGATTTTGAAAAAAAAATTTTGGGCGTGCATCATCCCCTCAGAACCATTTATCCATGTACCAAATATGAAAGGTGTAGCTTGAACCATGTTGGTTGGAGGAGTGGTAACATCAAAATAGAGAAAAAAAGCTTAAAAAACACAACAAAAATGGCCGCCATCTTGGATTTTGAAAAAAAAATTTTGAGCGTGCATCATCCTCTCAGAACCATTTATCCATGTACCAAATATGAAAGGTGTAGCTTGAACATGTTGGTGGGAGGGGTGGTAACATCAAAATAGAGAAAAAAGCTTAAAAAACACAACAAAAATGGCCGCCATTCTGCCATCTTGGATTTTGAAAAAAAAATTTTGAGCGTGCATCATCCCCTCAGAACCATTTATCCATGTACCAAATATGAAAGGTGTAGCTTAAAGCATGTTGGAGGGAGAGGTGGTAACATAAAAAAAAACCAGACAGACAGACAGACAGAGACAGACAGACAGACAGACAGACAGACTGCAATCCTATAGTCCCCTTACGGTTCCCGTAGGGGACTAATATGGATGAGAGTACAGGGCAACTAAATTAGCTGAAATAAGCTGAAACTCCCAATATTTTCACTTGAAAACTGGTGAAAAAGAAGTTTCCTCTGGAAATAAGGGGACCTATTGTTAAGATATCACTTGGCAGACATTTTACTTCCACAAATGTACATGTCAAGACCATTTTCATGTCAATTTGTAGAAAATAAAATTTCAGCATTTTGATAATAAATTAGCTGAACTCTTTCATCCTTGTAGAATACAGCGTGTGTAAGATCATACACATGTTGTATTCTATTAAAAACATCCACTTTTCTGTAACTTCACACAACAGCTCAGTATTTCCTAAGTTTGAAAAAATGTGCTTGCAAATTAGAAATGACCAACCAACTTGGCACACCTACATTTTACAAAATCGAAAGACTGGCTTTCAGAGATGGTTTATTGAAGTCTTGAACTCGTCTCTGTGTCATATATCGACTCATCCTAATGAACTCATCAGAATATGCCCAGATGAGGTCCCGATTTCAATACACCATCTCGGAAACCATCATGAGCTCTGGCAAAACAAGATGTAGAAGAATAAATGCTCAGTTTATCACTAGAATATGGAGAAATGATCAAATATCTGTAAGTTAAATTCCCTTGTTAACTGAGTATATTTCACTGGAACAGTAGCTATTCAATTTAAAGTTTCTTTTGATAACAGACAAAAAACATGTACATTGAAGCTTAGCTCAAGTTTCGTATCAAAAGAAACTTCTCTATTCAAAGTTTCTTTTGATGACAGACAAAAAATATGTGCATCAAAGCTGAGCTCAAATTTGGTATCAATCACTGAATTAGCAACAGCAGACAAATGTAAATAAATGAAAGAAAACCAACTTACCCGATTGCTGAAATGATGATCCACTAATTCTATGAGGCAAACCAATTTGAATTCTTGACTGAAAAAATAAAATACAAAGTAAACAGATGTTTGCTCCTTCAAAACAGAAAAGGAAGCTTTTAGTGAAACGTACATGTTCAATCACATGTAGAGCTGGGACGTTTTTTGGTTTTCCGGTTCAGTTCCAGTTTTGGTGGTAATCCAGAAAACTGAACCAGAAGACCAAGCAAAAACAGACTGAATGGTTTTGCTGTGTTTGTGCATATAATCTAATCAAACTATCTTACTGGGAGGGTGCTGGAGAACTGGACTACAGTGTCACTTAATATATCAGGCAAAGGGACGACTACGTCATACTCTCATTGTCACATGTTCTCCTTTATTGACTCGTTTTTCAGATGAGTCAATAATGGAGAAAATGTGACACTAAGAACACAACATAAGACACAGATGAACTTTATTTATTCGTTACCCTAATTTATGTTTTTTTCTGACTGAAGAGACCCTAAAACTGATCAAAGGGAAATTAAGCTGAACCCAATGGAGTTATTTCCAGACAGGGCTTTTTGTGGCGGGTGGTGTCAAATAAACTACTGCAGGGTTTTTCCAACTTATGGATCTTGAAGTATTGTTTACTATAATATATGTTCGTTGCACACAGAAAAACTGAACTGAAACTGAGGTTTTTTCTGAAACCAACCGAAATCAAATCTGAAAATTCAAAACTGCCCAGATCTAATCAAGTGATCACCATACAAGTTGTACCACAAAATATTTTAAAAAAAACTAGAAGGAATTGGACTGATTACTAGTTTAAGGATATTAAATATAACTAAAATATTGCAGAGGACTTAACCCTTTACCCAACGAATCGCAGCACGCATCCGCCCACGTGCAATTCAGCAGCTGAAAAAATATATTTTGAAACATTTCAACAAAACCATATCATGTGACCCCTCTTTGAAACGAGCTCGACGAGCCACATGATATGGTTTTAACATTTTTTTGAAAAAATTTGAAAAGTTAAAAAATTTATAGTAATTTCTATATTTTTTATACTTACCAATGACCCAGACATAGCTGGTGCTAACTCTTAAAATATAGGGCCAAACACAAATTTTGCCCCCCAATCCCCAAAATTTGCATCTAAAACCAAAGAAAACATGTCCTGAATGGCCCTCCACACTTCACCTCTACTGCGCATGCGCAGTGTCAAGGACGTTCCGAAATTGGCGCCATTAATCATTCTAATAACCAGTGCCTGGTAAGCGCTATGTACTCAGCGGGGAGGTAAGAGTTCCCAACTCCTGGGAGGGCCATCCCCGTCTGGGTCATTGGTAAGTATAAAAAAAATATAAATTACTATAAATTTTTTAACATTTTTATACTGTACCAATGACCCAGACATAGCTGAATAGTAAAAAGGCTGGAGGGCCAAGGACATAGAGCAAGATGGAATACGCTCAATAATATAAAATAGAGTCATCCCCTCTAGGGAAAAAGAAGTAATAGGCCTTACATGTATCTTTCTTATTTATGATAAATTAGAAAGATACAACACCTTCCAAAATTGAGCATCATACATCCATGTACTCTATTAATATCCAATATAATCTTTATACTAATAATTTTTAAAGTAAGCCAATAAATAAAGTAAGTCTAGAGAATAGAGACTCTTATACTCCTTAAAAGTGTCTGAGGATTGCATAATCTTGTCCGTTGACACGTGCTATATTCAAAAGCTATACTTTAAAAACTAAGACTTGAATGAATTTTTAAAACATAAACTTCTCACTAAACAACCTTCCCAATAACAGCTCAGAATTACTAACTCCGGAGGAGGTATCCCCTTGTTTTCATAGTAAAACAGGTGACCCAAGGGAACACCCTCCCCCCCCCCCCCCTTTTTCTTGCCCTGGGTCAAATAGCCCAGAGCGAAGAGGGCAGCAGAACAGAGTCACTGCTGAAACAGACAGCCTACCTAGCTATAGTAGCAACTGTTAAGTGAATGACATTCTGAGCAGTAGATAAAAGACCTAACAATAGAGGCCTCCAGAAATGGACTCGATATTTCTGAGATAAAAATTCATGAATGTGGATGGCTGAGCGCAATGAGCAGCCTTCAAAAATCTATAATAGCGACACTATTAATGTAAGCCCAAGATGTAGAAGAACTCTTACTTCATGAGCCGAAATCTTAAGCACAACTGCTGAGTCAATGATATACCATAAGCAGTACCGATAGTTAATTGAATCCATTAGCAATAGAATGGAGCGTAACGTCCTTCTATTAGTCATCAAAGACAGAAGAAGCTTACGCCCGTAGTAATAAACAGAAATCTGTTTATAAATACATAAACTCTAACCGGACAGAGTAAAGGCCTATGCCCGTACGAAGACGGAAGGACCTTAATAACAATAGGTTCCGGATATTAGGAGCCTAACTCTTATGCAAAAATCCAACCTAAATAGTAAAGGAAGTAGTGATTCCGAAACTACGAAAGTGAAAATCATCCATCGATAGTGCATGAAACTCACTGACTCTTCAGTAAAAGAGAAGCCAACAGAATTACTGTTTAAAAGGTCAGAATTTGAAAACTACTGTTTCCAGAGGCTCAAATGATTACTTAGCTAAATAAGAACCGAAGTTAAATTCCATATAGGAATTTAATCTAAAGATTCTAAGTCTATTTATCAGAAAGTTACTAACTGACTTAGATAAAGAGACATAAGACTCAATTGTAAACTATCATAGAGTGCATAGGTATGAGGTAACATAAACCTATAACCTTAATAATAACAGGCTGCAGTAGATCTTGTCAAACAAGTATACTAAAAAGTTGCAATGTGTAGTATGGAGGGATCAACAATATGAACATAGTGATCCCTACACCAACGACAGAAGAGCCTCCACTTTAGCCGCATAGAATAGCGAAGAAGAGGATCTCCTATAGTAAGAAATCGCGTCCAAAGCTCGTCCAGTACAATGCTTACAATGCAATAAGGACCACACAACGGAATACGTGAAGGTTGCGACCTTGCGGGTTGTGATAAAGATGACACGATTTTACCCAGCGAAAAAAGATCCTCTCATTGAGGAAGATTTCGCGTTAAGTCCCACAGTAGACATCAGAGTAAATTACCCACGGTCTCTGTGAAGATAGAGATGCTATCAACAGAAATGTATTGTGGTTGTTTATCTTAGCAATACCTGCTGAAACAACAGCGCCGGAGGATACGCGTATCCTATCATTCCGTCCTATTAGATCAATAGAGCGTTAACAACATTAGCTCAGAGATCCGGACAAGCCAACACATACGTCTGCAATTGATTAGCAAGCTGTGTCGTAAATAAATCATCATTGGGCGCTCCCATAGATAGCAAATCTGATTGAATACTTGTTTGTTGAGAGTCCATTCTGACGGCAACAAGCGACCCCTAAGTGAACGGGAAAAACAATCAGACGACCCGGAATATGACGGACCGAAACAGAACTTGGTGTACTATAACCAACAGACGGATTCTTTCCATTAAATTGAATAATGGAAACGAATGAGTGCCTCCCTGGTTCCGGAGATACGCCACTACTGTCGAATTAACGGACAGGATTGGACATGCGTTTCTGAATAATGTTCATGCAATGACATAAAGCAAGCCTAAAAAACATTATTCCGCGGAAGATAATTGCTTGCTTAGAGACTGCGGAACCCAAAGACCCCGGCACTTCGAATCCGTTGGGATCAATATTATATCCCAATCTGTTTGACTGGCAACCTTCATAACTATAACACTCGGATCCGGCAACTGCAGTGGCACTCTCTGAGTCAACCACCGAATGTTTGCCCCAGTATGAATCTCTTGTAACACTAGATAGACAAGAGAACGTGTAAATCGAGCAATTCATGGATTGCTGAAAAGTTGCCGTCGAAGAGAAGCTTCTCTGAGAACGAAGCGACTCTGAGAGAGTTCTTCACCTTACTATCCATGCGCGTGGATGTAGCTAGGGCTGCGTCACGTCTAACCAACTCCAATCAGCCAACGAAGGGCGGAGTTATACGTGAACAAACTACTGCCCTCAAAAGAAATCACATTGAGAATAATATCCCGTAAATCTTTTCTTGAAGACGTAATGATAATGCCTCAGTAAGGTGGATTACGTATGATAAAGCGTCTAAGTTAAGTCTACTAGACATCATTGTCGTTTCCAACATTGTGGTTGGAAAAGACATAGACGGCGAAAAAGAATATTTCCAGTCTTTAACCATGCCGTCTAGACGCATATGAACTCTCGGTATGCCCTGCTCTGCCAAAATAAATTATTCGTATAAATGATAAAACGGCAGAAATGAGCAACGCGGACAAGAAACTAAACTATCATGCTTGGTAGCAGGCTTGTATGCATATATAGCGTCGAAAAATAAAACACATGTTGTAATGACATTATTTGACTGCGTCGGTAAGTCAGGGACAATGTCCCTGAACCGATCCAAAATTCTGTGTCCAATGACGCTATAAGTCTCTTATCCAACATCGCAGCAATGTAGTCCGAAATAACAATCACTGGAAGATAATGCCAGAAGATATGAATGGCAGCATCCGATGCTACGAAAGGGAAAACTCGAAATCTTTCGAATCCCTTTCGCCATCCTGTCGGACCCTATAAAGCGTTCGGTCGTCCGTACCTGATGCAACCGCGGACCGCACCGACCCAGCGCCGTCAGATAATTCCTGATTCGAGTAAGAAACTGTCGATTGCTGGGATGCTGCGAAACAACTGTGCTAACTCGGATAGCACGTCCGTCACTGAGGCCTGAGGAGAAGCGGTCCTACAATGCATTGCCGCTGGAAGCTCCGTGATCGTTACCCCGTGCATACTACCAATATGCGAGCGAACGGAGTGTATAGGCCTCGTGTCCCTTGGCTACCGGATGGCGTGACCTATTCGCCGTGGAATCACTGAATGACGAAACTGATCGGATACTCGAGGTCACGTAGCCAATGTGCGGTCGTGTGCCCTGCTGTGAGGATGAGGAAGCATTATCGACAGTCTCTCGGACTGTCAATATAACGGAGCATCCCGACCGGTAGACATATGCTCCGAATGTAAAAAATCTGAACCACAACATGCGGTCCCCTATGTTGTTGGACGAGAGAGGGACCTCTCTCGCTCACAGCCCGGACGGACCTGGACAAGCCAGGAACCGGACTAACAGGCTTCCTCCGATCTGTCCTCAATCTGCCGTCACTGGGTGAGTACTAAAGTAATTATAGTGCTGGCATCACCCAAATCTCCTTCCTAGACCGCAACGGACGAACCCGGCAGCCGAACCATTCGATGAATGCACGCTACACCGGGTGAGCTAGCGAATGTCACTCCGTCGATCCTAAAGGGATCTCTTAGGCGATAGACATAATCCATGAGCACTTATTGCCGCTAGCTCTTCATTAACTATGACGACACAGGCACACTTTTGAAAGACATCTCCGTAACTTTGCGAACAAGAAACCAGAAATGCTTGGTTATAGCAAGCATATAATAATAATATATATAGCGTCGTTCAATAATTCGAAAGTTTGTGTGACATTATTGGACTATGTCGGAACTGAGGGACGATGTCCCTGAACCGAACCAAAAATTTCTAAGTCCACCGACGCTATCAGTTTCTTATCCGGCATCGCAGCATTCTGGTCCGACGAAAGAAGCTGTAGAAGATCAAGTCAGATGACATACACAACAGCATATGTTGTTCCGAAAGGGAAAGCTCGAAATCCTCCGAATCCCTTTCGGCATCCCGTCGGACCGGATGAAATTTTCGGACGTCCATACCTGCTTCAGCGGAGCGTCCCGACCCAGCATCGTCGGATAATACATGATGCGACAGATTCAGTTGTTGCTGGGATGCTGCGATAAGCTGTGCTATTTGGGATAGCACGTCCGTCACCGAGGCCTGTGCAGTAGCAGTCTTACGATGCATTGCCGCCGGAAGCTCCGTGTACGTTGACTCCCGCACACTTTCTTATGCGAACGTCCAGAGTCTGCAGGCCTCGTGTCCCTGGCTACCGGATGGTATGACCTGGTCGCCGATGATTCTCCGATTGGCAAAGCTGACTGGATATCCAAGGTCACGTAGCCAAGAGCGGTCGTGTGCGCTACCATGAGAATGAGGAAGCCTTATGGACAGTCTCTCCAGACTGACTATATGTCGGAGCGTCCCGAGCGGCGGACGTATGCTCCGAAAGGGAAAGCCCGAAATCCTCCAAATCCCTTTCGGTATCCCGTCGGACCGGATGAAATTTTCGGACGTCCGTACCCGCTTCCGCGGAGCGTCCCAACCCAGCATCGTCGGGTAAAAAATATGCGACAGATTCAGTTGATGCTGGGATGCTGCGATAAACTGTGCTATTTAGGAAAGCACGTCCGTTCCCGAGGCCTGTGCAGTATCGGTCTTACGATGCATTGCCGCCGGAAGCTCCGTGTACGTTGACTCCCGCACACTTCCTATGCGAACGTCCGGAGTCTGCAGGCCTCGTGTCCCTGGCTACCGGATGGTGTGACCTGGTCGCCGATGATTCTCTGACTGGCGAAGCTGACTGGATATCCGAGGTCACGTAGCCAAGAGCGGTCTTGTGCGCTACCATGAGAATGAGGAAGCCTTATTGACAGTCTACTCCGGACTGACTATATGTCGGAGCGTCCTGAGCGACGGACGTATGCTCCGAATGCGAAACATTTTGTACCACAACATCTGGGGCCAGATGTTGTTGTACGAGAGAGGGGCCTCTCTCGCTCGCCGTCCGGATGGACCAGAACGAGCTATGAACCGGACTAAAAGGCTTCCTCCGTTCTCCCTCTAATCCGACGTCACTGGGTGTGCATTTGGTTGATTTATAGTGCTCGCATCACCCCAAAACTCCTTCTAGACCGCAACGGACGAACCCGGCTGCCGAACCATTCGATGAATGGACGCTACACCAGGCGAGCTAGCGGACGTCAAAGGCAGTCGAACCTACTAGGGTCCTCTTAGGCAATTGGCGTATTTACATGAGCACTTTTCCGCTAGCCCTTCATTAATTGTGACGACGGAGGCACACTGTTGGAAGACATCACATATACATCACCCTAATCTTGATCGTCTGAAATAGAAATTGATAAAGTAGAGTGACCCTGCGGGGAAAGGACCGGAGTGTCCAATTCCCCACTAACATACCGTGACATACGCTTCCCATGTTGTCATCCAAATCATACGATACAGAACAGGAGTTAATGCGAGTACACTGACCACATATAGAATGATTATAAAGTCAGAGGAAGACTTCCTCTTATTACAATTGATCAAAATCCTTTCAATGTGAAAAGAAAACAAGTCCTGGTACTCGCACCAACCCCTGGCAATCAAAATACATAATACTAATATGATCCATTAATATAGAAAAAATAACTGAAATCAAAATATTTTGAAAAAATATTTCTTCAGAACAGCCCAAGTTTCTGAAAAGTAACGTTGAGCCCCAATGGATCCCAAGCCTAAGTGTGGACAAAAATTTTAAAAATATTTTAAACAATTTATTCAACACTTACGAACAATAATAATGTATCTAGTTATGATTAAAATAACATCAAGATATTATTTACAAGAAATCTCCCCCTCACACAGAGGGCTGTTGTAAATGTAAACAATGAATGTAAAAACACTAAAATAAGACTCCAGGCACCCAGGCCCGGAATCAGTTACCAAAAATACACCATCTGATGCAAAACAGAGACTTCCAGGGAAGAAACTGCAGAACATCAGATGGTAGATGCAGAACACAACGCCTAACCACCCGTAGGTGAAGACGTAAACATGGGGAAAAGAACAGACTTCATTCTGTTATTTAGCTAAAACTCCCAAGAAAATTTAGTAATAATAATTACAAAAACTATGCCAAAAGCATGGGAGAATAGCAAGGGGGGACTTAAAGGACAGGGAGAGAGGAAAACACTGAAAAATCAGTGTAACTAAATAATCAGAATGACAACAAAATGGCTGCTGCCTCGAAAATAGGTAACTTAACATAATTTCATTAAAAAATTTTAAGTTACAGCCCTGATTATATTCTGTCACACATTTTTCCTCTCCTCCTTCTCTATCCTCCTTAGAATCACCATTTCACTAATATTTATGTGTCTGGCATCATTTAAACTGAGATTTACAAGCACAAAGATCAGTCAGATGTTAACTGATGAAGGGCCAAACTTAGAATGATTAATGGCGCCAATTTCGGAACGTCCTTGACACTGCGCATGCGCAGTAGAGGTGAAGTGTGGAGGGCCATTCAGGACATGTTTTCTTTGGTTTTAGATGCAAATTTTAGGGATTGGGGGGCAAAATTTGTGTTTGGCCCTATATTTTAAGAGTTAGCACCAGCTATGTCTGGGTCATTGGTACAGTATAAAAATATGATATTTAAAATAATAAATTTTGAAATCATCTGCGTTGGGTAAAGGGTTAAAATGTATGTGAAAATCAGAATCTAATCTTACAAGGAAAACAATGAGAATCAACTCTGATTCTTGCAAAATGTTAATTTGATTCTCATCATAGATTCCAAAAGTGTTTTTGGAGACCTGGAGAATACTACTTATTTTTTGCTCCTACATAATAAGGTACCCAACACTGTGACTTAGCAGTAGGGTATAGGCAGCAAAGAGTTCCCAAGGAACTACTGCCAATAGGGATGGAAAGATATACCGAGCTTGTGATACAATACATATCTCCGATAAACTGGTCAAGATACAATGCTGTTCGGACAAATGATTTGTGCTATTGCCAATTATTGGTATTCAGTGATAACCCACCAGCTCTCCTCAAATAAATGCGTTAGTGTTGACTTATGGTTCACACAATAAGCAGTAGACCGACTGAATGATTGACTGACTGATCAGTTGTTCAGTTAAATCACAAATGGGCTGGCTTCGTTTTCTGAAAAATCCAGGATGGCAAAAAATCACTCTCTTGGGAGCAGCTATATATGCGAGTAAATCGCTTTTCAGAACTGTTTTTCATTGCTTTGGTTCGCAAACATCTTCTTAACCCCCTGCACTCTGATGTCGAGAATACTTGACCCCCCCCCCCCCCCCCCACTCTAAGCCCCACCACTCCTCCCTGTCATCCATGGTTATCCCCCCTGTGTTGTCAGAAATTCAGCAATTTAGATTTTGGTTGACAGAGCTCAATTGGAGCTCTGTCAACCAAAATCTAAACTGCTGAATTTCTGACAACACAGGGGGGATAACCATGGATGACAAATCGGGCGTTTCGTCATCAGATTGCAGGGGGTTAATGCCATGTAAATTGTATGTTTTCTGCATGGAATGCATTCATGCAAATCACCAAAAGACTGTCATTGAACCTGCACTTGTTTTTTCACAGCCCACTTTTCCCCAGTATGGGCAGACTGAGCAAGATGTTCTGCCTGGATTCCAGGCAGAACTTCTTGCTTAGCCACCCAATACTGGTTGTAGAGTGGTTTGTAAAATTTAAACGATTCTCTTCGTGAGAACTGATACAACTGTGTGCAAAACTGAACTAATATTATTATAGATAATATAACAATAACATGATTTTGAAGGACATTGCAGTGTATTGATGGCCCAACATGAATGATTAACAGTCCGACTTGCCCCAGACTGATCAGACATAGTAATTTTAATTTTTGTGGGACGAAGATCAAAGGCAGGCTTAATACCTTGTTTTTTTTTTGTCTTTTGCAAAGGGAGCAGTCGGAGTGTTCAGGATAGCGAAGATGTCAAAAATGGCTGAAATTAAGTGTGCAAAACAATGCTTATACAGGATTAAAATTGAGCGGTTGCTGTGCAAACAACCGTCTGCCTCAGATTTCCATCACAGAATAGGCGTTTCATTTTCATACATTTAACAGACACAGACAAAATTTCCACATTCCACATCTCAATACGACTTGACTCATAAACATTGAGTTTGAATTCCATAAGAATGTTTTTCAAGCTAGGATGTCAAATGGTTGAAATTTTGATTTGTTCATATTTATTGAAAAATTTTGTAGTTTCTCAGTTGTGTATATCGATTTACACAAAACAAATTGGGGATATGAAGCTTTGAACAGAGCATTAATGCACACGCTAATTCTGTGTTCTTAACCAACAGAACAGGCCTATTGCTCAGTAACATAAATTTAGCACAGAATTTCCTATATTTTTATCGAGTGAAGCATTTGATTGGTTCTATTGATGAACTTTCACATCAAATTAGGATAGCCAGTAATATTTCCATCCTTTGATGTAGTGTTCATCACAGTCAATGGGGTTTTATGAAGAATAATAAATAAAATGTTAATGGATTTGAATTTTTTCATTCTTATACAAACCCCACACAATATTGATTTTGCATGTCATTTATAAGGCCTAAAAAGTTAAAGATGTTTCTCAGGCCCTCCCACATGCTCTCCCTTTTTTAACCAAATGAAAGTTAAAAACATAAAAATTAAATGGTTTATATTTGATATTTTACCCAAGTTAATGAAATTGATAAATTTATCCCTTAAGTGCAACAAGGCTTTGCAAAGCCTTACCATTGCAAAGCCTTCTTGCACCACCACCCATGCTATTCTGTAGATTATGTGGCCTAAAACATAAAACAAACCAAGAACATGAAATTTTGATGGCAAAGAAATAATTACAAAAATAAAATATAAAAAACACCCGCCTGCATGCAATTTTACAAAAATGGCCTGAGAAATAGAATATCTACTTTGTGGGACCTAATCTGAAAAATTCATTTTATGCAGGGTTGAAAAATCATTTATGGTAGTAATGAGAGTCTTGTCTTGACCACAAGATATCTCAGTTTTTGAACAAGTGTACACTGTACAGATACAATAAACAGCTGCGCCATGAGCGCATGATACGCCCGTTATTAATTACAAGAGGGAACCACACAATATGAGTATACATGTGTACTTGTCAGGTTACATATACTTGCCACCAAAAAATCATGAAAATTGCTCAAAGTCCAACATGTGGAAAATTGCCTATATTTTGATGAATAAAGTCCCATAACTCTGGAATGACAAATCGGACAGCGACACAAATCGAAAGGGAGATTCCTTCTATCAACATATACTTGCAACCAAAAAGTCATGAAAATTGCTCTGAGCATTTTCAAGTTATGGTTCGACATGTGAAAAGTTAAAAAATTTATAGTAATTTATATATTTTTTATACTTACCAATGACCCAGACATAGCTGGTGCTAACTCTTAAAATATAGGACCAAACACAAATTTTGCCCCCCAATCCCCAAAATTTGCATCTAAAACCAAAGAAAACATGTCCTGAATGGCCCTCCACACTTCACCTCTACTGCGCATGCGCAGTGTCAAGGACGTTCCGAAATTGGCGCCATTAATCATTCTAATAACCAGTGCCTGGTAAGTGCTATGTACTCAGCGGGGAGGTAAGAGTTCCCAACTCCTCGGAGGGCCATCCCCGTCTGGGTCATTGGTAAGTATAAAAAATATATAAATTACTATAAATTTTTTAACATTTTTATACTGTACCAAAAAGTCATGAAAATTGCTCTGAGCATTTTCAAGTTATGGTTCGACATGTGAAAAGTTAAAAAATTTATAGTAATTTATATATTTTTTATACTTACCAATGACCCAGACATAGCTGGTGCTAACTCTTAAAATATAGGGCCAAACACAAATTTTGCCCCCCAATCCCCAAAATTTGCATCTAAAACCAAAGAAAACATGTCCTGAATGGCCCTCCACACTTCACCTCTACTGCGCATGCGCAGTGTCAAGGACGTTCCGAAATTGGCGCCATTAATCATTCTAATAACCAGTGCCTGGTAAGTGCTATGTACTCAGCGGGGAGGTAAGAGTTCCCAACTCCTCGGAGGGCCATCCCCGTCTGGGTCATTGGTAAGTATAAAAAATATATAAATTACTATAAATTTTTTAACATTTTTATACTGTACCAATGACCCAGACATAGCTGAATAGTAAAAAGGCTGGAGGGCCAAGGACATAGAGCAAGATGGAATATGCTCAATTATATAAAATAGAGTCATCCCCTCTAGGAAAAAAGAAGTATTAGGTCTTACATGTATCTTTCTTATTTATGATAAATTAGAAAGAAACAACACCTTCCAAAATTGAGCATCATACATCCATGTACTCTATTAATATCTAGTATAATCCTTATACTAATAATTTTTAAAGTAAGCCAATAAATAAAGTAAGTCTAGAGAATAGAGACTCTTTATACTCCTTAAAAGTGTCTGAGGATTGTATAATCAAGTCCGTTGACACGTGCTATATTCAAAAGCTATACTTTAAAAACTAAGACCTGAATGAATTTTTAAAACATAAACTTCTCACTAAACAACCATTCCAATAACAGCTCAGAATTACTAACTCCGGAGGAGGTATCCCCTTGTTTTCATAGTAAAACAGGTGACCCAAGGGAACACCCTCCCCCCCCCCCCCTTTTTCTTGCCCTGGGTCAAATAGCCCAGAGAGAAGAGGGCAGCAGAACGGAGTCACTGCCGAAACAGACAGCCTACCTAGCTATAGTAGCAACTGTTAAGTGAATGACATTCTGAGCAGTAGATAACAGACCTAACAATAGAGGCCTCCAGAAATGGACTCAATATTTCTGAGATAAAAATTCATGAATGTGGATGGCTGAGCGACACTATTAATGTAAGCCCAAGATGTAGAAGAACTCTTACTTCATGAGCCGAAATCTCAAACACAACTGCTGAGTCAATGATATACCATAAGCAGTATCGATAGTTAATTGAATCCATTAGCAATAGAATGGAGCGTAACGTCCTTCTATTAGGCATCAAAGACAGAAGAAGCTTACGCCCGTAGTAATAAACAGATATCTGTTTATAAATACATAAACTCTAACCAGTGCCTGGTAAGCGCTATGTACTCAGAGGGGAGGTATGAGTTCCCAACTCCTGGGAGGGCCATCCCCGTCTGGGTCATTGGTAAGTATAAACAAGAGGCCCCACGTGGCCTTAATCGCTCACCTGACAAAGTGACTCTAAGAAGTATTTTAGGTCACCTTCACCATGTCATGCCTCATCAACATTAACTGGTTGAGTGATAGATTTTGTTTGAAGTTCAACATTTGTTACCTAAAATTAGTTTTATTTAAAATCATTGGTGTGTGGCCAATCTCCAATGATTTTTAATAAAGCAAATTTATCTCTGCAGACAAACTGGTTTAGCTTGAAGCACAAACAAGGAATGTGAAGAGATAGCCTTGGACATCTCTCCCCAACTGTGGATATCTTCCATGTGCTACATGTACATATTTGCATGCAAGAAAACAAAAATTTTCACAAATTTTCCAAAATATTAGTTTTTTTTATCATCATTGGAACAAGCTCAAATAGCTTATTCCAATAGGGGTATGGGAAGATCAGGTATATTTTTGAGACAGAATTGTGAATATATAAATAATGGTGTTTTTTTGTGAATGATGCTGGAGAATTTTGCGTAAAGATATGGTAAATGGTTTGTTCTAGATACAGAATGATGCAAAAGTATTTAAATTTGATTAGGCAAGTTGTTCCTATAATGCATTTAAAAATTGAAGTAACTGTTTTTTTGCTGCCCGAACTTTTAGATGTGTGTGTCTGTGTTTGTTTGTGTGTGTGTGTGTGTGTGTGTGTGTGTGTGGGGGGGGGGGGGGGGGGGGGGGGGGGTAAGAGTGTTCTTGCAAACAAAATTCCTGAATAAATGGAAAATTTTATTTTTTGTGTGAAAGACATAGTGCGTGAATGTTGATTGGAACAAGCTTAGAGAGCTCATTTTAATGTGAAGTCATAAAGCTGTGTTTTACGTACGAAATTCTGGAATAACTAAAAAATTGCTTTTTTGACTCAAAAAGCATGGTGTGCGACCTCTCATTGGAATGAGCTCAAAAAGCTCATTCCAATGGGGTATTTACAAGCGATAAGTACATGTATGTTTAAGAGACAAAAATTAAAATTTGAATAGCGATTTTTGCGAAGAATGCTGACAAGTTTTTGCAGTTATGCTTGTAAAAAGGTAAGATATGCAAAGTGGTTGTTTTCTAGAGGCGACATTTAATTAAGGGGAATTAACCCTTGATTACTGAGGTAACTTCTAAAAGTACTGAAATTTCATGAAGCAATGTGAATAACAGACAACAGTTGCCTAAAAATTTCATGAATAACTAAAATTTTTATTCTTTTGTCTCGAAAACATGGCATATGACCTTTGTTGGAATGAGCTGAATGCGTGTGTTCCAATGAGGGGTCATAAAATTTGAACGGAGATTTGTGTGAATAATGCATTAATACTGCTAGATTTGGGTAAACGGTTCACCCTGGATACCACCCCTTCTATAGTAGATCTTTTCTGCAAATTTTGTCTAAGATTCTATCAATTTAACAAATAAATACGTTCATGAATCACAATCAGATCCACCCCACAATGTTGCATACCAAATATCAAAAGATTCTGCCTGCTGGATCTGGAGAAGAAGATTTTTTAAGAAATATGCCTGAAATGCACTAAGTTAAAATTTGGGCTCCTATACGGAGCCCAAATATAAACCCAGGGGGCCGATTTGAACAAACTTGAATCAGATCCACCCCGCAATGTTGCTTACCAAATATGAAAAGATTCTGAAGCTGGATCTGGAGAAGAAGATTTTTAAGAAATTTGCCTGAAATGCACTAAGTTCGAATTCGAGCTTCTATAGTGAGCCCAAATATGAAACTAGGAAGCCGATTTGAACAAACTTGAATCAGATCCACCCCACAATGTTGCATACCAAATATCAAAAGATTCTGCCTGCTGGATCTGGAGAAGAAGATTTTTTAATAAATTTGGCCGAAATGCACTAAGTGCGAATTCAGGCTTCTATATTAAGCCCAAATATGAATCCAGGGGGCCGATTTGAACAAACTTGAATCAGATAAACCCTGCAATGTTGCATACCAAATATCAAAAGATTCTGCCTGCTGGATCTGGAGAAGAAGATTTTTGAAGAAATTTGCCCGAAATGCACTAAGTTTGAATTCGAGCTTCTATAGTGAGCCCAAATATGAATCCAGGGGGCCGATTTGAACAAACTTGAATCAGATCCACCCCACAATGTTGCATACCAAATATCAAAAGATTCTGCCTGCTGGATCTGGAGAAGATGATTTTTTAAGAAATTTGCCTGAAATGCACTAAGTTCGAATTCGAGCTTCTATAGTAAGCCCAAATATGAATCTAAGGAGCCGATTTGAACAAATTTGCATCAGATCCATCCCACAATGTTGCATACCAAATATCAAAAGATTCTGCCTGCTGGATCTGGAGAAGAAAATTTTTTAAGAAATTTGCCTGAAATGCACTAAGTTCGAATTCGAGCTTCTATAGTGAGCCCAAATATGAATCTACGAAGCTGATTTGAACAAACTTGAATCAGATCCATCCCACAATGTTGCATACCAAATATCAAAAGATTCTGCCTGCTGGATCTGGAGAAGAAGATTTTTAATAAATTTGCTTGAAATGCACTAAGTTCAAATTTGGGCTCCTATACTGAGCCCAAATATAAACCCAGGGGGCCGATTTGAACAAACTTGAATCAGATCCACCCCACAATGTTGCTTACCAAATATGAAAAGATTCTGCCTGCTGGATCTGGAGAAGATTTTTTAAGAAATTTGCATGAAATGCACTAAGTTCAAATTCGAGCTTCTATAGTGAGCCCACATATGAATCTAGGAAGCCGATTTGAACAAACTTGAATCAGATCCACCCCACAATGTTGCATACCAAATATCAAAAGATTCTGCCTGCTGGATCTGGAGAAGAAGATTTTTTTAAGAAATTTGCCTAAATGCACTAAGTTCGAAATCGGGCTTCTATACTGAGCCCAAATATGAACCCAGGGGGCCGATTTGAACAAACTTGAATCAGATCCACCCTACAATGTTGCATACCAAATATCAAAAGATTCTGCCTGCCGGATCTGGAGAAGAAGATTTTTTAAGAAATTTGCCTGAAATGCACTAAGTTCGAAATTGGGCTCCTATACTGAGCCCAAATATTAACCCAGGGATCCGATTTGAACAAACTTGAATCAGATCCACCCCACAATGTTGCTTACCAAATATGAAAAGATTCTGCCTGCTGGATCTGGAGAAGATTTTTTAAGAAATTTGCCTGAAATGCACTAAGTTCGAATTCAGGCTTCTATAGTAAGCCCAAATATGACTCCAGGGGGCCGATTTGAACAAACTTGAATCAGATCTACCCCACAACGTTGCATACCAAATATCAAAAGATTCTGCCTGCTGGATCTGGAGAAGAAGATTTTTGAAGAAATGTGCCTGAAATGCACTAAGTTCGAATTCAAGCTCCTATAGTGAGCCCAAATATGAATCTAGGGAGCCGATTTGAACAAACTTGAATCAGATCCACCCTACAATGTTGCATGCCAAATATCAAAAGATTCTGCCTGCTGGATCTGGAGAAGAAGATTTTCAAAGAAATTTGCCTGAAATGCAGTAAGTTCAAATTTGGGCTCCTATACTGAGCCCAAATATAAACCCAGAGGGCCGATTTGAACAAACTTGAATCAGATCCACCCCACAATGTTGCATACCAAATATCAAAAGATTCTGCCTGCTGGATCTGGAGAAGAAGATTTTTTAAGAAATTTGCCTGAAATGCACTAAGTTCGAAATCGGGCTCCTATACTGAGCCCAAATATGAACCCAGGGGGCCGATTTGAACAAATTTGAATCAGATCCACCCTACAATGTTGCATACCAAATATCAAAAGATTCTGCCTTCTGGATCTGGAGAAGAAGATTTTTTAATGTTTTTCCCATTGCCTACAGTGTTAAAAAGTTCTGACTCAGCACTTTTTCAAAGTCCCGAAACTGTACCCTATGATAAAACCGATGGCAATTTTTTTTTACCAATCCTTTCTGTTGGTCCTAAGGAAGCTGCACACCAAATAAAAATTCTCAGTGCCGTGCAGTTTTGGAGATATGGGCGTTTTAAATTTTTTCTATTTTTAGCTCCTGCGGTTCCCACGGGGCTGCGTGAAAATTTTTTTTTGCATAAATCAAGTACTCATGACCCAATAAGCCCTCACATAAAATTTCGTTCAAATCAGCCTCTCGGTTTGGAAAATAGAAATTTTGGGCGGGGCAAAAAATTTTGCCCCTCCCATAACGACGCCAAGTATAGCCCCACAAACTTCTCTTGAACAAATCTGAGTCTACACCTCAAAAGGAAGCTGCACACCAAATATCAAGTCTCTGCTACTGCTGGTTCATGAGAAGAAGATTTACAAAGATTTTGGTGCCCCTTGGGGGCGTGGCACCACCCAGGAGGAGGGGCAACTTCATTTGAACAAATCTGAATTGGCATTAGGTAATAAACATTTAGCCAACATTTGAATAAAATTGGGCTAGTGGTTTAGGAGGAGAACTCGATAATGTAAAGTTAACGCCGGACGGACGACGACGGACGACGGACAGAAAGTGATTAGTAAAGCTCCCCTTGAGCTTTGCTCAGGTGAGCTAAAAATATATAAATTACTATAAATTTTTTAACATTTTTATACTGTACCAATGACCCAGACATAGCTGAATAGTAAAAAGGCTGGAGGGCCAAGGACATAGAGCAAGTTGGAATACGCTCAATTACATAAAATAGAGTTAATCCCCTCTAGGGAAAAAGAAGTATTAGGCCTTACATGTATCTTTCTTATTTATGTTAAATTAGAAAGATACAACACCTTGCAAAATTGAGCATCATACATCCATGTACTCTATTAATATCTAGTATAATCCTTACACTAATAATTTTTAAAGTAAGTCAATAAATAAAGTAAGTCTAGAGAATAGAGACTCTTTATACTCCTTAAAAGTGTCTGAGGATTGTATAATGAGGTCCGTTTGACACGTGCTGTATTCAAAAGCTATACTTTAAAAACTAAGACCTGAATGAATTTTTAAAACATAAACTTCTCACTAAAAAGCCATCCCAGTAACAGCTCAGAATTACGAACTCCGGAGGAGGTATCCCCTTGTTTTCATAGTAAAACAGGTGACCCAAGGGAACACCCTCCCCCCCCCCCCCCCTTTTTCTTGCCCTGGGTCAAATAGCCCAGAGGTAAGAGGGCAGCAGAACGGAGTCACTGCCGAAACAGACAGCCTACCTTGCTATAGTAGCAACTGTTAAGTGAATGACATTCTGAGCAGTAGATAATAGACTTAACAAAAGAGGCCTCCAGAAATGGACTCGATATTTCTGAGATAAAAAAAATCATGAATGTGGATGGCTGAGCGCAATGAGCAGCCTTCAAAAATCTATAATAGCGACACTATTAATGTAAGCCCAAGATGTAGAAAGAACTCTTACTTCATGAGCCGAAATCTCAAGCACAACTGCTGAGTCAATGATATACCATAAGCAGTACCGATAGTTAATTGAATCCATTAGCAATAGAATGGAGCGTAACGTCCTTCTATTAGGCATCAAGACAGAAGAAGCTTACGTCCGTAGTAATAAACAGATATCTGTTTATAAATACGTAAACTCTAACCGGACAGAGTAAAGGCCTATGCCCGTACGAAGACGGAAGGACCTTAATAACAATAGGTTCCGGATATTTATTAGGAGCCTGACTCTTAACCAAAAATCCAACCTAAATAGTAAAGGAAGTAGTGATTCCGAAACTACGAAAGTGAGAATCATCCACCGATAGTGCATGAAGCTCACTGACTCTTCAGTAAAAGAGAAGCCAACAGAATTACTGTCTAAAAGGTCAGAATTTGAAAACTACTGTTTCCAGAGGCTCAAATGATTACTTAGCTAAATAAGAACCGAAGTTAAATTCCATATAGAAATTTAATCTAATGATTCTAAATCTATTCATCGAAAAGTTACTAACTGACTTAGATAAAGAGACATAAGACTCAATTGTAAACTATCATAGAGTGCATTGTTATGAGATAACATAGACCTATAACCTTAATAGTATCAGGCTGCAGTAGATCTTGTCAAACAAGTATACTAGAAAGTTGCAATGACTAGTATGGAGGGATCAACAATATCAACATAGTGATCCCTACAACAACGACGGAAGAGCCTCCACTTTAGCCGCATAGAATAGCGAAGAAGGGGTTCTCCTACAGTAAGAAATCGCGTCCAAAGCTTGTCCAGTACAATGCTTACAATGCAATAAGGACCACACAACGGAATACGTGAAGGTTGAGACCTTGCGGGTTGTGATGAAGATGACACGATTTTCCCCAGCGAAAGAAGATCCTCTCATGGAGGAAGTTTTCGCGTTAAGTCCCACAGAAGACATCTGAGTAAATTTACCCACGGTCTCTGGGAAAACAGAGATGCTATCAACAGAAATGTATTGTGGTTGTTTATCTTAGCAATACTTGCTGAAACAACAGCGCAGGAGGAAACGCATATCCTATCATTCCGTCCTATTAGATCAATAGAGCGTTAACAACATAAGCTCAGAGATCCGGACATGCAAACACATACGTGTGCAATTGATTAGCAAGTTGTGTCATAAATAAATTATCATTGGGCACTCCCATTGATAGCAAATCTGATTGAATACTTGTTTGTTGAGAGTCCATTCTGATGGCAACAAGCGACCCTTACATGAAAGGGAGTCCGGTAATACAATCAGACGACCCGGAATATGATGGACCGAAGCAGAACTTGGTGTTCTATAACAAACAGAAGGATTCTTTCCGTTAAATTGAATAACGGAATCGAATGAGTGCCTCCCTGGTTCCAGAGATACGCAACTACTATCGTATTATCGGACAGGATTTGGACATGCGTTTCTGAATAATGTTCATCCAATGACATAAAGCAAGCCTAAAAAACATTATTCCATGGAAGATAAGTGCTTGCCTAGAGACTGCGGAACCCAAAGACCCTGGCACAACGAATCCGTTGGGATCAATATTGTACCCCAACCTGTTTGACTGGCAACCGTCATAATTATAAAACTCGGATCCGGCAACTGCAGTGGCACTCTCTGAGTCAACCACCGAATGTTTGCCCCAGTCTGAATCTCTTGCTACACTTGATAGACAAGAGAACATGTATATCGAGCAATTCATGGATTGTTGAAAAGTTGCCGTCGAAGAGAAGCTTCTCCGAGACCGAAGCGACTCTGAGAGAGTTCTTCACCTTACTATCCACGCGCGTGGATGTAGCTAGGGCTGCGTCACGTCTAACCAGCTCCAGGTTGCCACTGAAGGGCGGAGTTATACGTGGACAAACTACTGCCCTTGAAAGAAATCACATTGAGGATCATATCCCGGAATTCTTTCTCTTGAAAACGTAATGATAACGCCTCAGTAAGGTGGACTATGTATGATAAAGCGTCTAAGTTAAGTCTATTAGACATCATTGTCGTTTCCAACATTGTGGTTGGAAAAGACATAGACGGCGAAAAAGATAATTTCCAGTCTTTAACCCCGCCGTCTAGACGCATATAAACTCTCGCTATGCCCTGTTCTGCCAAAATAAATTATTCCTAGAAATGATAAAAGGCAGAATTGAGCATTGCGGACAAGAAACTAAACTATCATGCTTGGTAGCAGGCTTATAAATATATAGCGTCGATAAATAATACAAATGTACTAATGACATTATTGGACTGCATCGGTAAGTCAGGGACAATGTCCCTGAACCGATCCAAAATTCCGTGTCCAATGACACTATAAGTCTCTTATCCAACATCGCAGCAATGTAGTCCGAAGGAACAACCACTGGAAGATAATGCCGGAAGAAATGTATGGCAGCTTCCGTTGTTCCGAAAGAGAAAACTCGAAATCGTCTGAATCCCTTTCGCCATCCTGTCGGACCCTATGAAGCGTTCGGTCGTCCGATAAACTGTGCTAACCTGGATAGCACGTCCGTCACTGAGGCCTGTGGAGAAGCGGTCTTACGATGCATTGCCACTGGAAGCTCCGTGATCGTTACCCCATGCATACTTCTATTATGCGAGCGAACGGAGTGTATAGGCCTCGTGTCCCTTGGCTACCGGATGGAGTGAGCTGTTCGCCGTGGAATCACTGCATGACGAAACTGGTCGGATACTCGAGGTCACGTAGCCAATGTGCGGTCGTGTGCGCTGCTGTGAGGATGTGGAAGCATTATCGACAGTCTCTCGGACTGTCAATATAACGGAGCGTCCCGAGAGGCGGACATATGCTCCGAATGCGAAATATCTGAACCACAACAAGTGGTCCCCTATGTTGTTGTACGAGAGAGGGACCTCTCTCGCTCACAGCCCGGACGGACCTGGACGAGCCAGGAACCGGACTAACAGGCTTCCTCCGATCTGTCCTCAATCCGTCGTCACTGGGTGAGTACTAAACTTACTGTAGTGCTCGCATCACCCAAATCTCCTTCCTAGACCGCAACGGACGAACCCAGCTGCCGAACCATTCGATGAATGGACGCTACACCAGGTGAGCTAGCGAATGTCACTCCGTCGATCCTACAAGGGACCTCTTAGGCGATAGACATATTCCATGAGCACTTATTGCCGCTAGCTCTTCATTAACTATGACGACAGAGGCACACTTTGAAAGACATCTCCGTAACTTTGCGAACAAGAAACCAGAAATGCTTGGTAATAGCAAGCATATAATAATAATATATAGCGTCGTTCAATAATTCGAAAGTTTGTGTGACATTATTGGACTATGTCGGAACTGAGGGACGATGTCCCTGAACCGAACCAAAAATTTCTAAGTCCACCGACGCTATCAGTTTCTTATCCGGCATCGCAGCATTCTGGTCCAACGAAAGAACCTGTAGAAGATAAAGTCAGATGACATACACAACAGCATATGTTGTTCCGAAAGGGAAAGCTCGAAATCCTCCGAATCCCTTTCGGCATCCCGTCGGACCGGATGAAATTTTCGGACGTCCATACCTGCTTCCGCGGAGCGTCCCGACCCAGCATCGTCGGATAATACATGATGCGACAGATTCAGTTGTTGCTGGGATGCTGCGATAAGCTGTGCTATTTGGGATAGCACGTCCGTCACCGAGGCCTGTGCAGTAGCAGTCTTACGATGCATTGCCGCCGGAAGCTCCGTGTACGTTGACTCCCGCACACTTTCTTATGCGAACGTCCGGAGTCTCCAGGCCTCGTGTCCCTGGCTACCGGATGGTATGACCTGGTCGCCGATGATTCTCCGATTGGCAAAGCTGACTGGATATCCGAGGTCACGTAGCCAAGAGCGGTCGTGTGCGCTACCATGAGAATGAGGAAGCCTTATGGACAGTCTCTCCAGACTGACTATATGTCGGAGCGTCCCGAGCGGCGGACGTATGCTCCGAATGCGAAACATTTTGTACCACAACATCTGGGGCCAGACGTTGTTGTATGAGAGAGGGGCCTCTCTCGCTCGCCGTCCGGATGGACCTGGACGAGCTAGGAACCGAACTAAAAGGCTTCCTCCGTTCTCCCTCTAATCCGCCGTCACAGGGTGTGCATTTGGTTGATTTATAGTGCTCGCATCACCCCAAAAAACTCCTTCTAGACCGCAACGGACGAACCCGGCTGCCGAACCATTCGATGAATGGACGCTACACCGGGCGAGCTAGCGGACGTCAAAGGCCGTCGAACCTACTAGGGTCCTCTTAGGCAATTGGCGTATTTACATGAGCACTTTTCCGCTAGCTCTTCATTAATTGTGACGACGGAGGCACACTTTTGGAAGACATCACGGATACATCACCCTAATCTTGATCGTCTGAAATAGAAATTGATAAGGTAGAGTGACCCTGTGGGAAAAGGACCGGAATGTCCAATTCCCCACTAACAAACCGTGACACACGCTTCCCATGTTGTCATCGAAATTATCACATACAGAACAGGAGCTAGTGCGAGTACACTGACTACATATACAATGATTATAAAAGTCAGAGGAAGATTTCCTCTTATTACAATTGACCAAAATCCTTTCAATGTGAAAAGAAAACAAAGTCCTAGTACTCGCACCAACCCCGACAATCAAAATACATAATAATATGATCCATTAACATAGAAAAAATAATTGAAATCAAAAAATTTTGAAAAAATATTTTTTCAGAACAGCCCAAGTTTCTGAAAAGTAACGTTGAGCCCCAATGGATCCCAAGCCTAAGTGTGGACAAAAAATTTTAAAAATATTTTAAACAATTTATTCAACACTTACGAACAATAATAATGTATCTAGTTATGATTAAATTAACATCAAGATATTATTTTCAAGAAATCCCCCCTCACACAGAGGGCTGTTGTAAATGTAAACAATAAGTGTAAAAACACTAGAATAAGACTCCAGGCACCCAGGCCCGAAATCAGTTACCAATAATACACTATCTGATGCAAAACAGAGACTTCCAGGGAAGAAACTGCAGAACATCAGATGGTAGATGCAGAACACTATGCCTTACCACCCATAGGTGAAGACGTAAACATGGGGAAAAGAACAGAATTCATTCTGTTATTCAGCTAAAACTCCCAAGAAATTTTAGTACTAAAATTACAGAAAATATGCCAAAAGCATGGGAGAATAGCAAGAGGGGACTTAAAGGAAAGGGAGAGAAGAAAACACTGAACAAGCAGTGTAACTTGATAACAAGAATGACAACAAAATGGCTGCTGCCTCGAAAATAGGTAACTTAACATAATTTCATTAAAAAATTTTAAGTTACAGCCCTGATAATTTTCTGTCACACATTTTTCCTCTCCTCCTTCTATATCCTCCTTAGAATCACCATTTCACTAATATTTATGTGTCTGGCATCATTTAAACTGAGATTTACAAGCACAAAGATCAGTCAGAAGTTAACTGATGAAGGGCCAAACTAAGAATGATTAATGGCGCCAATTTCGTTACGTCCTTGACACTGCGCATGCGCAGTAGAGGTGAAGTGTGGAGGGCCATTCAGGACATGTTTTCTTTGGTTTTAGATGCAAATTTTGGGGATTGGGGGGCAAAATTTGTGTTTGGCCCTATATTTTAAGAGTTAGCACCAGCTATGTCTGGGTCATTGGTACTGTATAAAAATATAAAGTCCCATAACTCTGGAATGACTAATCGAACGGCGACACCAACCGAAAGGGAGCTTCCTTCCATCAACATAAACCACCTACCAAAAAATCATAAAAATCTCCCGAAGCGTTCTCGAGTTATTGTACGACGTGTAAAAAATCAACAATTTTCTAAGTAATAAAGGCCCATAACTCTGGAATGACTAATCGAACGGCGACACTAAACGAAAGGGAGCTTCCCTCCATTGATATACACCACCTACCCAAAAATCACGAAAATCTCTCAAAGCGTTCTCGAGTTATCATACGTGTAAAAAATCAACAATTTTCTAAGAAATAAAGTCCCATAACTCTGGAATGACTAATCGAACGGCGACACTAAATGAAAGGGAGTTTTCCCCTATCGATATACACCACATACCCCAAAATCATGAAAATCTCTCAAAGCGTTCTTGAGTTATCGTACGACATATGCCCGGACAGACAGACGGATATTAATTTTAAGAGGGAACCACACAATATGAGTATACATGTGTACTTGTCAGGTTACATATACTTGCCACCAAAAAATCATGAAACTTAAAAAATTTATAGTAATTTATATATTTTTTATACTTACCAATGACCCAGACATAGCTGGTGCTAACTCTTAAAAATATAGGGCCAAACACAAATTTTGCCCCCCAATCCTCAAAATTTGCATCTAAAACCAAAGAAATCATGTCCTGAATGGCCCTCCATACTTTACCTCTACTGCGCATGCGCAGTGTCAAGGACGTCCCGAAATTGGCGCCATTAATCATTCTTACCATCAGTGCCTGGTAAGCGCTATGTCCTCAGCGGGGAGGTATGAGTTCCCAACTCCTCGGAGGGCCATCCCCGTCTGGGTCATTGGTAAGTATAAAAAATATATAAATTACTATAAATTTTTTAAGATTTTTATACTGTACCAATGACCCAGACATAGCTGAATAGTAAAAAGGCTGGAGGGCCCAGGACATAGAGGAAAATCCAATAAGCTCAACTATATAAAATAGAGTCATCTCCTGGAGGAGAAAAGGAGAATTAGGCTTCACATGTATCTTTCTTATTTATGATAAATTAGAAAGACACAATACCTTCTATAATTGAGCATCATAACATCCATATTCTCTATCAATATCCAGTATAATTCTTATACTAATTAGTTTTAAAGTAAGCCAATAAATAAAGTTAGTCCAGAGAATTGAGACTCTTTATACTCTTTTAAAAGTGTCTGAGGATAGTATAATAACGCCCGTTTGACACGTGACACATTCAAATGCTATACTTTAAAACTATGACATGAATGAATTTTAAAACATAACTTTTCACTTAAATAAACATCCCAGTAACAGCTCAGAATTACTGACTCCGGAGGAGGTATCCCCTTGTTTTCATAATAAAACAGGTGACCCAAGGGAACACCCTCCCCCCCCCCCCTTTTTTCTTGCCCTGGGTCAAATAGCCCAGAGCGAAGAGGGCAGCAGGACGGAGTCACTGCCGGAACATAAAGCCTACATAGCTATAGTTGCAATTGTTAAGTGATCGACATTCTGAGCAGCCGATAATGGACCTAAATAATGCAGGCCTCCAGAAATGGACTCGATATTTCTGAGATAAAAATTTGTGAATGTGAATGGATGAGACCAATATGCAGCCTACTTAAAATCTACAATAGCAACACTATTTACGTAAGCCCAAGATGTAGAAGAGCTCTTACTTCATGAGCCGAAATCTTAAGCACAGACTGCTGAGTTAAGGATAGATTATCCTAAGTAATACCGATAGTTAATTGAATGCATTTAGTAATAGAATGGACCGTAATGACCTTTCTATTAGGCATCAGAGCCAGAAGAAGCTTTACGTCCTTACTGATAAACTGAGATCTGTTAATAAATACATAAAGGTCTATCCGGACAGAGTAAAAGCCTATGCCCATTCGAAGACGGAAGGACCTTAAAAACAATAGGTTCCGGATATTTATTAGGAGCCTGACTCTTAACCAAAAATACAACATTAGTAGTAAAGGTAATAGAGTTTCCGATACTACGAAAGTGAGAATCGTCCACCGATAGTGCATGAAGCTCACTGACTCTTCAGCAGAAGAGAAGACTAAGAGAATTGCTGCCTTAAAAGGCCAGAATTTGAAACTACTGTCTCAAGAGGTTCAAATGGTTGCTTTAGTTAATAAGAACCCAAGCTAAATTCCGTATAGGAATTAATCTAAGGATTCTAGGTCTATTATCGAAAAGTTTCAAACTAACTTAGATAAAGAGACCTTAGGCTCAATTGTAAACTTATCATGGTGTGCATAGGTATCAGATAACATAGACCTATAACCTTTAAAAGTAACTGGCTGCAGTTGATCTCGTCAAACAAGTATACTAGAAAGTTTGCAATGTCTGGTATGGAGGGATCAAAAATATCAACATAAAGATCCCTACACCAACGACGGAAGACCCTCCACTTTAGCCGCATAGTATAGCGAAACGGAGGTCCTCCTACAGTTAGAAATCGCGTCCACTGCTCGTCCTGTACAATGCTTGCCATGCAAGAAGGACCGCACAACAGAATACGTGAAGGTTGAGACCTTGCGGGTTGTGATGAAGTTGACACGATTTCCCCAGCTAAAAAAGATCCTCTCGTGGAGGAAGTTTCCGCGGTAAGTCCCACAGCAGACATCTAAGTAAATTTATCCACGGTCTCTGTGGAGACAGAGATGCTACTAACAGAACTGTATTGTGAATGTATTATCCTAGCAATACCTGCTGAATCAACAGCGCTGGGGGATACGCATATCCTATCATCCCGTCCTACGAGATCGATAGAGAGTTAACTACATATGCTCGGGGATCCGGACACGGTGACACATACGTCTGCAATTGATTGGAGAGTTGTGTCGCAAATAAATTTATCACTGGGCGCTCCCATTGGTAGCAAATCTGATTGAATACCTGTTTGTTGAGAGTCCATTCTGACGGCAACAAACGACCCTTACGTGAAAGGGAGTCTGCTAATACGATCCGACGACCCAGAATATGACGGACCAAAACAGAACTTGGTGTTCTATAACAAACAGAAGGATTCTTTCCGTTAAAATCAATAACGGAACCGAATGAGTGCCTCCCTGGTTCCAGATATACGCAACTACTGTCGTATTATCGGACAGGATTTGGACATGCGTTTCTGAATAATGTTCATCCAATGACGTAGTGCAAGCCAAAATAATATCATTTCTTGGAAGTTAAGTGCTGGTCTAAAAACTACGAAACCCAAAGACCCTGGCACTTCGAATCTGTTGGGATCAATATTGTGTCCCAACCTGTTTGACTGGCATCCGTCATAATCGAAAAACTCGGATCCGGCAACTACAGTGGAACTCTCTGAGTCAACCACCAAATGTTTGCCCACGTCTGAATCTCTTGTTACACTTGATTGACAAGAGAACGTGTATATCGAGCAATTCAAAGATTGCTGAAAGGTTGCCGTCGAAGAGAAGCTTCTCCGAGACCGAAGCGACTCTGAGAGAGTTCTTCACCTTACTATCCACACGCGTGGATGTAGCTAGGGCTGCGTCACGTCTAACCAACTCCAGGTTGCCACTGAAGGGCGGAGTTATACGTGGAAAACTACTGCCCTTGAAAGAAATCTCATTAAGAATCATATCCTGGAATTCTTTCTCTTGAAGACGTAATGATAACGCCTCAGTAAGGTGGTCTACATATGATAAAGCGTCTAAGTTAAGTCCATTAGACATCATTGTCGTTTCCAACGTCGTGGTTGGAATTGACATAGACGGCGAAAGATAATTCCCAGTCTTCAGCCTCGCCGTCTTAGACGCATAGGAACTCTCGGTATGCCCAGTTCTGCCAATAAAAATTTATTTTCCTAGAATTGATGAAAGGCAGAATAGAGCATTGCGGACAAGAAACTAGACTAGCATGTTTGGTAGCAAGCTTATATATAGCGTCGTTCAATAATTCGAATGTTCTAATGAGATTATTGGACTGCGTTGGCAACTCAGGGACAATGTCCCTGAACCGATCCAAAACTCTGTGTCCAATGACGCTATTAGTCTCTTATCCAGCATTGCAGCAATGTAGTCCGACGGAACAACCTCTGGAAGATAATACCGGAAGAAATGTATGGCAGCTTCTGTTGTTCCGAAAGGGAAAGCTCGAAATCGTCCGAATCCCTTTCGCCATCCTGTCGGACCCTATGAAGTGTTCGGTCGTCCGTACCTGATGCAACAGCGGAGCGCACCGACCCAGCGCCGTCAGATTATTCCTGATCCGACCGAGAATCTGTCGTTTGCTGGGATGCTGCGATAAGCTGTGCTATTTTGGATAGCATGTCCGGCACTGAGGCCTGTGGAGAAGCGGTCTTACGATGCCTTGCCGCTGGAAGCTCCTTGTTCGTTACCCCGTGCATACTTCTATTATGCGAGCGACCAGAGTGTACAGGCCTCGTGTCCCTTGGCTACCGGATGGCGTGACCTGTTCGCCGTGGAATCACTGAATGACGAAGCTGGCCGGATACTCGAGGTCACGTAAGCCAATGTGCGGTCGTGTGCGCTGCTGTGAGGATGAGGAAGCATTATCGACAGTCACTCGGACTGTCTATATAACGGAGCATCCCGAGCGGCGAACATATGCTCCGAATGTGAAATGTCTGTACCACAACATCCGGTCCCATATGTTGTTGTACGAGAGAGGAACCTCTCTCGCTCGCCGCCCGGACGGACCTGGACGAGCTAGGAGCCGGACTAACAGGCTTCCTTCGATCTCTCCTCTGATCCCTCGTCACTGGGTGTGTACCAAAGTCTATTATAGTGCTCGCATCACCCAAATCTCCTTCCTAGACCGCAACGGCCGAACCCGACTGCCGAACCATGGACGCTACACCGGGTGAGCTAGCGAATGTCAACTCCGTCGATCCTACTAGGGACCTCTTAGGCGATTGACGTATTCCATGAGCAATAATTGCCGCTAGCTCTTCATTAACTGTGACGACAGAGGCACACTTTTGAAAGACATCTCAGTAATTTTGCGAACAAGAAACCAGACATGCTTGTAAATAGCAAGCATATACAAAATAAATATAGCGTCGTTCAATAAATCGAAAGTTTCTGAGACATTATTGGACTGTGTCGGAACTGAGGGACAATGTCCCTGAACCGAACCAAAAATTTCTGTGTCCACCGACGCTATCAGTTTCTTATCCGGCATCGCAGCATTCTGGTCCGACGAAGAACCTCTAGAAGATGAAGTCGGATGACATATACAGCAGCTTAAGTTGTTCCGAAAGGGAAAGCTCGAAATCCTCCGAATCCCTTTCGGCATCCCGTCGGACCATATGAAATTTTCGGACATCCGTACCTGATGCTTCCGCGGAGCGTCCCGACTCAGCGTCGTCAGATATTACATGATGCGACAGAGATTCTGTTGTTGCTGGGATGCTGCGATAAGTTGTGCTATTTGGGATAGCACGTCCGTCACCGAGGCCTGTGCAGTAGCGGTCTTACGATACTTTGCCGCTGGAAGCTCCGTGTACATTGACTCCCGCATACTTTCTTATGCGAACGTCCGGAGTCTCCAGGCCTCGTGTCCCTGGCTATCGGATGGCGTGACCTGGTGGCCGAGGATTCTCTGATTGGCGAAGTTGACTGGATATCCGAGGTCACGTAGCCAAGAGCGGTCGTGTGCGCTACCATGAGGATGAGGAAGCCTTATTGACAGTCGCTCCGGGCTGTCAATCTAACGGAGCGTCCCGAGCGGCGGACGTATGCTCCGAATGCGAAACATTTTGTACCACAACATCTGGGGCCAGATGTTGTTGTACGAGAGAGGGGCCTCTCTCGCTCGCAGTACGGATGGACCTGGACGAGCTAGGAACCGGACTAAAAGGCTTCCTCCGTTCTCTCCTCTAATCCGCCGTCACTGGGTGTGCATTTGGTTGATTTATTGTGCTCGCATCACCCAAAACTCCTTCTGGACCGCAACGGACGAACCCGGCTGCCGAACCATTCGATGAATGGACGCTACACCGGGCGAGCTGGCAGGACGTCAAAGGCCATCGATCCTACTAGGGACCTCTTAGGCAATTGACGTATTTTCATGAGCACTTTTCCGCTAGCTCTTCATTAATTGTGACGACGGAGGCACACTTTTGGAAGACATCACGGATACATCACCCTGTTCTTGATCGTCTGAAATAGAGATTGATAAACTAGAGTGACCCTGCGGGGAAAGGACCGGAATGACCATTTCCCCACTAACATACCGTGACACACGCTTCCCATGTTGTCATCGAAATTAACACATACGGAACAGGAGTTAATGAGAGTACACTGACTACATTTATACAATGATTATGAAAGTCAGAGGAAGATTTCCTCTTATTACAATTGAACAATATCCTTTCAATGTGAAAAGACAACAAAGTCCTAGTACTCGCACCAACCCCTGACAATCAAAATACATAATAACATGATCCATTAACATAGAAAAAATAATTGAAATCAAAAAATTTTGAAAAAATATTTTTTCAGAAAAGCCCAAGTTTCTGAAAAGTAACATTGAGCCCCAATGGATCCCAAGCCTAAGTGTGAGCAAAAAAATTTTAAAAATATTTTTAAAAAATTAATGCAACACTTACGAACAATAATAATGTATCTAGTAATGATTAAACTAACATCAAGATATTATTTTCAAGAAATCCCCCCTCACACAGAGGGCTGTTGTCAATGTAAACAAGAAGTGTAAAAACACCAGAAACAAGACTCCAGGCACTGATAACCCTGGCCCGAAATCAGTTACCAATAATACAATATCTGATGCAAAACAGAGACCTCCAGGGAAGAAACTGCAGAACATCAGATGGTAGATGCAGAACACTACGCCTAACCACCCATAGGTGAAGACGTAAACATGGGGAAAAGAACAGAATTCATTCTGTTATCCAGCTAAAACTCCCAAGAAATTTTAGTTATAATATTACAGAAAATATGCCATAAGCATGGGAGAATAGCTAAGGGGGACTTAAAGGAAAGGGAGAGAGGAAAACACTGAACAAGCAGTGTAACTTGATAACAAGAATGACAACAACAGGCTCTTGCCTCGAAAATAGGTAACTTAACAGAATTTCATTGAAAAAAATTTAAGTTACAGCCCTGATTATTTTCTGTCACTCATTTTTCCTCTCCTCCTTCTATATCCTCCTTAGAATCACCATTTCTCTAATATTTATGTGTCTGGCATCATTTAAAATGAGATTTACAAGCACAAAGATCAGTCAGATGTTAACTGATGAAGGGCCAAACAAAGAATGATTAATGGCACCAATTTCGGGACGTCTTTGACACTGCGCATGCGCAGTAGAGGTGAAGTATGGAGGGCCATTCAGGACATGATTTCTTTGGTTTTAGATGCAAATTTTGGGGATTGGGGGGCAAAATTTGTGTTTGGCCCTATATTTTTAAGAGTTAGCACCAGCTATGTCTGGGTCATTGGTACAGTATAAAAATATTGCTCAAAGTCCAACATGTGGAAAATTGCCTATATTTTGATGAATAAAGTCCCATAACTCTGGAATGACAAATCGGACAGCGACACAAATCGAAAGGGAGATTCCTTCTATCAACATATACTTGCAACCAAAAAATCATGAAAATTGCTCTAAACATTTTCATGTTATGGTTCGACATGTGAAAAATAAAGTCCCATAACTCTGGAATGACTAATCGAATGGCGACACCAACCGAAAGGGAGCTTCCTTCCATCAAAATAAACCACCTACCAAAAAATCGTGAAAATCTCTCGAAGCGTTCTCGAGTTATCGTACGACGTGTAAAAAATCAACAATTTTCTAAGTAATAAAGTCCCATAACTCTGGAATGACTAATCGAACGGCGACACTAAACGAAAGGGAGCTTCCCCCCATCGATATACACCACATACCCCAAAATCACGAAAATCTCTCAAAGCATTCTTGAGTTATCGTACGACATATGACCGGACAGACAGACAGACAGACAGAGAGACAGACAGACAGACAGACAGACAGACAGACAGACAGCGGTATACCATAATACGACCCGTTCTTTCAAAACGGGCATATAAAAATCACAGACAATTGTATTGCGATACATCAAGGAAAAGGTAAATCATCCCATTCCTACTGCCCTGATACTGTAAACTTGTCTTCCATCATTAAGACCACCAAATAACTGTTTGTGGGATCATGTGCTGAACATGTACATTAAGACAAGAAACTCTCCAAAATTGGTACTAGGCCCTCAAGAGTTAAACTGGGGCAATATAGAAATATGAAGATTTATTTATTGGGATTTATCAACACTTTCAACAGCCAGGGTCACCTCCTGTCAAGCAGTTTTACAGGTGGCGGAAGCCAGAGTACCCAGAGAGAATCACCGAGCAATGGCGAGCAACTGCCAGACTCCCCAATGCACTAACTCTACTCAAGCAGGGTTAGCAATTGTTGAAGAAAAGTGCACCACTGACATGCTGTATGCCTTAGTACAGTGCCACCGTGCCCCCAAATGGACAGTCAGGATTAAGTGTCTTGCTCAAAGACACAACACAGTTACCCCTGGTGGGGACTGAACCACAGACTTTCGGCTTAAAGTCCAATTCTGTAACCACTGAGCCACTGCTCTCCTAATGTGAGGATTGTATTTAACGATGAAATATGCACTGGTAGCACTCACAAGGGTATAATGTACACTCAAATTCTAAATTATTTAAGAACTGAAAAGTGATTCTCCTAGTAGGTGTTTACGAGATTCAAAACCGTTTCTCATTAACCCTTTACCTAACATGAAAAGCAGACGACACTTGCAAAAAAATTCTTGAATAACCAATTTTTTTCATTTTTTGTCTCAAAAACATAGGTTATGACCCCTCAATGGAACGAGCTCAATGAGCTCGTTCCAATGAGGGGTCATAACCTATGTTTTTGAGACAAAAATTGAAAAAATAATGAAAATTAATTTGCGATTTTTGTGAATAGCGCTGGCCAGTTTTGGCCGTTACGTTGGGTAAAGGGTTAAAAGGAGCAAATTTTAAGGACTGATTACACCCAACAAAACATATCAAAACCTGTGAAAAATGACATAAGAAATGCAAACAAACCTTCAGTCAATGGAACCCCAGATTCAATCTGGTGGCAGACTCGCTGAAAAATTGGCTTGGGCCTTTCATGTTTTTTCACACAATGTGAGCTACTGCGTGGAATGAAACTGCATTTCATAGGTGTCTTAGTGGTAATTTAGTCTAAGTTTGTTTTAAGTAAAGGGTTAATGAGGTTCCATTTATAGACCTATTTGGCCTCAGTACATCAAATACAGGCATTTAAAATATTATATCATGGAGCTCTGTCAAACAAGATATAATAGAATAAATGCTAAGTTTATCTCTAGAATACAGGAAAGTGACACAACCCCTGTTAATTGAATACTCCTGTTAATTGAATAATTTTCATTGTCAAAGTGGCTATTCAATTAACAGGGTTCCACTGTACTGGCAACACCAGAAGAAACAAAAACAAGAAAATTAAGATCACCACGTCTGCTACAGGTACTCAAGTACATTCACTGGGGAAAAGAGAACTGATTAAACAACCTGTCCCAAATTATCTCAACTTATCACAAGATAAACCCCAAATTAGAGAAGGTGTGAAGACATCAAGAAAAATATATAAATTCTTTCTGTTTCTTCTACATTTGAGAACAGCTTCCATCATAATAATATGGCCCTAGAAAAACAAAGAAAGGAATGGCAATAAAACTTAACAGGATAAGGCTGTTATTTCTGGTTTTAATGTGCCCAAATTAGGGCAAAAGGGTGTGCCCAAAATAAATTAATTTAAAGGCCTCCCTGATTGGAATGAGCACAGTGAACTTACTACTGTAAGGAATTTTAAACTCTTGTTTTTGTTTGCAAAAAATCAATTTTCATGCAACTTGGGACAGATACTGAATTTCATATAGGGAATTTGTTTAAAGCAAAAATTATCGACCATGATTTGGTCATTTAATGGCGAGTTGTTCAGGCAAAAGACAAGTTGACAGCTTCTGATGTGCTTTCTACCTTATTTGGGTTCTTCTTTTTTTAGAAAGTTGTTGACTCACCTTTTTGACAGTCTTCAGTCGGTAGTTTGGTGCTGATAGGCAGTATCTGTCAGGAGGAATACGTGGACCTGTGTATGGTTTTATCAGCGGAAGTGCTTGACTGTTTTTATGTCTTGCAATCTCCATCAACAGCTGCAATATAATTTTAGATACTTACATGTAAAATAAGTCTTATAATTTAGGAAGTGAAGAAATTCCCCATTCTGAGCCAAAGGCAGGTAGTCTGCATGGAGTGTATTACCCCTAAAATACAGAGTAGTTATTCCACCCAGACAATAAGTCTCAAATTGCTGTGAAATGCATCAGAATCATAAGCAAAATTTCAATGAAATGGACCTCCAATTCAACCATGCGGTAAAATTTTCCTAATCTTTACTTGTGTTTCTTTGGCTTTTCACAGAATACGAGTTACTACCTGATCAGGAACATACTCCACAAGAATTTTCAAGATAATCTATTTATTATTATTTATTGGTGTTTAACCCTTTACCCAACGTAATGGCCAGAACCGGCCAGCGCTATTTACAAAAATCGCCTATTAATTTTCATTTTTTGTACGCCTTAGCACACAACGCCACCGTGTGTTGCCGCAGGTGGGATTCGAATTGAGGACCTCTCGGCTTGCAGCCTGCACCTCTACTTACTGAGCCACCACGCCCCCATCAAAGAAGCATTGCTTCTATAATAAATGCACTGTTCTGTAATGATAATAATCTCCAATGTCTTTCTGAAATGAGTTTCTGAATTCTGTTGACAAACCTTTATGTAGTAGTACTCAGATAGAATGTCCTAGAAGATGAAGTTTCTCCAAAGTTCTGTTTTCTATCAGTTTCTAGGTGATTCTGTCTTAATTCATGTAAACAAGGTCCTTGACCTACTTAAAAAATTAAACAATCAACAGCTATATGTACAATGATTTAAAAGTAGATTATGTGTAACAAAGTTGTAAACATACACTTAAAGGTAACTCAGTGCAAATGAGTCAGACCAGCCAGAATATGCAAAAAAACATCAATCTGGTAGAATTATCAACTAAGGATATATCAAGCTCGATATAATATGGGGACTATAACACACCCGCCTTAACCCTTTACCCAACGAATCGCCTGCATCCGCCCGCGTAATATGCAAATTCAGCAGTTGAAAAAATATTATTTTTCAAAAAATTTCAACAAAACCATATCATGTGATCACTCGGAATGAGCTCGTTCCAATCAGGGGGTCACATGATATGGTTTTGTTGAAATTTTTTGAAAAATTTTAAAAAATGATAATTAAAATAATAAATTTTGATATCATCTGCGTTGGGTAAAGGGTTAAAAGAAAAAAGTTCGAAGGTACTGAAAACTTTTTATTTAACCCTTTACCCAACGTAATGGCCAAAACCGGCCAGCGCTATTCTCAAAAATTGCCAATTAATTTTCATTATTTTTTTCATTTTTTGTCTCAAAAACATAGGTTATGACCCCTCGTTGGAACGAGCTCATCGAGCTCGTTCCAACGAGGGGTCATAACCTATGTTTTTGAGACAAAAAATGAAACAAATTAGTTATTCAAAAATTATTTTTGCAAGTGTCGTCTGGTTTTCAGGTTGGGTAAAGGGTTAACTTTGGTTTACAATTCACAAACATGAGAATCTTCACAAAAAACTTAATAAACATATATATATACTTAAAGTAAATGGGGACCGATCAGATCATTTTAAATTAGGACATTCTGGAAAGAGCATCAGCTACAAGATTATCTCTTCCCAAATATGCCTAATATCTAAATTGTATTCCTGAAGGGCTAAGCTCCACCACAATAATCTTTGATTCTTGTTTTTCATTTTATTGATAAAGGTTAAGGGGTTATGATCAGTGTAAACTGTAACTGGGCATTGAGTGGTTCCTAGATACACATCAAAATGGGTTAACGCCAAAACTTGAGCCAAAGTTTCTTTTCTACTGTAGAGTACTTCTTTTGATGTTTGAGGAATTTTCTAGAGAAATAACAGATGGGATGATCAATACCTTGGGAATCTTCCTGGGCAATATACCCACCTGCTCCACTGTCACTTGCATCTATAAATAATTTGAAAGACTTTTCATAACTGGGACTGGCCAGGACAGGAGAATTATTTAATAATGTTTTTATTCTGTTAAAGGCTTTCCTACACTCCTCAGTCCAAACAAATTTAACCCTTTTGCTCAATAAACTGGTCAAAGGGGAGACAACATCTGAGAAATTTAAACAAAATTTTCTATAATATCCAGAGATGCCCAACAATCTTATGATCTCTTTGCAATTTTTCCTTAAAAGTGGACACATAGACCAGGAGAGAAATTTCAGGTGGCTCTTCCTCGAGCCATTTCTCCTTCAAAGCAGTGAGTGGACCCCTCACTGAGTGTCCAAACACTAATTCAAAAGGGCTGAACCCCAGAGATTCCTGTACAGTCTCACGGACTGCAAATAAGAGATATACTCCTTCATCCCAATCCTTCTTGTTATCCTCTCCATAGGCCTTTATCATGGTCTTCAATGTTTAATGGAAGCGTTCAAGAGCTCCTTGACTTTTGGGATGGTAGGCACTTGATGTGTACTGCTTAATTTTGAGCTCATACATCACCTGCTGAAAAATGTTTGACATAAAATTTGAGCCTTGGTCTGACTGCACTGACCTGGGTAGACCGAAAGTCAAGAAAAATTTTATCAAGGCCTTAACTATAGTCTTAGTTTTAATATTTCTCAGAGGAATAGCCTCAGAAAATCGTGTAGAAGCACACATGATGGTAAGAAGATTTTCATATCCAGATCTTGTCCTAGGCATTAATAATTCTACTAAATGGCTCCTCAAAAGCAGGGATTGGTTGAAGGGGAGTAGGAGAAATCTTCTTGTTGGGTTTCCCTACAATTTGGCAGGTGTGGCAGGTTTTATAAAATTCGACACCATCTTGTCGAAGCTTGGGCCAGAAGAAACACTGTTGAACTCGAGAGAAGGTTTTCCTAACTCCCAAATGTCCAGCCATTGGATTTTCATGAGCCAGGCTTATTATTTCCTTCGGGTATTTAGTGGGGGCAACTATTTGATAAATAACCTCCCAATCACTATTGGAGAGTACTTCTGGTGGTCGCCATTTCCTCATGAGTACACCAGATTTTCTGATATTTTCTGATATAACAGACAGGGGAGTTTGGGCTTCACCTTCTGTTAGAGCCTTTTCACATGGCTCCACAAGGTCAGGATCACTTTCCTGTTCCTGAATTAAAGAATTCCAGGAAATGGTATTTAAGGAGGTCCCCCTATCACTCTCAGGTGTAGTTGCCTCTTTACAATATTTGGAGGAGTCATCACATTGACTAAAAATGTCTGAGACAAATTAATGTCTTCAAAATCCATAATTCTGTAACTGTTCTTATCCCCAGCTTTGCTGCTCAAATCAACACAATTGAGGTTGTTATCAACCTCAGCTTTCTTTGCCGTGGTAAGAGTCACAGCATATGCTGGAAAAGCAAGAGGAAAACATTCCTTCAGATTAATAATACTTTCATCTGTGCCGGGCTTATCCATCACTTGAGGTTCTACATGTACAGTCTCTCTGTCACCAGCTAAGTCATTTCTCAATAATAAAGAAATACCTTGTAAGGTAGAGTAGGTCTGATTCCTACTGTCACAGTCCCATTTACTAAACTACTTGTTAAATTTATCTTATGAAGTGGGACATTCAAAGAGCTTGACTCTATATCGGAAACTAGAACTTGTGCCCCTGTAGCACTTTCTTCAGAAAATGGCAAAATGCCTTCTAACATTGAAGACTGAGCAGCCCCTGTGTCTCTCAGTATTTTGATTGGTAAGGAACAGTGCTCATCCCCCTCAAGGGAAACAAAGCCTTCAGAAATAAATGGCTTATAATTTTATGAAGCATCTTGCTTTATTACATAATTTTCAAGGCATGGAGCACATGTTAGTGCATTCTGTGAAGTAGAGGACTCATTTTTCCGTTTTAACAGCCAGCAGTCAGATAATAAATGACCTGGTTTCTTACAATAATTACAAGTTTTAGTTGAACTGTTGGGTCGTAATGATGTAGGGCTGACATTAGAGGTTTCATTTTCATTAGGCTTCCTATTAAATTTGGGTGGTGAAAAGATTGAGGATTGGAAGGATGAGTTTTATCTGAAGTTGGTCTAGGTCCACTTTGGAAATAATTCTTGTGAGGCCAAAAATTTGTGGAGTTACGACTCATTTTAACAGTGAAGATAGAGCAGAATAGATTTCTTGTGCCTTTGTAATAGCAAAGTCCGGACATCCCTTGGCCATTCTTAACTTGTTGCCACTTTTTCAAAATGTGAAAAATATTTATCAACTTCTTTTTCTTGAAAGGGGGAAACAGCCTAACATGTTTAGTTGCATCAAATCTACTTGGTGAAATTACATTTGAGCCTTGACATTGAGATTTCAATTCTTTTATTTTTATTTCCTTTTGGGCCTGAATTTCTAATTCTCTTAAATGCATTTCTTTTTGCACCTGAATTTGTTCTCTTTCTTTTTGAGGTTCAATTTGCCTTAATTTTAATTCTCTATCCTCTTTTTCTTTTTGAGCCTGAATTTGTAATTGTTCCCTTTCTTTTTGAGCCTGAATTTGTTCCATTTCTTTTTGAGCCTGAATTTGTTCCCTTTCTTTTTGAGCTTCTAATTCTTTTCATCTCATTTCATTTTCCTGCCTTTTCATTTCTTGTTGCATTTCTAATCTCTTTAGTTCCAATTCTAGCTTTTTGAGTTCAAGGGCATCAGTAGGTTGTGGTTCTGAGACAGGTGCCCCAGACTGAGACAAAAGACCCTCCTCAATATAATGATGAACAATGAGCTGTTTAAGTTTATGTTTGTTCAGACCAGGGGTGGCAGGTAATTTTAGATACTGAGCAAGTTGGAATAAATCCTCCTTCGTAAGAGATTCTAAAAGGGCCAAACTAGGAGAGCTTTCAAATTCAGAAATAAATTCTGTCACAATAAATACCATGATGAAAAGGTTTGCTGGTTCTCAGACTATATAAATAATAATACTGAAATTTTCTAAGAAAATTTAAATGTTTTGAAAGTGAGTCAAAATAATAATTGCAATATGCAAATAAACCTTTTTCGTTATCTAATATTCAATCTCGGTAACAAGCCCCCCCCCCCCCACCCCCTCCCCCAACTTCTGTCATGGAGTGGAAATATTATTGATATTGGTAACAGAAAGAAATCTGAGAATCAGCAACAATAACTATGAATTTAATTATTCTGAAATTTAATTAAAAAAATTAATATAAAAAAAAAATGATACAAAGATCTTTTACACTAATTGGTTTACAAAAAATAAAAACAGTGGTACTTATCAAATACTGAATTAGTCCAAAATACAGTTTGACAGAATCCAGTAATCCAGTGGTGAAGAATCTTGTGAAGAAATTTTCCAGCTGATAGTATTAAATCCAAGAATGTGTCTTCAGAAACAGCATCCTAAGATTTTTAATAAAATGTTCACTTAGAAATTTCAGCAGTCTCCAATAAAATATAATAAAATGCTCAACAAAGTTCAAATGGAGTGAAAATCCAGTAAGTATTGGCGCCACAGGTAATTTCCAAACAATCCAGTAGAATTCTGGCGATTCACAAAAATATATTCTGTTTCACAGAAAGTATAAATTCTCTTTTACAAGTTGAATAAATTCTCTTCAAAATTCTCTTTTGGGACCACTTTTCCAAATTCACAAAGAAGCACTACTTCTATAATAAATGCAGTTCTACAGCGATAATAATCTTCAATGTCTTTCTGAAATAAGTTTCTGAATTCTGTTGACAAGCCTTTAAAAAGTAGTACTCCGATAGAATGTCCAAGAAGATGAAGTTTCTCCAAAGTTCTGTTTTCTATCAGTTTCTAGATGATTAGGTCTTAAATCATGTAAACAAGGTCCTTGACCTACTTAAATGATCAACAGCTATATGCACAATGATTTAAAAATAGATTATGTGTAACAAAGTTGTAAACATGCACTTAAAGGTCACTTAGTGCAAATGAGTCAGACCAGCCATAATATGCAGAAAAATCTCATAGAATTATCAACTAAGGATATATCAATATCAATATAATATGGGGACTATAACAGTGACAGTTTTACGGGTGGAGGAAGCCAGAGTACTTGGAGAGAACACCGAGCATCGAATCGACGAGCAACTGTCAGCTCCTCAACATTCTATCTCTGTTCAAGCAGGGTTACAGCGGTTGAAGACATGTGCACCATTGACGTGCAGTACGCCTGAGTACACAGCATCATAAAGTGCCTTGCCCAAGGACACAATGCCGATTGTCCTGGATGGGGATCAAACTTGGGACCTCTAACACAGAAGTCCAACAGTCTACCACTGAGCCACCGCGCTCCACAAGATAATCTATCTTCCCATATTGTAAAAATCTGTGATGTGAGTGTTGTAACCTTTAACTCCTTACATGCTGTTACCAGATATTCCTGACCAAGACAGGAAATCTCTTGCAACTATAGTAAGTATAATCTGGGGGTCATTAAATTCCACCCCCAGCCCTCTCCCCTCTCCCTCCCACCCCTGTAAATTGAATTTACTTTTTGATCAATAATTTCTTGAGTTAAATTTAGATGAATTTTTCATCAAATCTAGTCATGGCTGCTTTACAGCAGCCAAGACTATATTTGATAAAAATTGTTTTTAAAATATTCTGACGGTGAGAGTTAACCCTTTACCGAATGTAATGACCATATCAAGCCAGTGCGATCTGCAAAATCAACATTCAAATTTTTATTGTATATAATTATTTTTTTCAATTCTTGGTTCCAAACATAGCCTAGGACTCCTCACTGGATTGAGCTCATCGAGGGGGTTTTCAAGGCAAAAAATTTAATTTTTTAATCATTGAAAAAATTATACTTTGCAAGTATCGCCTGCAAGCGCTTCCTCGAAAACATACCTTATGATCCCTCAGTGAAATAAACTCACTGAGTTCATTCCAGTGAGATGACCATAACCTCCAGCTGATGCCCTCCTCCCATTTCCCTTCAGGGCAATGACCATGGGGTCCTAGTTATGACTAGGGGAGGCTCCTGAAACCCCACAAAATAGTCTTTCAAATATCATCTGTGCCACGCACCCACATCCCCGCACCCCTTATTATAGAATCCTGGTTACCCACCTGCTGTAGAAGTGCATTGGATATACAGCTATTCATCTGAAGTTTCATCCCCACCACATCTAAACCTGTACTGAAGTTACTGGAATTGATTAACTTGATTTTTGATGATGTTTCACTTTCCACTATATGCATGGACAGGGGTTTGTCATGAATTCAGCCCTGGGTGTTTTCGCTGCTGTCCCACATTATTCTTCCACCATTTTCTTATTTGAACTCCATTGAAGTCAATGAACAGAATACTGTTATATAACTTGTACCTTGGCCACACTGAATTAATTATTTATTTATTTATTAGTGTTTAAGGTCACATATTTCTGCACTATGGCTAATCATGACCACGGCAATTTTATGGGTGGAAAAAAGCCGGAGTACTTGGAGAGAAGCACCGAGCAACTGTCAGCTCCCCAACATACTAATTCCACACAAGCAGGGTTAGCAATGGTTGAAGACAAGTGCACCATCAACGTGCAGTATGCCTTAGAACACAATGTCACCCTGCCCCCATGTGGGCAATGGGGGTAAAGTGTCTTACCCAAGGACACAACACGGTTGCCACAGGAGGGATTTGAACTGAGGACCTCTCGGCTTGCAGCCTGCACCTCTACCTACTGAGCCACTGTGCCCCACACTGTATTAATGAAGACATACATATGAAATAAGAAATTCTACATTACAATGTAGTCTGTTATCGGATATATGAGTTCTGGTCTATCTAGACTGATTGGTGACAAAGTGTCTTTGTTAATGATTGTTTCATAAAGAAATCAATAGAGCTGGGAGCTTTTGATTTTTTCAGATTCGGTTTCAGGAAAAACCTAGGATTTGGTTGTTTTTCTGTGTGTTAAAAACATATAGTAAATAGCACTTCAGCCTCCATAACATGCAAAAAATCCCCTATAGTTTCTATGACATCACAAAATGTCATGTCTGTAAGTATCTTTGTTGGGTTCAGCCTAACCTCCCTTTGTTCACACTTTGGGGCTCTAGGGGATCAGTTGCTACGACTATTGAGTCAGAAAAAAAACATATATTAGGGTAACAACTGAAAAAAGTTTATCTGATTTACCGGTATGCTGAGTTCTCATTGTCACATTTTTCCCTCATTGATTTGTCTGGTGGACGAGTCAACAAGGGAGAAAATGTGACATGAGAATATGAAATACTACTCAAAATTTGCTAAGCACCAAATATTTGACACATCATTGTGAAATTTGCTTGTGACATATTTGCGATATTTTTGGAGGATATGATTGAGGAATGTACTGAGATGGTCCACAGTGTTTACATTAGCTCTCTTGACAGGCAGACTTTTTGTGACAGTCATGGAAAGCAAGTAACCCTTGATTTTCATGATGTTTTTGTGTACTGTCTACATGTACATGACATGTGTAGGGTATTCAATCTTCATTTCAACACAAACCCTTGTGATTTAATGACAAAATATGGCAAATGCAAATGTAAGAATACATTTGTCTGAAGCAGAAATGTGGCAGGCTGTAGGGATTGTGGAGCAAGGGGCTACCCATCTTCAGGTTCGTGAAGCCTTTAGTGTGCACCATACAGTGATCACCAGAGTCTGGGCAAGATTTCAGCAGTATGACACCAGTAAGACTGCATGGTGGTGGCAGAGACAGGGCAACATCTGCAACTGAAGACCGGTTTTTGATCATTCGGGCCCGTAGGAACCGCTTTGCCACAGCAACCCAGCTTCGCAGTGACCTTCAGAATGCATCCGGGGTAAATGTTTCGATGCAGACTATCCAGGCAAGGTTGCACGAAGGTGGTCTCCAATCGAGAAGACCATGTATTCGCATTCCGCTGTCCCAGAACCACCACCAGGCACGATATGAATGGGCCATGGACCATGTTGGATGGACCAGAGAAGATTGGCGACCTGTCCGTTTTACAGATGATTCAAGGTACTGTCTAGACCACACATATAGGCATTCTAGGGTATGGAGAAGACTAGGAGAGTGATTCCATGCAGCCAACATTGCTGAGCATGACCACTATGGTGGAGGGTCAATCATGGTCCAGGGCGGCATCAGATGAGATGGGCGTACAGAGCTCTGTGTCCTTGAACGTGGTACATTGACTGCACAATGGTATATTGATGAGATCCTGGATGTCCATGTCAGATTGTATGCAGTGCAGTGGTGATAGATTCATTCTGATGGACGATAATGCCCATCCTCATGTTGCTCATGCTGTCGGGGAGTACCGACAGAGGGAGGGGATTTAGCGTATGAACTGGCCAGCAAGATCCCCTGACCTCAATCCAATCGAACATGTCTGGAATGAGTTGCAGCTTGCAATTTCAGCCCGTCCAGTCCAGCCAAGAAGTGTCCAGGAACTTGATGCTATGCTGGTCTAAGAATGGAACAACATCCCACAAAGGACCATCAGGAACCTGATTGGGAGCATGGGAAGGCATTGTCAAGCTGTAATTAACAGTAATGGGTCTCATACTCGATATTGAGGCCATACCAGTTCGCGCCATCAACTTTTTGGCATATTGAAAAATTTCCTCTTTTACCAATAATATCCATTTTCCATGGTTATCGTATTCAAAAGCTAAAAAATAATGTCAAACACAAATAAAATCTTAATTTCTGTCCTTAAATCATTAAAGATGTACTTAAATAAAAAAATATATACACTTTTCATTACAATATTTCAACTAAAATGTAAAACAGGTAGTTGGATGTACTTGGTGCTTAGCAAACTTTGAGTAGTATATATTTGCCCCTTTGCCGGATAAACTGAGTGACGAGAGTCTAAAGGTGCCACTAGTCCAGTCCCAACTATTAAGATCAGTGAGATTATTATTATCCCTGGTCTGGTGGGTGAGGGTGTGAGATGGGAAAATCTCATCCGAGGTCAAGATATTTGGGCCAGACATGAGGCTTGCCGAGTATCTGGACCAAATATCTGTCCCGAGGGTGAGATTTGCCCATCTTACACCCACCCCCATCAGGGATATTTTTTCTCCCTCCACCAAAACAATCTGACGTCATCAAAAGTAATTCAGGGGCACATGCAGCTATATCGAACAATTTTGTTGTCCATTTCTGAAAATAACTGATTGATTTAGTTTAAACAGTATTTATTCAATAATTGGCATGTGTATACATATCACAATAACAAAAGGATAACAAAAAATTCTGAAGAGCACTAGACACAATAGTATACACAAAGCAAGGAAAGCAGATTACTACGTAGGGGAGGGATTCGACAGAAAGGTGAAGCTTATGTAAGTCGTCTCCCTGATTGATTTGCAAGACAGGGGTTAAAGATTTGTAGCGAAATGAACATTGACACATTCTGATGACATCATATAAAGAATTCTACAATGTATTCACATAACTTTTCGACAGGAATTTTGAGCAACTCGCTGAACTCATAATGATGTTCATCCAAAAATTAATATAATATAAAAGAGTCAACTGTCCTTTGGTTTTGCAGTCTGTGTTTTCATTTCTATTTGTTTTTGACAAACGTTCGTCTGCTAATATTTCCAAAATGTGACACCATGTTGTTTGTTTAAAGAATGTGTGATGATTGAATAGTTCTGCGCTCATTAAACATGCTAATAAGCCAATATAGGGTGGTGAGATAACTGTCATGTGGGTGGGGTGAGACAGACATATCTCTCCCAGCTGTCTCACACGACTTTCAATATGTCTCAGTACTTTCCAGTTGCCACAAAAAAAGGAACCGAACCAGAAAATAAAAAAAGCGTCCAGCTCACGAAAACAACTGAAAGAAGGTGACAACAGTCAAGTAAATAAAAGGCCTACATCTCTTGGTGGAGGTGTTGTAAAGGAATGATCCATTCGGCATTGTACAGCCAATTTTACATCATCAGGATCAATCTGCTTCTTATTTGCATGACTACTATAAATCTTTGCATCATCTAATATATCTGTCACATAACCTGTAATAAAAAAAAATGTGTATATATAAATCATCATCAAATATAAATTGCTTTTTACACAACAAAGTAACAAACTTCAGATACATCTAAAAGCAGTATCCTTGTGGTTGTGTCATCACTGAACTGGATGATTAAATAAGAATTGAAAGTGTGATTCTTAGAATGGGTTCAATTAATAGACATCTCATGGCTGTGTCAAGAGTAAACTGCACAATTAAATAAAAAGAGAAAGTAGGACTGTGACTCATGATTGTTTTCTTAGAATGCATGTGGCCTTTGTGAAATACATTCAATACATGCACAGTATCGATATGTATGAAAGTGGCACGTCATATAACACAAAAACTGGGTAACAACTGTCATATAACATTCTATATAATATTTTCATGCTCCATGTGTGTTCAACTATTGCGACCTTGATTAATTACCATAGTAGCAATTTTTTTTCGAATTTCGTGTGTCTAGATGGGAGCTATGAAATGTTTCTGAATTTTGTTGAAAATCTGGCTGGCAGTGGCCATCTTGGATTTGGCATATAAATTGTCAACAATTTCATTAGCAGACCTCGCAGGCCGCACCTCTCACCCGATCTTTCTCAAATTTATGTATCTTTGGTATGATGTCCAGATAGCAGTTATCAAATTTTTCTGCATTCTGTTGAAAAAGATAGCCGCCACTGGCCATCTTGGATTTGACATATAAACTGTCAACAATTCTATTAGTACACCAAACAGGCCACATTGGGTCCAAATTTCCATTTCCCTGGCACTGGTATTAATTAGAGTCTTCTATTCATAAGGCACGCGCAAAATTAGGGGAGGCATGCATAAATATCGGCCTGACAAAAGCGGGGATATTTTTAATTAATGTTTTGTAAAACAATAAATTTGTTTTAAAATAACATCGCAAGTTTTTTCAATGGCCTCAGTCAAGAAACAACAAAGGGGACGTTTTGACCAACTATTGGGGACATTTTGACCAACTGTTGGGGACGTTTTGACTAATTTTGGGGATGCTTTGACCAACTATTTGGGGACGTTTTTACCAAAACATTTGGGGACGTTTTGAATAGGATTCTTCTGGTGATGTGGGGTTCTCACAGGGTGCAGCGAAAAATTAACGCTGGGATTTCATATGAAGAAGAAGTATTCAAATTCAGATATCCGATCTGCGAAGATTCCCTGTAGTGTGATGGAAGGTCTGCGAAGAAATTTGGAATGAAAAAATTATGTAAAACATCTGAGAAATAAAGCTAATTCAAACAACTGTTATAGAACGCATCGCAGACTTAAAGAATAATGATCCGTGCATAACCATAAGGAGACATGCTTATATGGCCCGAAATGTAACAGTAAAGGCCAAGAATAGAGGACCGCGCGTTTTTAAGAAAATAAAACATATTTCACAACTTTTTTGAGTTTCTAATCATTCTAAAACATGTTTTACACAAAATTAGCCCAAAACACCGATACCCACTCACAAAAATCATCACTTTTAACCCTTTTCTCTGAGACGGGTTTTTGAAACAAATGAATTTCTGATTGCGTTCTGAAATGGAGCTGAGGATGTTTCGTTGTGACGTCACAGGGGAGCAATCATTACCTTCTTTGCATCCTAGGATCAGTTTAGGATGGGTATACGTTAGCTAACCCGTACACATCCTAATCTGACCCTAATGCACTGGTCGCCGTATTCTAATCATTGCCTTGCTTGCGTTCAGGATGGGTACGGGTTAGCTAACCTGTATCCATCCCACACTGACCCTAATTCGTTCTCCCATTGTAATTACACCCTCGTATACTCCGATCAAATGGAGTGTATACGATAGCAGAAAAAACAAAGAATCGCATACCTGTTTACCGCAGGTTTTGTTGTTGAAATTGTTTGGAGAATAAAGTTAACAGAGGATAAAAAGGGTTAAAAGTGATGATTTTTGTCAGTAGGTATCGGTGTTTTGAGTTAATTTTGTGTAAAACATGTCTTAGAATGATAAGAAACTCCAAAAAGTTGTAAAAAAATGTTTTATCTTCTTAAAAAACGCACGGTCCTCTATTCTTGGCCTTTACCAATGTTGTAAGTTGTAACTCGTAGTTTTAAGGGCCTATATAAGTAATGAAATTTTGTTTAGTTTGAAATTCTCACCTCTCATATTCCTTAAACTCAGATTAAATATACACAAATTATACATCAAAATGAAGGTTGGGATCTATAGAACACGAAACACGTGTAATCAACTCGTAGAGTCGACTGTAGGCACCACTGGTTCCTGGAAGTCTGCTACCGTATTCGCACCAGAACTGATAATAAAATAATATTTCATAAGAACAAATTGTGGCCAAATGTGCTTCATATATCCAAGAACAAAGCTAGGCATTCAAGACACTTTCGAATACAGCGATAGGTCTGCATTTTGGAAAAGGACAACACTGTCTGCATTTTTTATTGAAAATGGTTTCCATGTTCGACAGACATGCGTAAATCACGCGTTACCACGAATTTCCATCAAAAAACAAAATCGTAATTCTAAGAAATTTCAACAGGTATCATGATATCTTGCATTGAATATGGCAACTGTGCAATCTCTATCTAATAACAGTATACTGTATGAAGGCGATCTTTTTCATTATTTGTTTTTACATGCTTTTTCTGTCCGATGACGTCGCCGGAAATCGAAAGTATACCCACACGTAAACAAAAGCAAAGGCGTTGGAATTTTCCCCAATGCAGCTCTGTCGCCGTGTTTTGAAGAATTTTTATCCCCTAGCTTTGTTCTTGGATATGTAAAGCACATTTGGCCACAAGTTGTTTTCGTGAAATATTATTAAATTATCAGTTCTGATGCGAATATGGCAGCAGACTTCCAGAAACCAGTGGTGCCTACAGTCGATTCTATGAGTTGATTACACGTGTTTCTTGTTCTATACATCCCAACCTTCATTTTGATGTACATTTTGTGTATATTTAATTTGAATTGAAGGAATATCGGAGGTGAGAATTTTCAAAATAAACAAAATTTCATTACTTATAAGTTATATAGGCCCTTAATACGAGAGTATCCTAATTTCGGTGTAGTGAATTTTGAGCATAGAGGAGTTTCCAGCCTTTTGTATATTATATATATAACGGGGGTATTTTGAAGTAAGGGTGATATCAGGTCAATTGAAGCTTATTTATCTTTTTAGATCAGGTTTCCAGTGTGGAAAAGTCAACACAACAGCAGAAGGCCTACCCCGAAAATAGGTTAACTTTCAATTGACATCAAATCACAGTAAACTAGTATTTTAATAAGTCTATTCCTTTGTACTAACGATAAGCAAATTCTAGCATCTGATTTATGACTCTGGGCTCGTATTCCAGGACACCCATGTCTTTCAAAATAGCAGCCATAACCTGAGCATCTCGCGGTGTACTTTTCGCAGGGGCAGCCATTGTTAGTGCAGTAAAAGCGGTCCCTTTAAAAGACTATCACACTCGATTATGGTCGACTGTCAAAGCAAAGGAAAACTACGGACTACGGAAGCGTCGAACCGCCACTTATATGTATATTTTTTTCTATGGCATATTTTTTATGGCGAAATTACGCCGTATTATGGCGTAATTACGCCGTATTACGGCGAAATAACGCCCTATTATGGCGTAATCACGCCATATTGTGGCGAAATAATGTTGTATTGTGGCTAAATAACACCGCATTAGGGCGTAATTACGCCGTATCATGACGAAATAACGCCCTATTATGGTGTATTTACGCCGTATTATGGCGCAATTACACCGTATTATCACGAAATAACGCCATATTATAGCGAAATAACGCCGTATTATGTATTTACGCCGTATTATGGCGAAATAATGCCGTACTATGGCGTATTTACGCCGTATTATGGCGAAATACCGCCGTATTATGGGGTATTTACGTCGCATTAAGGCGTATTATTACCACTCAATCTATAAGTTACTAGTCGATTAACATTAGTTTGGAGGACCGTTAAAACTCCATAATTTCAGTGACGACATTCGACGGAGCCGGGCCGCGTGCGATAATGGTATAGCTAGCCATTAGCGGCTCGTGACCCGGCTATTTTTAGATTCAAGTTAGCTGTAACAGGGAGTGGTAATAATAGTAATAACATAATCGTTGCCAGGCAATGATGAACAGCCCTTGGGCTTATTAACGGCCCTCGACTTCGTCTCGGGCCTTTAATAAACCCTCGGGCTGTTCATCATTGCTGCAGGGCCGCTAATGAACCATAATGCCCTCCAAAATCATATTATTGTTATATTTACGCCGTATTATGGCCTAATAACGCCGTATTATGGCGACATAACGCCGCATTATGGTGTATTTACGTCGTATTAAGGCGTATTTACGCCGTATTATGGCGAAATAACGCCTGCATTATGGCGTATTTACGCCTTATTATGGCGTAATAACGCCGTATTATGACGAAATAACGCCGCATTATTGCGTATTTACACTGTATTATGGCGTAATAACGCCGTATCATGGCGAATTCACGACGTATTAAAGCGTATTTACGCATAATTACGCCGTATTATGGCGAAATAACGGCATATTATGGAGTAATTACGCCGTATTATGGCGAAATAACGCCGTCTTATGGCGTAATTACGCCGTATTATGGCGTAATTATGCCGTATTATTGCGAAAAAGCCGTATTATGGCATATGTACGCCGTATTATGAAGTAATTACACCGTATTATTGCGTAATAACGCCATATCATGGCGTTAGTATGGCGTATTTACGCCGTAGGGCGATATAACGCCGTGTTATGGCGTAATAACGCCGTATCATGGCGTAATGACGCCATGTTATGGCGAAATAACGCCGTATTATGGCGTATTATGGTATATTTACGCCATATCATGGCGTAATAACGCCATATCATGGCCATATAGCGCCGTGTTATGGCGTATTTACGCCGTATTATGGCGTATTTACGCTGTATTATGGCGTAATAACGCCGTATCATGGCGAATTCACGACGTATTAAAGCGTATTTACGCATAATTACGCCGTATTATGGCGAAATAACGGCATATTATGGAGTAATTACGCCGTATTATGGCGAAATAACGCCGTCTTATGGCGTAATTACGCCGTATTATGGCGTAATTATGCCGTATTATTGCGAAAAAGCCGTATTATGGCATATGTACGCCGTATTATGAAGTAATTACACCGTATTATTGCGTAATAACGCCATATCATGGCGTTATTATGGCGTATTTACGCCGTAGGGCGATATAACGCCCTGTTATGGCGTAATAACGCCGTATCATGGCGTAATGACGCCATGTTATGGCGAAATAACGCCGTATTATGGTATATTTACGTCGTATCATGGCGTAATAACGCCATATCATGGCCATATAGCGCCGTGTTATGGCGTATTTACGCCGTATTATGGCGTATTTACGCTGTATTATAGCGTAATAACGCCGTATCATGGCGAATTAAGGAAGTATTAAAGCGTATTTACGCGTAATTACGTCGTATTATGGAGTAATTACGTCGTATTATGGCGAAATAACGCCGTATTATTGCGAAATATCGCCGTATTATGGGGTATTTATTACTATTTAAGCCATATTATGGCGTAATAACGCCGTATTATGGCGAAATAACGCCGTATTATTTTTAAGAAAAATTGCGCACCCCCCCCCCCCCCCCCCCCCACCAGAAGTTTTGTCGGAAATTTTTTGGGACCATTTTTAGGCGAATTTATGCCTAATAACATTAAAATGCTAGCTTTGGGGATAAAAACATGCCATTTTGGGTAAATTTGGGGTAAAAAAAGACCAATTTTCAGTACATTTGCAGTAAACAACAGATTCTTTCTGTTTGTTTGGATTTTTGTTGTTGTTACACTGTCGGAAAATTTTCGGTCTGCCGGAAAATGTTGGGCTTGCCCCTCCGCCAGCGTAAAGCTATCTACGCCACTGGTGCCACGCCTCGTAAAGTACAACACCCCTGTGCTTTTGATGATCCAGACTAAATTGGGCGTCTCTGTGTTATTTGAACGGGAAAAGGGATGGCCCTTGGGGAATGAGATGTGCGCCAATTGTCTCAGACGTCGCATTAACCCTTCAGGTAGTGCAACACATCGTAAAATTCGAGTCCGTCGTACCTTTGACGATCCACTGGCAGACGAAATTTGGGTTACTTGTCCAGGTGAGGTGCAAGGGAAGGGCCTCTTTGCATCCGATGTTGTGTTTTTCCATTGGACAACTATTACCACTGGGTTTCTCCATCTTAAACAACTCACGGGGAAGTCGAGGTGGCGGTGTAGCTGTCATCCACAGTGATGCCTTAAACATAAAACAGCATCCTGATTTATACAAATCTCCGCCATCTTTTGAAATGATTGACTGCCTCGTGTCGAGCAACCGTTCACTTCGATTACTCGTAGTTTACCGACCGCCACCATCAAAAAGGAACAAACTTACATCGGCACAGTTTCTAAATGAATTTTCTGAATGTCTGTCCTTCTATGCCTTGTATGGATGTGATATAGCTATTGCCGGTGATTTCAACATCCATGTTGACAATTTACATGACACTTTTGCCAAGCAATTCACAAATTTGTTTGAATCATTTGGCTATTCACAACTGGTCTCAAAACCTACCCACAAGCGAGGACACACCTTGGATCTAATTCTTGTTCGTCAAAGTAACAGCACGTCAGTACAAAATGTCCATGTCACAGATCCAGCATTGTCTGATCACTATGCAACCTTGGCCGAATTGACACTAGCAACTTCAAAAATTCCCCCCAAGAAAATTACTTATCGAAAATATAAATCCATAAACATTAATGCCTTGAAAATGGATATCAGTTTATCAATTCTGTGTTCGAACTATTTTTGTAGTAGTCATAAATCATCTGAGCAATTTATTTGAAGAAACTCTTAAGGGCATCATGGCTGAATATGCACCACCCAAGTCAAAAAATATAACTAATAGGGAAAAAGTGGAGTGGTTTTCAGAAGATATTAGAGCTGCTAAACAACAGCGCCGCAGACTTGAGCAGCTTTACAATAAAACGAAGCTTGAGGTTCACCGGCAAATGTTCTGCTACCAAAGAAATACAACTAATAAGATCATCAAAAAGGCGAAGAGTCAGTACTACAATTCTCTTATAGAGGAGTCATCTAATACAAGGGTGCTGTTCTCGCTAACCAATAGTCTCCTTGGTAAAGAACAAAAAGTCATTCTTCCAGATCATCTAAATACTGAAGAAATTCTGGAAAAATTCAGCGACTATTTCATAACTAAAATTCAAGCAATTCTGGATAGTACACCATCACGTGAACCACCAGAGTTTGATCATCTTGACATAAAAAGCGATTTTTCTAATTTTCACTCTGTCTCAGAAGACGACATTCGAAAAATGATTTTATCATCATCCAATAAATCCAATGATCTAGATCAAATCCCAACATTCCTTTTAAAAGAGACAATTGATTATCTTCTGCCATCCATAACATCTATTATATCTGCATCCCTACATGAGGGGTTTGTTCCAAATGCATTGAAAAAAAACACTTGTTAATCCACTCATCAAGAAACCATCTCTTGATCTTGACAACCTGAAGAATTATCGACCAGTATCGAAAATCTCTTTCCTGTCTAAATTGTTGGAAAGGGTTGTTGCTTTCCAACTCAAAAATCATCTGCATGAAAATGATCTTTTAGAGCCCTTCCAGTCTGCATATAAAGCCAACCACAGTACAGAAACAGCCTTACTACGAGTCAACAATGACATTGTTAAATCAGTGTCTGAGGGTAAGACTGTACTGCTTGTTCTCTTGGATTTGTCAGCAGCATTCGAAACTGTCGACCATGGTATTCTCATGAAGACATTGACACAGCATGACATTTGTGGAACTGTCTTATCGTGGTTTGCATCATATCTAGAAGGTCGCAGTCAACAAATATACATCAATAAGTTCGGTTCAGAAAGCAGGACGTTAAAGTGTGGTGTTCCTCAGGGCTCAGTTCTTGGACCGCCCACTCTTGTTTACTCTGTACACTTCTTCTCTCGGTCGCCTTCTTAAAAAGCATGGCATATCATATCATCTGTATGCAGACGACACCCATCTGTACATCAAATTCAACCCATCTGTTCCAAGTGACTCCTTCACTGCAGTCAATAACACGGAAACTTGCATAAATCTTGTGCGGGAATGGATGATAGACTTTAAACTGAAAATGAATGACTCTAAAACTGAATTCTTAGTGATATCCGGGGTTCGCATGTCTACACCCTCTGTTACATCAATTCTGGTTGGAAACAACATCACTATGAAAAGTGAATCAGCCAGGAATATTGGACTGATTATGGACTCAAATTTAAAATTAGACATCCATATCAATAAAATATGTCAAAAATGCTACTGGCAGCTTCGTAATGTTGGAAGACTGCGACCTTACCTTAACCAGTCAGCACTTGAAAAACTTGTGCACTCCTTCATCACCTCACGACTAGACTATTGTAATTCAGTGTTAGTGGGGCTGTCCCAGTGCCTGATCCAGAAGCTTAAAAAAAGTTCAGAATACTGCTGCTAGGATAATTACTGGTACCAAACGCTCTGAACACATAACACCTGTTTTAAGACAATTACATTGGCTTCCAGTTAAACAGAGGATTGATTTCAAAATATTGATCTTAGTATTCAAATGTATCCACAAACTGGCTCCAGTTTACCTGCAAGAGCTCCTCACTGTATATAAACCAACGTGCAGTCTCCGATCTAAAAACCAAATTCAACTAGTTGTGCCTTTTAGCAGATCCAATCAGGCTCATGATTGTGTGTTCTCCATCGTGGGTCCCAGATTGTGGAATTCGCTGCCAATTTGTGTCAGAACTTCAGAAACTCTCGATGTCTTCAAAAGAAATCTTAAAACTTTCCTATTTACTGAAGCTTTCTCCTAAACCTCTCTAAGAGGCAACCAAAACAGATGTGACTCTTCATTTCAGAAAAGTGTATTTATTTCTGTCAAGCGTTTTAGAGCACTATTTGTGGTTTTACGCTCTAGAAAATCAATTATTATTATTAATTATTATTATTAACCTTTCAGCCCGTGTAGCTACAGATATTGTTTGACTCCAGCGTGCTTCAGCCGATCTAGACAAAATTTCGCACCAAGGGGTAATTTGACCAGAAAAAGAATATTAGATGGTCCCCGATCGCATCCGACATTGTGTTAACTCTTCAGCACGATCAACTATCTTTCCATATCTATCTGTAGGCTATAGATCCACCGGTCCTCGACCGCTCAAGGCAAAATTGACACCTAAGGGTACTTTGACTAGAGAAGGGCCGGTGATGAACAAAGAAGCTAGCAAGAATGACAGTGGAAGATAACTGTAGTGATAGTTAGCAGTTAAATCAGTGCCCCATGACAATAGTTCATTCACAGCTGTATCCCATATGCTGATCTTCAAAGTGTGGTGTCTACTGGTCAGAAATGGCAGTTAGGCAGTGGTTTCCGATGGCCTCAGATATTCAGATTAAAACCCCTCAGGGGCCTGAATGTTGAACCGTGTGAAGAAAATTCCTAATAGCTATATCGACTCACACATCACAAGGCAGACTGACACTTTTGTGTCAAGGTAGATAACTCACTAGGGACTAATAGCATGTTGGTGTAAGGCAGGTTAGACAATATAATTGGTTGTTTTGTAATTATGGAACAAACTGGTTTGTCAATTCAGTGAGTGGGTCAGAGGAGAGAATACGGGACAAGGTCAGAGATATTCAGCAAAAATCCGAAGGAACTATTAATAACAATGGGCCCAGTACTGGACAACAGACGTGACAACCATTACTTATTCCGGGTTATTCGACATTCGCTATCGAACCGATTTTCGTCATATAAACAGCATTGTTGGGTGTCACAAATATATTCATGAAGATTGCCAAAGAATTGGGCACCTGACCCTCCCGAAATTGGGCAGCCTTGGTGCCCCAAAATGTCAAGTAGCTGAAAATCGCATTTTCACCAGATTTTCGCCAATTAAAGAACATTGTGGGGTGGTACAAACAGATTCATGAAGATTGCCACCAAAATAGGGCACCTGACTCTCCCGAAATTGGGCACCCTGGGTGTTCAAAAGTGTATGGCTGCTCAAAATCGCATCTATCAACCTATTTTCGCCAAATATACTGCACTGCAGGGTGGCACAAATAGATTCATGAAGATTGCCATCAAAATTGGGCAATCTTGGGTGCCCAAATTTAGTCTGGCTTAGAAAACGCGTACGACACCCTATCAACCAATGGGAAATGTTTCAAACCACAATAAGTCGGACTCGGAGTCATATGTTGCACCATAATTTTACTCGGAATGATGAAACATGATTTCCTCGAAAATATATCATGTTATTTGATATCCACGGCATTCTGTAGGTGTTTTTCTTCGACAATTGCCCGGAAGTGGCCAAACAACTAGTAAACATAACTAAGCCAAGAAATTACAAAGCCATCTGAAGCTTGTTTATTATGGAATGGTAGGTTAACAGAAAAATACGTTACTTGGTGGATAGAAACACAAAATTTGGAATGCAGAATCTTTTCATGGTTTCATTTAATATCAGCCTAAGGTCCGTGTTTAGTCTTCCCTGCTTTGTTCGTTACGGCCCTCAAAGATAAGGAGTGCTATAAGCATCCTCCTGGTAATACGTTTAACATAGGGAGCCCTCAAACCGATTAAAATGCAGTAAGTTAGGGAGGGGTGCCCTCCGTGATTTTACAGACTGTATATTTTCCTGCGACGATGTGTTCAATACATGTGGTCACAGTAGTATGTCTCGGGCTTTTGAGGTAACATTTGGGGGACCTCGGTGGGGGGACCTCGGAAGTGACGTCACGTCACGTGACCCAGTGGCGTCATGTTGTGTTGTCATGGTAACCCGCGTTAGCTGGCATATTGTGACGTCATCCCCATAGTGATACGTGGTGTGAGTGCGCATGCGCAGCGCTTGTTGTTAGGGTGATACGTGTTTCCGTCATCCATTTTGTATACTGGAGGCCGCCATCTTGGTTTCTATGGTAGCACGTGATTGCTATGTTACCCAAAGGCCTACAACAAGACAGGTTTGTTCGGAGGGTGTGTTCGATTGAATCGGAGTATCACGAATTACCACAAACAACCCGACAAGTTTTACTATTTCGAATTCTTTCACATTTCTCTGCTTCTGCCTATATATGCAATAGTTTTCGTCTACCTAGGCATGTTCCTTTGTCCTGGAGTATACTCCAGTAGCGTAGAAGAGCATATCAGCTGGAACAGCTTTACTTATTGTACTATATTTAGCTTTTCTGGTCTATTCTTGTTAGTTCTGACCCTATTCAGAGTACTCTTGTAGTTTCATTTATCTAGATCATTTATATAGATTATAACCAATCAGTCAGATTGTTTGATTTCCCATAATCTGTAGGCAGAGTTATCTCCCCTTATAACAATGAAGTCCTGTCCGAGTCTCATCACTTCTATATCCAATGGCCACGTCTCATGGAATCTCATTTTTGGGGAAACACCCGTGGCTATGGAATCCCTTTTTAGTCGTATGAGGCCATGAGGGCTATGTAAAAGCCCCCAGTGAGGCCTAATTTACTACGACTCTTAGCCTCATTGAATTTTGAGGTCATGAGGGCCATGAAAAATCCCTCAGTGAGGTATAATTTACTACCACTCTTAGCCTCATTTCAATATTTGAGGATACCTATGGCCTGGTATTGTATTATTTGAGGATACCTATCGATTATACCTTCTGGAGAATCTCTTTTTTGTCGTATGAGGCCATGAGGGCTATGTAAAAGCTCTCAATGAGGCCTAATTTACTATCCCTCATACCCGTATTTTCTTTTGAGGTCATGAGGGACATGAAAAATCCCTCAATGAGGTATAATGTACTACCACTCTTAGCCTCATTTCAATATTTGAGGATACCTATGGCCTGGTATTGTATTATTTGAGGATACCTATCGATTATACCTTCTGGAGAATCCCCTTTTTGTCGTATGAGGCCATGAGGGCTATGTAAAAGCCCTCAATGAGGCTTAATTTACTTTCCCTCATACCCTCATTGAATTTTGAGGTCATGAGGGCTACGAAAAATCCCTCAATTTCGTATAATTTACTACGACTCTTAGCCTCATTTCGGTATTTAACAGCCATATCCCCAAGCAACCCCATTTCGGCACCCCTTTTTGGAAAACATATGGCCTTCGGCACCCCTTTTTTGTCGTATGAGGCCATGAGGGCTATGTGAAAGCACTCAATGAGGCCTAATTTACTATCCCTCATAGCCTCATTGAGTTTTGAGGTCATGAGGGCCATGAAAAATCCCTCAATGAGGTATAATTTACTACGACTCTTAGCCTCATTTCAGTATTTGAGGATACCTATGGCTTGGAATTGTATTATTCGAGGATACCTATCGAGGATACCTTTTGGAGAATCCCTTTTTGTCGTTTGAGGCTATGAGAAATCCCTCAATGAGGTCTAATGTAGTCGTACCAACCGCTTCCATCTTGTCGCCAAAGCTCCAAGGCCACTACTAGTCTATGGTCTATCTGTCCTATCATTAGCTTCTACAACAATCTTGTTCCATTGCGGCCTTGTACCCATACTATTGACTTCTGTTATTCTGCCCCATATCTCATCCATTACGTCATAGCTATATGCCTTCAAAATATTCAGTCAGATTTTCCCTGTATACCTATAAACTGGCTATATAAGTGATTCCTATCCGATTCCGTAAAATTTGGATTCCGTGATTTGACATTAAGGAGAGTCAGGTTCACAGTTTTGGTGGCAATCTTCATGAATCTATTTGTGCCACCCCATAATGCAGTTAATTTGGCGAAAATCATTTGAAAAATGCGATTTTGAGCAACTTTGCATTCTGGGGCACCAAGGGTGCCCAGTTTTCGGAGAGTCAGGTGCCCAATGCTGGTGGCAGTGTTCATGAATCTATTTGTGCCATCCCACAATGCAGTTTATTTGGCGAACATCGGTTGATAAATGCTATTTTGAGCAACTCGGCACATTTGGGCATCCAGAGTGCCCAATTTTGGGAGGGTCAGGTGCCCAATTTTGGTGATGATCATCATGAATCTATTTGCGCCACACACAATGCAGTTTATTTTGCGAAAATCGGTTGATAGATGCGATTTTGAGCAACTGTGCACTTTTGGGCACCTAAGGTGCCCAGTTTTGGGAGAGTCAGGAGCCCTATTTTGGTGGCAATCTTCATGAATCTTTTTGTACCATCCCACAATGCAGTTTATTTGGCAAAAATCGGTTGAAAATGCGATTTTGAGCAACTCGGCATTTGCGATTTTCAGTCACTTGGCATTTTGGGGCAACAAGGCTGCCCATTTTCGGGAGGGTCAGGTGCCCAATTTTTTGGCAATCTTCATGAATATATTTGAGCCACCCAACAATGTTGTTTATCTGTCGAAAATCGGTTGATCGCGAATGTCGAATAAGGAACCGGGAATAAGTAATGATTGTCACGTCCGCTGTTTTGTTTAGAACTGGGTTCATTGTTATTAATAGTTCCCTCTGATTTTTGCCGAATATCTCTGACCTTGTCCCGTATTCTTTCCTCAGACCAACTCACTGAATTGACAAACCAGATTGTTCCGAAAGTACAAAACAACCAGTCATATTGTCCAACCTGTCTGACACCAATATGCTATTAACCCTTATGAGTTATCTACGTTGACACAGAAGTGTCAGTCTGTCTTGTCATGTGTGATTAGATATAGCCTATTAGGAATTTTCTTCACACGGTTCAACGTCAGGCCCCTGATGGGTCTTAATATGAATATTTTGGACCACCGGAAACCACTGCCTAACTACCATTTAGGACCAGTAGACTCCACACTTTGAGGATCAGCATAGGGGATAAAACTGTTGATGAACTAGTGTCATGGGGGCACTGATTGAACTGCAAACTATCACTACAGTTATCTTCAACTATCATTCTTGCTAGCTTCTTATGTTTCTTGGATTTCGCCCTTTAACCCTTTACCTAACATGAAAAGCAGGAGACACTTGCAAAAAAAATTCTTGAATAATTAATTTTTTTCATTTTTGTCTCAAAAACATAGGTTATGACCCCTCGTTGGAACGAGCTCGACGAGCTCGTTCCAACGAGGGGTCATAACCTATGTTTTTGAGACAAAAAATGAAAATATTTTGAAAATTAATTGGCGATTTTTGAGAATAGCGCTGGCCGGTTTTGGCCGTTACGTTGGGTAAAGGGTTAAGGAATCGGGCAATGAGACTTGCTAAACACTCATCTTGTTATAGAGGGTTAAGGGGTAAAGTAAAAATACGCCATCGGAGAGATCGCGACCCATCCCATACCCCTTTAACTGGTTGCATTACGCCCAGATGACAAATTTTGTGTAGATTCGCTGAGGCACAATTGAGTCGAACAATACGTGGTGTTGCAGGAGTGAAAGGTTAACACAGCATCGGACGCAAAGGGTCCATCCCTTGTCCCATTCTCGGTCAAATAACAAATTTCGTTCGAATCGGCAAAGGCACAATGAAGTCGTACTTTGTGGGGCCTGGCAGTAGTTGAGGCGTTAATGCGATTTTGGACACAATAAGCATACGTCTCATGCCCCTTCCGTGGTCAAGTACCCTTAGATGTCAATTTTGTCTTGAGCGGTCAAGGGCCGGTGTATCTGTAGCCTACAAATAGATACGGAAAGATAGTTGATCGTGTGGAAGAGTTAATACAATGCCGGATGCGATCGGGACCCATCTAATGTTCTTTTTCTGGTCAAATTATCCCTAGGTGCCAAATTTTGTCTAAATCGGCCGAGGCACGCTGGAGTCAAACAATACCTGTACTTGCACGGGCTGAAGAGTTAACACAACATCGGGTGCAAAGAGGCCCATCCCTTGCACCTCGCCTGGTCAAGTAACCCCAAGTTTCGTCTCGATCGTCAAAGGTACGACGAACGCGAATTTTGAGGAGTGTTGGAGTATCTGAAGGGATAATGCGACGTCTGAGACAATTGGCGCACATCTCATTCCCCAAGGGCCATCCCTTGACCCATTCCCGTTCAAATAACACAGAGACGCCCAATTTAGCCTGGGTCGTCAAAGGCACAGAAGAGTTGTACTTTGCGGGGCGTGGCACTAGTTGAATGGTCAATGCGACGTTGGACACAATCGACACACGTCTCATTCCCCTTCCATGATCAAAGTATTGTTTGGTGTCAAATTTTGTCTTCATCGGTCGAGGCACGGTGGCCTTGAATCCCACAAATAGATGTGGAACGATAGTTGATTGCGCTGAAGGGTTAACACAATGTCGGATGCAGTTGGGACCCATTTAATGCGCAATTCTTTTTTCGACATAATACGGCGTTATTTCGCGATAATACGGCGTAATTACTCCATAATACGACGTTATTTCGCCAAAATGCAGCGTAATTACGCCATGATACGGCATTATTTTGCAAAAATAGACGTTATTTCGAGATAATACGGTGTAAATACGCCATAATACGGCGTAATTACGCCATAATACGGCGAAAATAAGCCATAATACGGCGAAAATAAGCCATAATACGGCGAAAATACGCCATAATCGGGGTAATTATGCCATAATACGGCGTAATTACGCCATTATACGGCGTTATTTCGCGATAATACAGCGTTATTTCGAATTTCGCAATAATACGGCGTTATTTCGCAATAATACGGCGTAATTACGCCATAATACGGTGTAAATACGCCATAATACTGCGTTATTATGCCATAATATGGCGTATATATGCCATAAAATGGTGTTATTTCGCCATAATACGGCGTAATTACGCCCTAATACGGCGTAAATACGCCATAACAGGGCGTTATTTCACCGCAATACGGCGTAATTACGCCATAAAAAATATGCCTTAGAAAAAAAATATATATATATGTGTGGCGCTTATGTAACTTTGGACTGGAATGGAAAGATGTTTAATTTTGGCGCCCCGACCATTTTTGGCTATCGTTAAAAAGTACAGAATGCCGCCTTCCTTGTGCTTTATATTTTCGGAATCAATTTTGTGTTACTTAAATTTTTGGGAAATGAAAAGAGTTGGATGGATTTAATTTTTCTCATGGTTTTATTTAGAGAAATAGTTATAGCTTGATGTTAAAAGTGTCACCCGAACAAGAGGTGTACATCGGAGATGCTGGCGTCGAGTTGTGGTGGCAATCGAAGTGTTGCACGTCCATAACCCAGTTATCAATCATTAGCCAGTTGTCAAATCTTGAACCTTTGTTCAAGTTATAATGCTAATAAGTTCATCAGAATTCTTAAAAGATCAACTTTGTAACGAAAAATCGGACCGGGCCAGTTTTCGAACTCGCCCGAGATATTACAAAACACCAGTATGGCATATATTAGTCAAATCGGAGAATGTTTGTTCAAGTTATTGCGCTAACGAGCTCAACATTTGTAAAAAAAAAATGACCAATTTAGGCCCACATAACTCTGTAACGAAAAGTTGGGCTGGGCCAGTTTTCGAACTCGCTTGAGATATTATTGCAAAAGACCTGTATGGCAAATCTTAGTCAAATTGGAGAACCTTTGTTCAAGTTATTGCGCTGAGCTCAAAATTCGTAAAAAAAATATCTAATTATTGGCCCATAACTCCGTAACAAAAGTTCGGGCTGGACCAGTTTTCAAACTCGATTGAAATACTAGAGAAACAGAATTTACTGCATCCAGTAAATTCCGATCTGTGTGAAAGGGGTTAAAGCTTCAGAAATTAACAAAATAGAAAGAGAATTTATAGAGGCTTATTTTTTTTTTTTTTTTGGGGGGGGGGGGATATTTTCAAAGAAATCAGAAATAGGTTTTCGTTAATAGTATTTAAAGCTGTCCATACAAGAATCAGATAAATCTTTCCAAGAAACCACAAAAACACGTGCACAGCATTAAAAGGGTTCGATCAAGGAATTAGAAATGCACATTTTTACACTGCCTCTTATTTGAATGATGTTTAGAGCAGTAATGTATGGAAAGGGTTAACATTATTCTCACTGAAATAAAATCTTTGGAATCCACATTGAAGTTTTGAGAGGGTTAAAAGCATTTAACTGAAAATTTATACTTTATTTCCTTGTAATTATTTTACTGGTTTTTAAGGTCACGTAGTTTTGCACAATGGCTAATCATGACCACAACATGAGTATCAACTCAAGGCCAGGGGTGAGCGTAAATAAGCCATAACAAGATTACATTTTATGTTTGACAGCTAACTCTACTGATGTTTCCATTGTCTTTTGTGTGAATAACATAACATAGTATTATTTATTTATTTATTGATGCTTATGGTCACATACTTATGCACAGAGGCTAATCGTGACCATGATAGTTTTACGGGTGGAGGAAGCCGGAGTACCCGGAAAGAACCACCAAGTATCGACAAGCAACTGTCAGCTCTTCAGCATTCTCTGTTCAAGCTCAGCTCAAGCAGTGTTACAGCAGCTGAAGACATATGCACCATCGACGTGCAGTACGCCTTAGTCCACGGCGTCATCGTGCCCACATGTAGGCAACCGGGAGAAATTGCCTTGCCCAAGGACACAACACAGGTCATCCCGGATGGGGATCGAACTCGGGGGGCTCTAGCATAGAAATCCAACACATTCTACCCCTGAGCCAACGCGCTCCCCACCATAGTATTGCTTGGGGATAACTTACTATATCAGGAAATTGGAGGCTGTGAAAACCCTGTGGCCAACTGGGCCATACTCAAGGGCTCTAGCGACCTGAATAACATAGGGTGTAGGGTGCCGATAAATTGTGCCGGTCTGTCCATATGCCAAAAATCAGTGATAGGCAAATTCATTTTCGAGTTATCGTGCGGGCAAGGAAGTTCTTAGAAGACAGAAGACAGGAGAATAAAAAGAATAAAAAAAAGAAACCGTACAAAAACAATAGCCTGTGTATCACACAGACTAATTATCGCAAAAGACCTATATGGCAAATTTTTACTCAAATTGAACATCCTCCCACACACATAAAGAACACCGGCCGTCGCCAAACCAAAGGTCTTGGTTGTTAACACAACTCGACCAAAAATAAATGGAGACAATTAAAATTCCAGCTCATTTTCTAGCCCTGATTTTCGTTAACATTTGTGCCAGATTTCATGAGCATTGGTAGAAAATTGTGGCCGATATTTGTCTGAGGAAGAAAGAAAAAAAAATAGGCTGACAATCGCTGTAAGTCATTCCAATTTCGTTAAACCAACCTTTTTTTAAGAAACCCGAGGTTTTTGACAAAACCTTGATTGAAATGGTTTTTCAATGGATTCCTATGGTGTTAACTGGGTACGTGGAGTCGGCTTCTCTACACTTTTTGGTGAGTTTTGAAACTATTTCTCTAAAATAAATCACAAAGAAAATAAAAACAGTTCATTTCTTTTTTATCACCAAGAACAGGGCCGGCGGACGGGGGGGGGGGGGGGGGGCGACGGGGGCGGTCGCCCGCCTTCACCCACGGGGGAGAGTGGGGGAGAAAGTGCCCTAAAATCAAAAGTTACCATTGTCATTAACTATCGGTATAATAATTCATCCACAAATTGTAATATGTTGGCAGTGGTGTGTAAATTTTATTGTATTTACAGCTTTCCGTACTTTGTTTGTTTTCCGCGGAACCGGTCATCTATTTACTATTTTTAGCAAGTGGAATTCAACGCAAAAAAACAAAGCTTTATGTAAGTATTAAAGTATTAATGATAGATTATTATTATTTACGGTATAACACATGCAGTCACAAACGGGCTGCTAAAATTGCAACAAGGGGTTAGGGGGATATGTGTACATGGTCTTCAAGAAATGAATGAACAAACATTCACGGTCCGTGTCAGCAGACGACGTCACGGCGAAATTAGAAAACATGGCTACACTGCACAGCAGAACACAACCATCCTCGATCGATTACAAAAACTACGGAAGGCCGAAAGTTCCTTAAATAATATATGGTATGCAGAGTGCTTTGAACAGTCAGGGCTCATCATTGTTGTTTATTTAGAGTATAATAAAATTTGTATATTGCCAACGTGGTACTGATACATAAATTTGTCGGTGTTCAACATTAGCGGCCCGTTCTTGCTCCTCTCTCTCTCTCTCTCTCTCTCTCTCTCTCTCGACCATTGAGCCTTTCTCCCATGTGTGTGAGAGAGAGAACATATACAAGGTTTATAATACAAATACGTTGATGTTGATTTTGATATGGAGTTGACCCGGAATTTGGTGGATTCTAACTTTGGTTCTATATGTGTGACAATTTGAAAGCATTATAAAGCCAAATATTTTTACAATGTATTATGTACCAAAATAAACCAATGAATGTTTGGAGACTCTAGAATATTGTTTTACACCCCCATATATGTCCTAGGAAGTGCTTGCAACAATGTATTCACAAAAAAAAACAGCTGTATATATTCTCTAGTAATGTAAGCCTGTCATATTGTTAGATGCAAGGATACAAATATAGGTGTCATTGGAACCATCTCTCTAAGCCGGTACATCTGTCTGTACATCTGTATACTTGCGGAATCCATAAATAGATGCCCCCAAATCTAATATATGCAGCAAAAAACTATTCTTTTCCAACATATATTACGTTTGTGTGCATATGGTCCAGCATTTAAAAATATTACAACTTGGCTGCTATAAAAAAATCAACTTTTTCAATTAAATTAGGCAAGAGGAATTTCAGTCCAAATGCTACCAGAATGCACCATTTGATGCCTCATTTTGAAAAATTTTCCGGGGGGGGGGAGAACCCCCCCCCCCTCCCTCCCGGACCCTCCTATAATAGCTCGTGCCTTCGGCACTCGGGCAGATGCCTTCGGCATCTGCCACAACGCGTTCCATAGTGCCCTTCTGGAACGTTTTCGCCCCCCTCCCCTGCCCTTTCATGCTTCCGCCGGCCCTGGAACGTTTTCGCCCCCCCCCCTCCCCTGCCCTTTCATGCTTCCGCCGGCCCTGACCAACAAATAATACGAGAACTAAAGAGTTTATGTCGAGAATATAGTTCAAAAGGAACGCAGCATTCCGTTGATATCGAGCTTCTTAAATCTGTATGCACACTTTTTTCCTGCTTGAATTCGGTCTACACTTTTGGGTGAGATCTGTCATTTTGTACCACCACTTGAACAGAACTGATCTTACCAATGCACGGGAAGGCAAAACAACCACTCGTGAAGTTTACCGAACATTTACTTAATGGCAGTGAAAACATTGATCTGACCATTGATTCACCCTTGCACATTTCACAAGCTTCTTCGAGTCAGAGTTAACATCTTATCTGACTTCAACTTCTACCAGATAGCGACCGCCTTCAAAAGTTGAAGTTCTACTGAATAGTGTCCAGAAATATAAATTAGTGTAGTAAAGGCAGACTTTGATACGAGAAGTGAAAGTGCGGTCAGTGCTGCGTCTTTCTTGCAATGTCAGTAGTATGTCTCGTATGTTTGAGGGAATATTTGGGGGACCCCGGTGGGGGACCCCGGAAGTGACGTCATGTCACGTGACCTAGTGGCACCATGTTGTGTTGTCATGGTAACCCGCGTGAGCGGCCATGTTGTGACGTCATCCCCATAGTGATACGTGGTTTGAGTGCGCATGCGCAGCGCGTGTTGTCAGGGTGATACGTGTTTCCGTCGTCCATTTTGTATACTGGAGGCCGCCATCTTGGTTTCTATGGTAGCACGTGATTGCTATGTTACCAATGGCTTCTAACAAGACAGGGGTATGTTCGGAGGGTATGTTCGATTGAACAGGGGTAAATCTGATTACCACAAACAATCCGACAATCCCTCCAAATCACCAAAATCCACCCGAAATCACCGAAATTGACTTTATTTGATACGGATTTCCCATTTTATTGGTTTTATTGACTTAGCATGTAGTGCCATAGTACTAAGGGGGTATAAGGGGTGCGTTCGATTGAACAGGAGTAATGTTCTGGCTTTGAATTCGCCCAGATTCCCTTTTTGGATCCCTATTCCATGACGTGTTATTTCCCAATAAGAATAGCACGTAGTGCTATAGGACAAATTTACCCAGAATTCTCTGCTTCTATCTATATATGCAATACTTTTCGTCTACCTGACCATGTTCCTTTATCCTGGAGTAAACTCCAGTAGCGTAGAAGAGCCTATTATTTTGAACAGCTTTGCTTATTATTACTATATTTAGCTATTCTAGTCTATCCTTGTTAGTTCTGACCCTATTCCAAGTACTCTTGTTGTTTCATTCATCTAGATCATTTATATAAATGATAACTAACCAATCAGATTGCTTGATTTCCCATAACCTGTATGCAGAGTTATCTCCCTTCTGTACAACAAAAGCCAATATCATTTCCAAAGCCAATATCATTCCCAAAGCCAATAAGCTATCGAGCAGTTACTGATAAGTCATTGCTCGAACGACTCGAAGCTCATCGAGCAAATGAGCCTAAGAGCAATTGCTCCATGAGCAATTGCTCAAACGACTCGAAGCTCATCGAGCAAATGAGCTATCGAGTAATTGCTCATTCGATTGACTCCTCGAACGACTCTTAGACTCATTTCAGAAAAAAGGGGTGCCGAAGGCCATATGTTTTCCAAAAAGGGTGCCGAAATTGGGGTGCCTTCTGGAGAATCCCGTTTTTGTCAAATGAGCTATCGAGTAATTGCTCGATCGAGTGACTCGGCATGCTGCTTGAACAACTCAAATCCCATCGAGCAAATGAGCTAACGAGCAATTGCTCGTTCGAGTGACTCCTCGAACGACTCTTAGACTCATTTCAGAAAAAGGGATTCCATAGCCATAGCCGTTTTCGAAAAAGGGATTCTGTAAAATGGGATTCCTACTCGAGTCCGTAAAATTTGGATTCCGTGTTTTAACATCGACACTCGAGGGTATTCCCCTTCCCTATTGGAAGAATTCAGTTTAATGGGTTGTATTCTCGAGTTAAAATTCAGATCACCTTCGTTATATTTTCATTAAATTTAAAATTTATTAAGTTAAACTTAGTTCAGTTCAAAAGGTGTTAACATTGGGATATAGTTAGGGGTTATACTTCATTCAGTTCAAGGGTGTTAATACCTTCATTTAGGTTATAGTTAAAAACTTTCTGGGCTTCAAAGGGGTTTTGATTACGTAAAGTTCATTCATTTGAAAACTTTGTTCAGTTTAAAGGGTTCATTCAGGTTTGTTAAATTTAAGGGGGTTAACATTGGGTTATATTTAAGGGTTATAATTCATTCAGTTGAAAACTTTGTTATGGTCAATTCACTTCGATAACTTCATTGGATCTTTGTTCACTTTGTCCTGTTCCCATCCATCTTGATTGTATTGGATCTTTGTCCACTACGACTTCATTCGAACAGGTGTCTTGTATCTGTTCATAATTCAGATCTGTTCAGTCTGTCCAATTAGTTCGATCAATCCAACTAGTTTGACATTCTTTCACTTTGTTATGTTTACTTCGTTGTTTTGTAGTGACTGGTCGAATCTGTTCAGAGTCTTGTAGTCATTGTTGAATTGGTTGTTAACAATCCCTTTCCGTACCCTCGAGTGTCGATGTTAAAACACGGAATCCAAATTTTACGGACTCGAATAGGAATCCCATTTTACAGAATCCCTTTTTAAGAATCCCTTTTTCGAAAACGGCTATGGCTATGGAATCCCTTTTTCTGAAATGAGTCTAAGAGTCGTTCGAGGAGTCACTCGAACGAGCAATTGCTCGTTAGCTCATTTGCTCTATGGGATTTGAGTCGTTCGAGCAGCATGTCGAGTCACTCGATCGAGCAATTACTCGATAGCTCATTTGACAAAAACGGGATTCTCCAGAAGGCACCCCAATTTCGGCACCCTTTTTGGAAAACATATGCCCTTCGGCACCCCTTTTTTCTGAAATGAGTCTAAGAGTCGTTCGAGGAGTCACTCGAACGAGCAATTACTCGATAGCTCATTTGCTCGATGAGCTTCGAGTCGTTCAAGCAATTGCTCATGGAGCAATTGCTCTTAGGCTCATTTGCTCGATGAGCTTCGAGTCGATCGAGCAATTGCTCATGGTGCAATTACTCTCTTGCTCGTTAGCTTATAAGGGATATTTGGGATAGGTATGCCTTGTGATATAGGTAATAGTATCCTCAGATAAGTATCCTATAAAAGGTATCCTCGATAGGTATCCTCAAATAATACAATGCCGGACCATAGGTATCCTCAAATACTGAAATGAGTCGAAGAGTCGTTCGAGGAGTCACTCGAATGAGCAATTACTCGATAGCTCATTTGCTCGACGGACTTCGAGTCATTCGAGCAATATGCCGAGTCACTCGATCGAGCAATTGCTCTAAGGCTCATTTGCTCGATGAGCTTCGAGTCGTTCGAGCAATGACTTATCAGTAACTGCTCGATAGCTTATTGGCTTTGGGAATGATATTGGCTTTGGGAATGATAATGGCTTTTGTTGTACAGAAGGGAGATAACTCTGCATACAGGTTATGGGAAATCAAGCAATCTGATTGGTTAGTTATAATTTATATAAATGATCTAGATAAATGAAACAACAAGAGTACTTGGAATAGGGTCAGAACTAACAAGAATAGACTAGAATAGCTAAATATAGTAATAATAAGCAAAGCTGTTCAAAATAATAGGCTCTTCTGCGCTACTGGAGTTTACTCCAGGATAAAGGAACATGGTCAGGTAGACGAAAAGTATTGCATATATAGATAGAAGCAGAGAATTCTGGGTAAATTTGTCCTATAGCACTACGTGCTATTCTTATTGGGAAATAACACGTCATGGAATAGGGATCCAAAAAGGGAATCTGGGCGAATTCAAAGCCAGAACATTACTCCTGTTCAATCAAACGCACCCCTTATACTCCCTTAGTACTATGGCACTACGTGCTAAGTCAATAAAACCAATAAAATGGGAAATCCGTATCAAATAAAGTCAATTTCGGTGATTTCGGGTGGATTTTGGTGATTTGGAGGGATTGTCGGGTTGTTTGTGGTAATCAGATTTACCCCTGTTCAATCGAACATACCCTCCGAACATATCCCTGTCTTGTTAGAAGCCATTGGTAACATAGCAATCACGTGCTACCATAGAAACCAAGATGGCGGCCTCCAGTATACAAAATGGACAATGGAAACACGTATCACCCTAACACGCACTGCGCATGCGTACTCACACCACGTATCACTATGGGGATGACGTCACAACATGGCCGCTCACGCGGGTTACCATGACAACACAACATGGCGCCACTAGGTCACGTGACATGACGTCACTTCCGGGGTCCCCCAAATATTCCCTCAAACATACGAGCTATACTACTAATGTCTCCCGGCGTGTTTCGGAATATAGAAAAGCCTTACTGGCGCTTACAGTTGCCCCTGTAATTATTCTGGCTGCAGCTATCTGTATTTTTTTCCAAGTCGGCTATTTTGGATATCGAACAATTATCCCAAACTGCATCCGCCTATTCGAGGAGAGGTCTAATAAACGCAGAATATATTTTTTCTGATACTTTACGGTTGAGATTAAATTTGTGTTAAGTCCAGCCAATTGTTTATACCCATGTTGCCCATTTTAGAGGATTTCTACCCCAGACATTAGTGAACGGGTTCTATTTTACCATTAAAACAGAGCTTGTTTACCACAGTACACTGTCTGACACGATGTGACCTTGGCTGTGGTAATAATAGTGAGGCTGAGTTTTGTAAGGAGTTAGAAGCTTCATTTAACCCTTCAGGTGACGAACTGGATGCTTTCACCCACGTAATTTACAAATTGAGTAGTTGAAAAAACAAGAGGCCCCACGGGGCCTGAAGCGCTCATCTTGTACAGAACACAATTTAAACACAGTCCAAGAATGAGTCTACATTAAGCAAGCCATCTCCATAGGCTACACTGTCAATCCTTGAGTCCCTCAGGAGTGACAAAAATAATCTGGGCATCATGCCTTTTCTTCAGTTGATCATAAGTAAAATGTAGAGCTCCCCTATGAAGCCCCTTGATACAACCTATGTGGATTAATCTTAGTACCTCTAGAAGGTACTGAATACAAAATTTTTAATTCTTCAGCAAAATGGCCAATTCCGGCTCCCATAGAGAGCCCAAATATTAACCCAGGCTCTTGATTTGAACACAGTTAAATCTGACTTCCCTAGAGATGTTGTGTACCGAATATGAAAGCATTCTGACTGTTGGATCTGAAGAAGAGAAATTGTAAAGAAATTTCTCCGAATTGCACTAAGTTCAAATTTGGGCTACCACAGCGAGCCCAAATATTGACCTATGGATCCGATTTGAACAAACTTGAATCTGACCCCCCTAGAGATGTTGTATACCAAATGTGAAAGCATTCTGACAAGTGAATCTGAAGAAGAAGATTTTTGAAGAAATTCCCTCATATTGTACTAAGTTAAATTTCATGTTCCCATATGGAGCCCAAATATTAACCTAGGCACTCGAATTGAACAACCTGGAATCTGACCCCCCCTAGAGATGTTGTATACCAAATATAAAAGTATTCCGACTGGTGGATCTGAAGAAGATTTTTAAAGAAATTTTCTCATATTGCACTAAGTAAAAATTTGGGCTACCATAGTGAGCCCAAATATATACCTAGGGATCTGATTTGAACAAACTTGAATCTGACCCCCATAGAGATGTTGCATACCAAATATCAAAGCATTCTGACTGATGGATCTGAAGAAGAAGATTTTTTTAAATTACCCTCCATATTGAACAAAGATAAAATTATTAACCTAGGGACTTGGTTTGAACAATCTAGAATCTGACCCTCATAACAATGATGTATACCAAATATTAAAAGATTCTGACTGGTGGTTCTGAAGAAGAAGATTTGTAAAGAATATTCCCCATATTACCCTATGTTAAAACTTCGGGCTCCTGTAGAGAGCCCAAATATGAACCAATGAGCTTTATTTCAACAAACTTTTATCTTACCCCCCTATGAATGCTGTATACCAAATATCAAAAGATTCTGATGATTGGTTCTGGAGAAAAGATTTTTTTTAATTTTTGCAAATATGCTGACTCAGCATTTTTTCGATGCCCATTACAGAACACCCTAACATAACCGATGGCAATTTTTTTTTACCATTCAATTCTACTGGTCATAAGGATACTTCATACCAAATAAAAGCTCTGTTCTGTGGGGTTTGGGAAATATGGGCGTTTGAAAATATTTCTATTTTTAGCTCCCAGGGTTCCCATGGGGATGCGGGAATTTTTTTTTTTTGCATGGGTCATGTACTTATGACCCAATAATACCACAAACCAAATTTGGTTCATACCGGACCATCGGTTCACAAAATAGAAATTTTGGGCAGGGCCAAAAATCTTACCCCTCCTATTACAAAGCCAAATATTACTTCACGAACTTCGTTTGAACAAACTTGATTCTACACCTCATATGGAAGCTCCATAGCAAATGTCAAGTCATTGTACACACTGGTTCTTGAGAAGAAGATTTTTTAAATATTTGGGTGCATTTTCCCCCACTCCCTCCCTATGGGGCTGGGCATGCTGAGTTGAACAAAAATGAAATGCCCCTTTGGGACCATCACTCACACAAACTTTCACTTGAATTGGCCCAGTGGCTTTGGAGGAGAAGACCAAAGCATGGTGTTGACGGACGACGGACGACAGACGACGGACGGGAAGCGATGAGATTAGCTCAGCTTGACTTTGTCAAGATGAGCTAAAAAATTATTTAAAAAAATTTCAACCTGCTTGTGTAGAGAGTATGTTGGGTGTGTGACAGTTGCTCACCACCACCTGGTGATTCTCTCTGGGTTCCCCAGCTTCCTCCACCCGTAAAACTGTCTGACACGATGTGACCCTGGTTGTGTGACTCACTGTACTGACAAATAAACAAGCACTGCTTCACTTTCTGGGGTTCCCCTGGGGGGGGGGGGGGGGGGGGTGCATAGGGTTGATCATCCACCCAACATAACAGCCATAAATGGCCTGTGCTATTCAAAAAGGTTCACGGTATTTAGACAGTAATATGTATTTCATTTTTTGCCCCTGAAACAGGGGGGGGGGGTCTTCCAAAAAATTCCGAACACAAGGCCGGGGTGGGTGGGTGGTCGGATGGGGGCCAAAACACCTTTTTTCCTGGAGTTGCAATTTTTTTCCTAGTGGTTTTTTTTCAAATTATTTTCACATAACAAGGCTATATTGTTGTTTAGTAGTCTAATAGGCACCTGTTTGTCAGGTAGGGTTAGTGAATAAGGCCCCACTAGGCTGATTAGGGGATTTGTTCTCTTTTTTGTAAATTAAATTAGATGCATTAAAGAATTGTTTACTCCAGTTTGACTAAAAACAATCAGTGGAAATTTATGAATTTTAATTTGGGAATGGTTAACATAATTTTCATAGCTGAATCATCACGGCACAATTTGGATTTTACAATGAGTAGCAATGTGTTTAGCAGAACATCTAAAATAATGTAAAAAATTTACGGAAAATAATCTAAATGCCCAGTTTCTCTGAGTAGAGCTCTTGTAACCTGAAACTAATGAAAATTCTCACTGTGCATCTTTGATATAAAACCCCACTTACTTAATTCAAGCTCATAGTGATAGTACCAGGGTTTTCACAGAGGGTTTGTCTGGCTATCTCGTGAAAACATGAAACAAAAGTTACAGTTAATATTTGAATTGAAAACTGACCCTGACTGAGCCAGAGAATATAGATGAGTAGCTGAGCATAATACTATGCAGCAAAAGAAGATTATTTTAATCCTCTATTTGATGTTCACAAAAATAGTCTAATTCTTACATTATATGCTGTTATATGCAGAAATCAATGCTGACATTTTTTCGGAGACGGACCAGGACGGACAGTGAGATTTACAATAGTGTTAGGTGACAGATTTTCAGCTTTCCTACGCTATCTACTATCTTTTGAGTAATGACAATTGGCTGAAACCTCAAGCCTAGACACTTAGCCTGTAGTCAGGTCATTAAAATTAAAACTTCTTCACTAAATTTAAACTGTTTCTTCAGTCTCGGAACTTAACATGAATGATAATTGTTATGGGAGCATTGAGGCCAGAACTTTCAGTTCAGCATTTGTAATTCATGCATTTCAATAATATGCCAGTATACACTACGCCATAGTGTATATAGGCATATTATTGAAATGCATGAATTACAAATGCTCAACTGAAAGTTCTGTCGTCAGGTATTAGAACCATCAGAACATAAAGATGTGAAAAAAACAGTTATCAGGATGAAACAATCCTGGGTAATATTAGGTTCAGCACCAATTCCAACTCAAGAATCAATCAGTTCCTCGAAAGTTTTCTCACAACGAAAAATAACAATGAGATTTTTCCCAGTAAAAATAAATGCGTGCTTGATAACAAAGGAGTTAATAACAATTTTCTTTAGTGAAATCTAAATGCTTCTGTTGATGCTGGTTGATGTGTACATAATTAGTTTAGACAGTAGATTAGGATTCAAACTAAGGCAAGGATTGACAACTGGAAGCTCAGTGCAATAATTTTTCATTACCCACTGTGGTGATGCACTGAAAAAATATAGGTGGTGGGGTGGGTGTCCAAGTGGTCAGAGGAAAAAAATATTTTTTTTGCACGTGGGTGGGTGGGTGGTGGTCTAAAGGTGGAAAAAAATATTTTAGGCCTTGTGTCCGGAATTTTTTGGAAGACCCCCCCCCCCCCCCTGTCTAAAATAAAGATTATGTCACCTCACGGGAACAAGCTCATTCCAATGTGGCTCATTAGCTGTGTTCGCCTAGCGATAAAAGAAAACTCTTAGATCTTCAATTTTTTTCTTGAGGCAGTCTTTTCTAGTCATTTGAGGTCAAGGATACACCAGTATGTAGTCAGGTGGCAGGCCTTAAAATGTTCCAATTACAAGAATTTTACTTGATTCTCACAAATTCCTGCTGCGAGAATCAATATTCTGTTCTTAATAATTTAGAATGTGAAAGCACTTTTTTATACCTTTGTCAGTGTAAACGGTACATAAACCATAGTAAAAACAAACATCATTTTTATATATTTACTCAAGTTGAACCCTTAAGGGTCTACCAGGGTAGTTCCAATTTTTGGTGAGTTTTTGTCAAATATGTATATTTAGAACACATGTTCCAACACACAGGCTTTTGGTGGTCTTTTTGATGCAAGCCACATTACCTTGGTAGTGGTTTCTACTGTCTATATATATTCTTCACTAGAAATCACAGTTAAGTCAGAGTGTTACCTTATCAGGAGAGAGCAAAACATAAGAATTCTCCAGACCTTTACAGCCACTTTGGGATCTAAGATGAGAATCAAATGAACACATTGCAAGAATCAACGTTGGTTCTCATTGTTTTCTTTGAGATCAGAGGTTCTTCTGCCCTCTTTGGGAAGGGGTCTGGGGCCCATGCAACTGGGAAAGTTCATGTCAAGAAGGCTACAAGTAGGAATTTGTTTGGGAGACGAAACACACAAAGAATATGAAATTTTACCTTCATATTGAACTGAGAATTTTAATACAGAAGTTACTACATGAATAACATGTGGTACGTTTTATAACAAACAGTTGCATGAAATGATAATCAGTTTCTGAAATAAATTGTTCTTATGATATTTAATGATGAAGATATTTATGCATTTTGATACACTTTGACAGTTTACATGCTTTGACTTTGCAGTTGTACCGAGGCAAGTCTTGGCTGCCTGCATAGGCAGCCAAGACTTGCCTAGAAACAACTGACAAAGTTCTTGGGATGTAACTTGCATGTATCTAAGAACTGCCTGTTGAGTAACCTATTTTGTTGCTGTAAAAACAAAAAGTGATGACAGCCAAAATTTGGCCTTCATGAGAAAAAGAATTATTTTTTTATTTGAATTAGGACAGAGATTGGGAAAGTTTTTGTTTTGATTGGGAAAAATCATGACAAAATGCCAGTGGGAAAGGTCCATATTCAGTCCCTGCAGACACCTAAAATAATCCCTGGAGATAATCATTTTTGACATTCACGCATGAATTTTAAGCCCTGGTTGGGACTCTCAGTACCGAGAACTCGTGTATATATGCAAGTAAATAAGATTTTCATTTTCCAGATTTAAAATTTACCTTTATTTACAATTCATATTTTGATTACATAATATCCATGTTAAACAATCTGTTTTTGACATTTAAAAATATGATTACACAAAAAATTCCATAAAACACGAACAGCTCCATCAAATACATTGCATACACTGTTGTATAATTTCTCTAACATTAAACTGAATTACTTCTCAACACCAGTGACCAACTATATAGGTAACTAGCCAAATTCACAACATCTGAACAAGAGAAAGACACTAGGGCACACCTTTCATCTACTTAACTAAATGTAATAAATATCTAGCAATTTTGAAAAATTAGATTGGTTAACAATTAACAATGAGATATTTTTTTCCATTTTTGACACATTTTTTGTCAGTCTGCATTTTGTGGCTTTGCAATCGTTTCTTAGCAAATTTTGGCTGTCCAGAAAGGCAGCCAAGACTTCCCTAGAAACAACTGCCAAAGTACCAAGAATGTAACTTCAAAGTTTTAACATAGTCTTCATGTTGGGACACTTGTTCTGTTGCAGTAAAAAGTGATAAAAGTCAGAATTAGGCCTTTAAGGGTTATTTATTTATTCTGCTTAACTGGTTGAGTGCTAAAAGGCACAATCATGGCTCTGCAGAAGATTGTTGAAAGCCTCTTTGGAGGCTTTACAATGTATGCATTACGTTATTTTTTGTTGAGCAATAAACAAACAAAAGGTTTCATATAATTGTTTTGTTAAAATTTTTGGAGTGTGCAAACAATTTTAACAACAAATTTTTTGAAAAGAACATACTTGCATTACAAATCACCCTTGAAAAATAATTGGGCTTCAACCAGTTTGGGTCATTCTCAGAATCTTCACCTGTATTTTTAGTAAAGGAGACTTAAATAAGCAATGCTCTACTTCCGGAGCTTCCTACTGGGAGGCCTTTAAGGTCATTTATTGGTGATTAAGGTCAAATATTTCTGCACAATCGCTAATCGTGACCGAAGCATGGTTCAGCCAGTTGTTTATCCCCATGCTGCCCATTTTAGAGGACTTCCACCCCAGGCATTGTTTACCAGGTCTTATTTTACCAGAAGAACAAAGCTTGCTTACCAGATTAAACAAGCACTGCTTCACTTCCAGAGGTTCCTATGGGGAGCCCTTAAGGGTTAACCTCTAATATAACAAACACAGTATGTTTTATCTAAATAACTAAGGCTCCACAAAGTTGATGTTCTGTTTCTCAGGCCATTTTTTTGTAAAATTGCATGCGTGCAGGTGGTTTTTTATTTTAGGGGGAATGACATCAAAAGTTAACTAACATTGATGCACTAATGCTGTGTGTTGGTTTTAGAAGCAGAATTGGGTCAATCATCTCTTATTTTTCATTAACTGTTTACCTAATACAAATAGAGACAACATATGCAGAAAACACTTTCTGAATAACTTAGTAAACCTTGGCTCAGATCGATTTTATTGAACTGGGTAGAGAAATTTCAGATGAAATGTGACTCATTCGAGATTCTCTATATCCTCTATCCTCAACTTCAACCGAGAACATGTCCGACATTTCTATTTACACAATGTCAAAACGCTTTATCCACATCGAAGAATATATGTTCACAGCCGAAACATCAGATTACTCAAATTTTATCTGGTTGTGGACAAAATTATTTTGGGTGGTGTGAATTTGTTCAGAATTTGTTTTATTACAAATGATTGGAGAGTGCCCACAGGCACCCTCCAATAATTCCTAATAGAACAAATTTATATGAACAAAACATTATTTGCATTTGACTGAACATTAAACATGAACAAGGGAAACATTAGCTGTTACTCTGGTTCCCTCAATTGTTTGAAAGCCTGATAGTGGCTTCTAGAACTCAACCAGTTAAAAAATCATAATCACAGTTGTACAATGTATTTCATGTATTCTTGTAACATTTACTCTTCAAGTTTATTTTGAACTTATATTATTGAGGATTTTAACAATTACATCTTGTTTGAAAGAGCTCCATGAGCTTTGTAGAACAGGATGTATGTAACTGGTTAAAATTCTTAGCCTAAGGAATGATAAATAAAACGACTTCCTACCAACTTAATATGCATTGTTTGAACTTGTTGATAAAAGAAAGGGCAAAGCATGAAAGAAAAGGAATTTTAAATGTTTATTATCAAAAAGGAACTTGATTTGAAGCACTGGCAATATGAAATTGTAGATTGTTCAAAATACAGACACATGGAATGTTCAGAATACGGAAAAGAAAGGCATCGACAGTTAAAGATTCTACCTTGACAAGAGACTGAAATTTGAAATCTGAAACCCGAAACAAAACAGAAACCCAAATCCAGTGAAAGCTGGGAAACTCGCTCCACTGGAATTGGCAATCATTTTTCATATACATATCACAAAGTGCAGATTATTCACTGACCAATAAAAACTTCCAAAAAATACACCAAAGACAAAACAATCAAATACACAAAAAAGCACAACCCTCAAAATATTCAGTGTTTTAACCCTTTATCAACACATCTAGAGGACAGCACACCAAATATTTTCTCCTGAATATCTAAAAAAAAAATGAAAGTGTCAATGACATTGCAACTTAACTTGACAGTGTGTAGTGTTTGATACTGAGACATCCGATCAAGTTACAATGAAATCCCTTCATAAGTAAGGCCTGTAGACAGTGCTAAAGTAATCTAGGTCACATGCCCAAGCAGGGGTAACAGCTGACCAATCATGACCACAATAGTACAGACTCATACCAAGTCATCCTACAAAATTACAATAAAATCGCTTCATAAATATGAATCATAGACTGTGCTAAACAAATCAAAGTCATGTGCCAATGCAGCCATCACAGTTGACCGATCACGACCAAAATAGGAGTTCTCATCTGGACATTACACTGAGTCATCCTACCAATTTGCAATGAAATCCCTTCATAAATGCAACCTGTAGACTGTGCTAAAGGAATCTGTGTCACATGTCCCTGTGGTCGCTCATGGTTTACCAAACCCAACCAAAATAGGACGTTCTCATCTAGACATTATACGGAGTCATCCTACCAAGGTACCATGAAATCCCTTCATAAATATGACCTGTAGACTGTGCTAAAGGTTTTCGGGTTTCGAACCTGTGCAGTCGTCACGCTTGACCAAGCGTGGCCAAAATGGGACATTTTCATCTGGACATGACCTTGAGCCTGCAATGAAATTTAGTGATGATAGGACAAGAACTACAGGGTGTAGCCTCTGCTAAAGAAAATATGATCAGACTTACAGACTCGCAAACTTCTGCACACCTGATGGCAATAGCTTATCTTGACCATGTCAGGTTAACCCTTTACCCAACGCAGATGATATCAAAATTTATTACTTTAAATATCGGTTTTTAAATTATTAAAAAAAATTTCAACAAAACCATATCATGAGACCCCCCACCTTGGAACGAGCTCGTTCCAACGAGGGGTCACATGATATGGTTTTGTTGAAATTTTTTGAAAATAATATTTTTTCAACTACTGAATTAGCATATACGTGGGCGGATGTGGGCGATTCGTTGGGTAAAGGGTTAAGCTAAAAATATCCATTTTTTTTCTAAATCATTGCTCTGGACCTTTTATCAACACATCTTAAGAACAACAGTTCAAAATTTTCTCCTGAATATCTAAAAAATAATTTCATTTTCTTTCTGAACAATGACTCATGACCCCTCATGGAATCAAGTAGGATAAGCTTGATCCAAGGAGTGATAAACTATGCTTTGAAAAACAAGAGGCCCCACGGGGCCTGAAGCACTCACCTTCAACAGAACACAATATAAACAGAGTCCAAGAATAAGTCTACATTAAGCAATCCATCTCCATAGGATACATTGCCAATCCTTGAGTCCCTCAGGAGTGACAAAAATAGTCTGAGCATCATGCCTTTTCTTCAGTTGATCATAATGTAAACTGTAGAGCTCTCCTATGAAGCCCCTTGATACAACCTATGGAGATTAATCTGAGTTACACACCTCCAGAGGGTACTGAATTCAAAATTTCTTAATTCTTCAGCTACATGGCCAATTCCGGCTCACATAGGGAGCCCCAATATCAATCCAGGCTCTCGATTTGATCAAAGTTGAATCTGCCCTCCCTAGAGATGTTGTATACCAAATGTGAAAGCATTCCGCCTGGTGGATCTGAAGAAGATTTTTAAAGAAATTTCCTCATATTACACGAAGTTGAAATTTTAGCTACCATAGCGAGCCCAAATACATACCTAGGAACCCGATTTGAACAAACTTGAATCTTAACCACCTAGAGATGCTGTATACCAAATATGAAAGCATTCTGACTGGTGGATCTGAAGAAGATTTTTGAAAATTATCCCCCATACTGAACTAAGTTAACATTTGGGCTTCCAAGGGAAGCCCAAATATTAACCTAAGGATTTGTTTTGGACAATCTTGAATCTGACCCTCATAACAATGATGTATACCAAACATTAAAAGATTCTGACTGGTGGTCCTGAAGAAGAAGATTTTTAAAGAATATTCCCCATATTACCCCAAGTTAAAAATTCGGGATCCTGTATTGAGCCCAAATAAGAAACAATGGGCTTTATTTTAACAAACTTGCATCTGAATGCTATACACTGAATATCAAAAGATTCTGACCATTGGTTCTGGAGAAAATTTTTTTTTCAATTTTTGCAAATACAGTAGAACCTGTTTTGAGAGACCGCCCTTTGGGCCACACAAAAGTGGTCTCTCAAGACAGGTGGTCTCTCATAACAGGTTTCAGGTTTTCTCAAGTCAGTGAATAGCCAACCACAAAATTCAGAAATGGAGAAGAATAGATTTTTATAATTACTTTGTTGTTCTTTTTTTTATGAAGTTTTTGTATCAAATTGAAATGGACTGTTATAAAAATAAATTAGTGTTGAAAATCTTCATTGAAGATTTTCAACACTAATTTATTTTTATAATTTTTATAACAGTACATTTCAATTTGTTACAAAAAGATTTTCATCACAAATTTATTTTTATTCCTATCTGTCACATTTCAGGTATTATGAAATTGTTTATTCAGCAATAATCCTAATCTTTTCACAGGGGTCTTATAAAAACATCTCAGGCTATAATGAGTTAGCAATTGAAACCCAATTAAGAGATTTTAATACTTTTAATTATGCTAGTGTAACCACAATGGATTTTCCAATTCCAGAACAGGTAAAACATTTTTGTCATGGTTTCAGTCTTCAAAGGGGTGGTCTCTCAAGACAGGTCCATTATGGCATAAAAATACAAGTTGGTACCAAGTCACAGTGGTCTCTCAAGACAGGTGGTCTCCCATAGCAGGTCCATTATAGAGTAAAACCAATCGGTGCCTGGCAGAGGTGGTCTCTCAAGACAGGTGGTCTCTCAAGACAGTGGTCTCTCAAGACAGGTTTTACTGTATGTTGATTCAGCATTTTTGTGGATGCCCTGTACAGAACACCCTAACAAAACAGATAGCAATTTTTTTTTTACCATTCAATTCTACTGGTCCTAAGGATGCTTCATACCAAATAACAGCTCTCTGTTCCTTGTGGTTTGGGAAATATGGGTGTTCATTTTTAGCTCGTGGGGTTCCCATGGGATGCAGGAATTTTCTTTTTTACACGAGTCAAGTACTTATGACCCAATAATACCACATACCAAATTTGGCTCAAATTGGACCATCGGTTCAGAAAATTGAAATGTTGGGTGGGGCCAAAAATCTTACCCCTACCATTACAAAGCCAAATATTGCTTCACAAACTTCGTTTGATACTACACCTCAAAAAGAAACTCCATAACAAATATCAAGTCATTGTACACACTGGTTCATTTGAAGATTTTAAAAATATTTTGGAGTATTTTTCCCCACCCCCTCCCTATGGGGCTAGGCATGTTGAGTTGAACAAAAATACAAAATGACCCTTCAGGGCCATCACTCACACAAACTTTCACTTGAATTGGCCCAGTGGTTTTGGAGAAGACCAAAATATGGTGTTGACGGACAGAGGGCGATGAGATAAGCTCATCTTGACTTTGTCAAGGTGAGCTAAAAATAGTAAAAAAAAATCTGATGGTGGTGTTAGTGTGCTGCACCAGTTGAATTCAGTAACTGTTTAGGTGAAGGAAACATAACTCTTTGCTGCTGGTGGATATTTCTGCCAGGACACGAAATCTCTTGCCAATGAACTAAGTGTAATTTGGACATATCCAACCAAATTTTCATGGTAAATTGCAGGGGCCATGACAAAATATTTTGAGTATACTCAGCAGGTTAATCCTCTCAAGACAAGTTTCCTAATGCCACCCTCATCTGAGGATTTTATTTCAGTGAAGAAGGCTGTATAAAAATGTGTCAAGGTCCAGCTGTTCCTTTTGTCTCCATCCTTCACAGATTATTTATTTATTTATTGGTGTTTAAGGTCACATATTTCTGCACAATGGCTGACCATGACCATGACCATGACAGTTTTACGGATGGAGGAAGCCGGAGTACCCGGAGAGAACCACCGAGTAACGGCAAGCAACTGTCAGCTCCCCAACATACCAACTCCACACAAGCAGGGTTAGCATTGGTTGAAGATAGGGGCACCATCGACATGCAGTACGCCTTAGTACACAGTGTCACAGTGCCCACACGTGGGCAATGGGGGTGAAGTGTCTTGCCCAAGGGCACAACGAGGTTGCCGCAGGTGGGATTTGAACCGAGGACCTCTCGGCTTGCAGCCTGCATCTCTACCAACTGAGCCACCCCCCTTCACAGATATGTAAAGAAAGGTGACTGTTGTACATCAGCATATACTGAGGACATACTGAACTAGTGTAAATTGCCACAACACACTCTTCAACTGCAAAATGTTTTTCAAGAGGAGACTGTTGGACATTTAATAAAGAAGGCTATAACCACTGAAAAAGCTGGGTAATCAAAAATTCTTTGCAACATGCATGTGCACTTCATACTAATACTTCTCATCAAAATTCGTATAAATCCAATAGGAAATATAGGAAGAGTAAAGTGGGCAAACAAAAAGAATTTACATGGGACTTAAAAATAATACTGACTTCTTCCAATTTCAATGAAAAATGAATTTAATTTAGTAAATGAGGTGATTTCTATATCTGAAATATAAAATGCCCAATTCTACCTAAAAATAAGTGAAAAATGTCAAATATTTTCTCATTTGTATCTTCCAAAGCTCTACTTTTAATACCCTGTTGCAAGAAGCTCATCTAATGAGTTCTCATAAACTCTATTTTCACCACCCACTCAATACCTGCACAAGACAATAATTTTCTTCATGTCTAACAATTTTTCATTATTTTCAAAACGTACATGTAGTTATGACACCTTTACTGGAATGAGCTTTTGACAAACTCCAAGCCTTTAAATTCATTTATTTTGGGCACACCATTTTGCGATAATGTGGGCACTTTAAAACGAGAAATAACAGCCTTCGCCTGTTATGTTTTATTGCTATACCTTTTTTGTATTTGTATGATCAAATTATGATGGAAGCTGTTCTCAAATGTAGAAGAGGCACAGAGAATTTATATATTTTTCTTGATGTCTTCACGCCATCTCTAATTTGGGCACACCTGCAAACGGTGTGAAATTTGGGTAATCTAAAGGCCTGCAAACTCATTTCAAAAGGGGAGCATATGCTATGTTTTGAGTGAAAATTTGAATCATGTTGTTTGTGTGTGTGGTGCCAATTGGATTTGAACATTGAGATAGGTTAACCCTTTACCCAACGCAGACGATATCAAAATTTATTATTTTAAATATCATTTTTAAAATGTTTTCAAAAAATCTCAACAAAACCATATCATGTGACCCCTCTTTGGAACGAGCTCGTTCCAAAGAGGGGTCACGTGATATGATTTTGTTGAAATTGTTTGAAAAATAGTATTTTTTCAGCTGCTGAATTTGCATATTATGCAGGCGATTCGTTGGGTAAAGGGTTAAGGGTTGAAAGAAAGACAAATATTTTTTATTACTATTTATTTGGCAGAGTGGTGAATTGTGTTTATATTATGTTATCAAAATTCATTCATATGTTTTTGCCTTGTTACAATTTATGAGTGCATGCTGACACTCGTCCATAAATGTAACAAGGCAAATAATTTTCCATCAAAAATATGAAGCACATCTCCACAGATTATGAAGCATTTAACCCTTTATCTAATGAAACGGCCACATCCACCCATGTAGAATGTAAATTGAGAAGATGAAAAAATAAAATTTTTAAAAAAATTTCAACAAAACCATGTCATGTGACCCCTCACTGGAATGAGCTCATCACATGAAATCATTTTGTTGAAGGTTTTTGAAACATTCGAAAACATAATATTTAAAATAGCAGATTTTTATATCATCTGCATTGTATAAAGGGTTAACCCTTTACCCAACGTAACGGCCAAAACCGGCCAGCGCTATTCTCAAAAATCGCCTATTCATTTTAATTATTTTTTTCATTTTTTGTCTCAAAAACATAGGTTATGACCCCTCATTGGAACGAGCTCGTCGAGCTCGTTCCAATGAGGGGTCATAACCTATGTTTTTGAGACAAAAAATGAAAAAAAATAGTTACTCAAGAATTTTTTTTGCAAGTGTCGTCTGCTTTTCATGTTAGGTAAAGGGTTAAGTTGCAGGACCTGCACTTCAGATTAAAGGCCAAATATGGGCTGCCAGCACTCAACCAGTTACGTAAAAAGTAATGGACACAGTTCTGATTGAATGACTTACAAGTTAAAGCTGGATGAAATCATATTTATATGGCCTCTGTCATCAGAAAATGACACTCTTAGATCTATTTCAATGTTTAATTCAATTCCTGGGAATGCATTATTTGCTATTTTCATTGTCAACAAAAGAGAAACAATCACCAACAGAGATCAAGAAAATGTGACACAATGATCAAAGCTGTATTGTTGTATCGTTCCAAAGAGGTGTCACATGATATCATTTTGTTGAAAATTGTTGAAAAATAATATTTTTTCAGCTGCTGAATTTGCATATTATGCTGGCGGATGTGGCAGATTTGTTGCATAAAGGGGTTACCTAAGCTGCCAAATCAACAATTTTTACTGTTCATGCAGCATATGAATTTCAACATTTTCTTCTTCTAGTCTCACAGCAACGTGTCTGTCAAAATATAATGACAGCAAAATTATTTCTCATGCTCGTTTCCTTGACAATACCAGCTACTGATAATGATTCTAGAAAAACTCTTGAAGAGCCTACCAAGAATCAACGTCATGGGCTGCTGCTGTAAACAAGAAAAAAAACCTCAGATTAACGAGACAATAAGTCTCTATTCTGAAAAAAATATTGACTCTCAGATTTTCTTGTTTGTAAAAGAGTGTATAGAAAAACACTACGCAAAGTGTAAGGCATCAGAAGCGAAGTAAAATTATGTAAATCTATAATTAAAAAGCTTTAAAGCAGACAAATTTTCAGAAGATACATCAATGCGAAGATATAAACGAGGTTGCCGGAAAAGATCAGAAGTAAACATAATACCATGACATAATTTCTGAATATACATGTTTCTATTTTTACCGAATGAATGACCACCAAAAACAACAACTGTGTATTATTTTAGCAATAATTGGGCATTATTAAATCAAAAACTTTGTATTATTTGAAATAAAGCACAGTTTTGTTTCCAAGAAAACCCACAGTATGTTCATCGACAACAGCAATCCAAAATGGATTGCGTCAACGTGTAGGGAAATATGCACGCAGAAACTTTGTCCTTCTAAGAGAGCAAATTTCGATGAATATGGAAAGTGATATTGCACAGAATTTTTTTCTTGTCCGTGAATGATCTGCTAACTAGATGGAGGTAAAAAATGCTGCCTGACGTTTTTGAGAAAAAGAATAAATTCTCACCTTTTAGTTAAATTATAAATTATTGAAGACACAAATACTTTTTTACGATTGGCTATAACTTAAAACATCATTGTTAGCTGCTTCTAATGGCAGTCAACAATAATGTAAACACAATGTCAACATAAATGCTGTCCAAGGGTTGAGTTCTCAAGGAAGAATATACTTGAGTGCAACTTTTTCCATGCGATATATAAAAGTGGCAGTTTGGGGGCTGTATGGGGACAGAAGAAAAATAACATTCTGTATATTTTCATGCCTTTAAAAGTCAATAAATAGATTGGGATAAAGAAAGTCACTTTTGTTCAGTTTACATGTCTACATTATTTCAACTTGACAAATGATAAATCCATGAACAATATATACATACATATTTAAAATGGTTTTGATGTGATAAAGATTACAATAATTTCGGGACAATATTGCGTGCGACTATGATCCTTTCTCCATAATTTTCACAATCTTGTGACTACCTACTACTACAGACCCTGTGTGTCATCCGGTTTATGCTGACAGTAATCTGTTTGCTGCATACTCCTTCATTAATCAGTTCTATAGCTGAAAGTGTTCAGGCCATTGTAAAAATATGAAGAAAAATCTGAAAAGAAATATAATAATGAATATGTTGGGCCCCACAAAGTAGATCTTCTGTTTTTCAGGCCATTTTTTGTAAAATAGCATGTGGGTGGGCAGTTTATTTTATTTTTTAATAATTATTTCTTTGCCATCCCAAGTTTATGTTCTTGGTTTGTTTTATTTTATGTTTTAGGCCCAGACATGTTAACTCTCCCGGAATGCCCGGGAAAATCCCGGAATTTCAGTGTAGTTCCCGGCCTCCCGGACGGGAATCAGTTTTGGACCAAAAATCCCGGAAAACAACAGTCAAATATTTCGTTCCCGTTGTAACTTAGGAACAACGTTCGGAGTCATATCTCATGCATTTCAAACTCTGGTAAAAACTCACGAAGCAGTAAAATATGGATTTAAGTTAAATTTATTTAAGAAAAGGCTAGTTTATGATATATATTTCAACTGTGTTCATGTTTATTTCTGGGGGTTTTCTTCTGAGATTCGTGACCAATGTGCAAGTGTCGAAGTGAAAATAGGTGACTTACTTTCAAAAAATTGAAAACTCCACCTTCATTTAAATGCAGTTTTTGGAAATTAAAATATATGAAAAGGAATTAAATAATATATATTTATTTATTCCTCCATAGAATAGCTTTAATTCTCATCCCTTTTCCAAAATCAAAACATAAACAACAACTATTTAGCACAGCTTAAAAGTAGGTTAAAGTCGCTTAGGATGCCGAAAAATTATGACAGCATATTTAAACACAATGGACTTTTTTTCTAACATCACATTTATTCTGTTGTGCTGACTACAGAACTGTTAACTGTTGGCCATCTGTAACCAGAAAATTTCGAATGGAATTAAACAGAAATGCTTCAATGATGAAAAGAAAAGTTTTGTGTAGGGCATAAGCATCCCACATGCATGAAGTTTGCTGAAGATACTTTCTGAGTACTAATGTTCAAGATTGAAGTAACTGAATATCAGGACATCTTTTCCTGTTAACATTTTCAGATTTGGGAAATTATTAGCTAAGCAGACTTTGATAAGAGCAAACCACAGGTGGATGTGCTCTGTGGGTCAGTGTGGGTGGGTGGGTGGTGGTGGGGGGGGGGGGGCATGAAGAAGAGGATCTGGGGGGGGGGGGGGGTCAAATCAGCAGTTATTTTATGATTTTTTAACATAGCATAAATGCATCAGCATAGTTGACAACTAGTTCTGGATATAACCAGGTGTTAATAGTGGTCCGTGAGCTGAAAATTCACAAGTTTTTTCTTTTATTTTGCCCCCGCGCGAACTTTTCCCTGAAATCCATCCCATTTCCCTGAAAATAACCCTTAGGTTCCCTGAAAAATTATTCTGGAGGTTAACATGTCTGTTTAGGCCTCACAATCTACAGAATAGCATGGGTGGTGGTGTATTTCGTCCCTTGAGAGCAAGAAGGCTTTGCAATACTAAAGCATTGCAAAGCCTTGTTGCACCCAAGGGACAAATTTATCAATTTTATTAACTTGGGTAAAATATCAGACATAACACATTTAATTTTTATTTTTTTTCAAGTGTACATTGGTTATAAAAAGTGAGCATGCGGCAGCCAAATGGATCATGTGGGAGGGCCAGAGAAACAGATTAACTTTTTTAGGCCTTATCTCATTCTCGAATATCTGAGTTCATAAATGCCAGCCTTGACTACTCACAAACTTGTCTCAAATGTTTCAGATAATAATGTTCTGCACACTGGTGTCAAAATTCTTAGATTTTAAATTTTTTCCATAATGCAAGTAGGATTTTAACCAATTCAATCTTGTTTGATAAAGCTCCTTGATTGAAATGGTTAAAAAATCCGAAAAGAAATGTATTAATCAAAATGCTGTTTAGGTCATAAATGCCAACCTCCTTTACTCATCTATTTGTACCAATGTTTCATCTATTAACCCTCTGCATACTGTTGTAAAATTGCTTCAAAGCTTATATTCCATCTAAATTTGGGAGACCCAGTTAGATTCTCACGAAACTGGTTGCGAGAATCCATACCTGTTATTTGTGTCCAAGGATCCCATGAGGCCACCACGGTTGAATCCCTGTTGTATACTGATAACACATGTTAACCTTTCACCCATCAGAACATTTTAATTTTTAAAACACCAACTGAATTTTTTAAAAAAATAAACAATATTTACCAATAACAAGAGCACACGTATCGCTGAAGCAATACAATGTCCCCTACCGGTCTAATGAGCATTAATAATTATACAAATGTTGTAACCTATATGTGATCAGCATAAAAAAGTCCAGAAAACTGATATTTTGTCACTTTTCCATATTTTCAAGGGCAATAACTCACACAAGAATAATGCAATCAGCATGAAATTCAAACTTGAACTGTAAGTCATTGTTCTATAGTAGGTTACCAAGAATGAAATCATTCGGTTGAAGCATTTCCAAAAAAAGTCTGGAAAACTAAAGTAAGACTGACAGACTGACTGACGGATGGACAGAGTGCAAATGAAACTTGATCTGTAAGTCATCGTTCTATAGCAGATTACCAAAAATGAAATCATTCCGTTGAAGCGTTTCCAAAAAAAGTCCAGAAAACTAAAGTATGACCGATAGACTGAGTGACAGACTGACGGATGAATGGACAGAGTTTAAATGAAACTTGATCTATAAGCCATCGTTCTATAGTAGCTTACCAAAAATGATATTCCGTTGAAGCGTTTCCAGAAAAAATCCGGAAAACTGATATTTTGGCACTTTTCCATATTTCCAAGGGCCATAACTCACACAAGAATAAGGCAATCAGCATGAAACTCAAACCTGATCTGTAAGTCATCGTTCTATAGTAGGTTACCAAAAATGAAATCATTCCGTTGAAGCGTTTCCAAAAAAACTCCGGAAAACTGATATTTTGGTGCTTTTCCATATTTCCAAGGGCCATAATTCACACAAGAATAATGCAATCAGCATGAAACTCAAACTTGATCTGTAAGTCATCGTTCTATAGTAGTTTACCCAAAACAAAATCATTCCGTTGAAGCGTTTCCAAAAAAACTCCGGAAAGTTAAAAAATTTATAGTAATTTATATATTTTTTATACTTACCAATGACCCAGACTTAGCTTGCTGGTGCTAACTCTAACAAAACCAGGGCCAAACACAAATTTTGCCCCCCAATCCCCAAAATTTGCATCCAAAACAAAAAGAAATCATGTCCTAAAGGACCTCCATACTACGCCTCTACTGCGCATGCGCAGTGACGCAGTCGTCCCGAAATTGGCGCCAATTATCATTCTTACTGGCAGTGCCTGGTCAGCGCTATGTACTCAGCGGGGAGGCAAGAGTTCCCAACTCCAGGGAGGGCCATCCCCGTCTGGGTCATTGGTAAGTATAAAAAATATATAAATTACTATAAATTTTTTAACATTTTTATACTGTACCAATGACCCAGACTTAGCTGAATAGTAAACAGGCTGGACAGCCTAGGACATAGAGGAAAATCCAATAAGCTCAACTATATAGTAAAGAGGTAACCCCTTAAGGAGAAAAGGAGTATTAGGCTTTACATGTATCTTTCTTATTTAATATTAAATTAAAAAGATACACTACCCTTAATAATTGAGCACAATAACATTCATGTTCTCTATTAACATCCAGTATAACCCTTATACTAATTATTTTTAAAGCAAGCCAATAAATAAAGTAGTCCAGAGAATTGAGACTCTTTATAATCATTTAAAAGTGTCCGAGTATTGTATATTAAAGCCCGTTTGACACTTGACATATACAAATGCTTCACACCGAGCTACACTTTAAAAATAAGACATGAATGAATTTAAACATTAATATTACACTTTAAAACCATCCCGGAAGCGACTCAGAAATACTGACTTGGAGGAGGCATTCCCTTGCTTTTCACTATAAAGCAGGTGACCTAAGGGAACACCCGCCCCACCCCCCCCCCCCTTCCCCTTGCCCTGGGTCAAATAGCCCAGAGCGAAGAGGGCAGCCGGACGGAGTCACTGCCGGAACAGAAAGCCTGCATAACTATAGTTGCAACTGTTTAGTGGACGACATTCTGAGCAACAGATAACGGACCTAAACAATGCAGGTCTCCAGAAATGGACTCAATATTTCTGAGATAAAAATTCGTAAAAGTGGATGGCTGAGACCAATAAGCAGCCTTCATTAAATCTGTAATAGCAACACTATTAGCATAAGCCCAGGAAGTAGAAAGAGCTCTTACTTCATGAGCAGAAATCTTAAGCACAGACTGCTGAGAAGAAGATAAATCTTCATAAGCAGTACGGATAGTTAACTGAATCCATCTAGCAATAGAATGGACTGAAATGTCCATTCTATTAGGCATCAAAGACAGAAAGAAAAGTTTCCGTCCCTTTCTGATAAACTGAGATCTCTGTTTATAGATACGTAGTGCTCTAACAGGACAGAGTAAAGGCCTACGCCCGTCTGAAGACGGAAGAGCCTTAATAACAATAGGTTCCGGATATTTATTAGGAGCCTGATTCTTAGCTAAAAAACCCACATTAGTAGTGAAGGTGATAGTGTTCCCAACACTACGATAATGAGAATCATCCACCGATAGTGCATGAAGCTCACTGATTCTTCTGGCAGAAGAGAAAGCTAAGAGAAAAGCTGTCTTATAAGATAAGAATTTGAAATCTACTGTCCCAAGAGGTTCAAATGGCTTTTCCTTCAATTTAAGGAGAACCCAAGCTAAATTCCACTTAGGAATTAATCTAAGAGTTCTGGGTCTATTTATCGAAAAGTTTCTAACCAACTTCGATAAAGAGACATTAGATCCAATTTGTAAACTATCATGATGTGCATAGGTATCAGATAACATAGATCTATAACCCTTTATAGTAACAGGCTGCAGTTTGATTTCGTCAAACAAGTATACTAGAAAGTTTGCAACGTCTGGTATAGAGGGATCAAATATATCTACAGAATGATCCCTACACCAACGACGAAAAACCTTCCACTTAGCCGCATAGTTTAGCGAAGAGGAGGTTCTCCTACAGTTAGAAATCGCGTCCACTGCTCGTCCTGTAAAGTGCTTGCCATGCAAGAAGGACCGCACAACGGAAAAACGTGAAGGTTGAGACCTTGCGGGTTGTGATGGAGTTGGCGCGATTTCCCCTGCGAAAGAAGATCCTCTCGTGGAGGAAGCTTCCGCGGTAGGTCCCACAACAGACACCTGAGTAGATTTATCCACGGTCTCTGTGGCGACAGAGATGCTACCAACAGAATCTTGCATTGAGATTGTTTTATCTTTAGCAATACTTGTTGAATTAACGGCGCTGGAGGATACGCATATCCTATCATTCCGTCCCAAGGGATCGACAGAGCGTCTACTGCAAATGCTCTTGGATCCGGACACGGAGACACATACGTCTGCAACTGATTGTTGAGATGTGTCGCAAATAAGTCTATCATTGGCCGTTCCCATTGGTAGCAAATCTGATTGAATACTTGTTTGTTGAGAGTCCACTCCGACGGCAACAAGCGACCCTTTCGTGAAAGGGAGTCTGCTAGCACATTCAGACGACCCGGTATGTGACGGGCCGAAAGAAGAACGTGATGTTCTAACGCAAACAGAAGGATTCTTTCCGTTAGATTGAACAACGGAACTGAATGAGTGCCTCCCTGATTCCGTATATACGCCACTACTGTCGTATTGTCGGATAGGATTTGGACATGAGCATCGTGAATAATGTCCATCCAGTGACGTAACGCAAGCCAAATTGACATCATTTCCTTGATGTTTATGTGCTTGCACAGGAATTGCGGATCCCAAAGACCCTGGCATCTCGAATCCGTTGGGATTAATGATGCACCCCAACCTGTTTGACTGGCATCCATCATAACGGTAAAACTCGGATCCGGCAACTGCAGCGGAACTCCTTGAGTTAACCACTGAATGTTTGCCCAAGTCTGAATCTCTTGTTTCACTTGATCTGACAAGAGAACGTCTACATCGAGCGAATGAATTTTCACACTCCAATTCTGAGTCAGGAAAATTTGAAGAGGACGTGTGCGTAGCCGCCCCATCGGAATGAGATCCGCGGCGGCTCCGCACAGACCTATCAGTCTCATAAATTCTCTCGCCGTGACTTTGTCTGCGTGCAGACAATAGCGAGCGTAACAACTGACTAATTTCGCTCTGGTTAACGGCAGACGAACGAGATTGTTGTGCGTCTCGAAGCTCATTCCCAGATGAGTGAATGACTTGGACGGCACCAGATCCGACTTCTCCTCGTTTACTATAAAACCGAGACGTCGGAGCAATAGAAGAAGATTCTGAACATCATTCTGAAGCGTTAACTCGTTGCCGTACCTCTGAAGAATGTCGTCCAGGTAGGCCGACGTTACCGCAGACGAATGAGCTCGGAAGTAGATCATTACCGAGTTCATTACCCGAGTGAAAGCCCAGGGTGCTAGATTCAATCCGAAGCACATCGCCCGGAATTGATACACCACTCCCAGGACTGCAAAGCGTAGATACTTTCGGAATGTCGGATGTACCATGACGTGAAAGTACGCATCTTTGAGATCTATGCTCGTTGCATAATCGTTCACCCGAATACTCGCTCTGACCGATCGAATCGTCTCCATATAAAACTTCGGAGCGACGATCAGCTTGTTTATCCAGCTCAAATCTATGACTGGACGGATCGAGCCGTCTGGTTTCGGAACCAGAAACAGATGGCTGTAGAATCCCAGAGATTCCTGGTTTTCTACGACCTCTACCGCGTTCTTCATTAAAAGAGACTGCACCTCTGATAACAGAGCGTCTCTTTTCTGTGGATTTGACGGAAGATGAGTCCACTTTGGACTTCGAGTTAATGGAGGCTTTCCTTTGAAGGATATCTTTAGACCTTCCGAAGTCACTCCTCTCACCCAAGGGTCGTCCGTAACCCAAGGGACGCCCACTCTTGTGAAAAACTCGACAACCTTCCGCCAACCGGAACGCGATAGAGGTTTAAGCCATCACCTCCTGGACCTGCGAGGCCTGCGGTAGGAGAAACCACGTCTTCCACGACCCGCACCTCGCCTCGTCGACCTCGGGGCGTCCGACCGATTGTCCCGGCCTGAAGGACGTCCCGAACGAGAGTCGCTATCCTGACGGTCTCTCGAATAAGACCAAGAGGACGCACCGGAACCTCTATAGGAACCTCTCTTGGGCGCATTAGACCCAGAAGTGCCTGTCTTATTCGTGTCTGCTGTATCCGACTTCTTAGGAGCCGATCTGAACAACAGAGAATCATTAGCTTTCTTTTTAATTTTATCATAAATAGCGGAAAGCTTGCCGTCAAAGAGAAGTTCTCCTGAGACCGAAGCAACTCTAAGAGAGTTCTTCACCTTAGAATCCACTAGTGTGGATGTAGCTAGGGCTGCGTCACGTCTAACCAACTCCAGATTTGCCACTGAAAGGGCGGAGTTACACGTGGAATAAGCTACTGCCCTTGAAAGAAGTCTTAAAGAGGATTGTATATCCTGAAACTCTTCCCCTTGAAGGCGCAGTGATAACGCCTTAGTAAGGTGATCTGCGTAAGATAAGGCATCTAAATTGGCTCTGTTAGACGCAATAGCTGTTTCCAACACCGCGGTTGGAATAGAAGCTGACGACGGTAATGATAGCTCTAAGTCTTCCGCCTCGTCGTCCATACGCAGAGGAACTCTCGGTATACCCTGTCCTGCCGTATCGAATTTATTCCTTGCATTAATGAAAGGCAGGTTGAGAGTATTAGCGGACAAGAAACCTGCTTTCCCCGTCCTGGAAGCAAGTTTAAATATAGCGTCGTTCAATAATTCAAATGTTCTAGCAACATTATTGGACTGCGACGGAAACTCGGGAGCGATGTCCCTGAACCGCTCAAAAAATTCAGAGTCCAATGACGCTATAATTCTCTTGTCCGGAAGCGCAGCAGTCTGGCCCGACGGAACAACTTGAGGGAGAAAGTGCCGGATGAAGTCCACGGCAGCTTTATGTTGTTCCGAAAGGGATAGCTCCAAGTCATCCGTATCCCTTTCACCATCCGGTCGGACCTCACGATGTTCCCGGTCGTCCGCCCCCGATGCTTCGGCGGAGCGTACCGACCCAGCGCCGTCGGATAATTCTCGATCCGACACCGTTTCTGTCGGCTGCTGGGATGCTGCGATAAGCTGTGCTATCTGCACAAGAATGTCCGGCGTCGAGACCTGCGGAGGCGCAGTCTTTCGCTGCTTCGCCGAGGGCAGCTCCGCATCAGATGGCTCCCGCATACTTTTCCTATGCGAACGTCCGGAGTCCATCGGTCTCGAATCCCTGGCTGCCGGATGGTGTGACCTGGTCGCCGAAGAATCCTTCATCGGCGAAGCTGGTAATATATCGGCGGTCACGCAGCCAAGGTGCGGTCGTGTGCGCTGACGAGAAGAGGAAGCCTTAACAGTCTCTGCGGACTGCTTATACAACGGAGCGTCCCGAGCGACGGACGTACGCTCCGCTAAAGACACATTTTGTACCACAACATCTGGTCCCAGATGTTGTTGTACGAGAGAGGGACCTCTCTCGCTCGCGGCCCGGCTGGACCTGGACGAGCTATGAACCGGACTAAAAGGCTTCCTCCGTTCTCGCTTACTATCCGCCGTCACTGGGTGTGCATCTATTATGTTTATAGTGCTCGCATCACCCAAAATTTCCTCTTGGACCGCATCGGACGAACCCGGCTGCCGAACCATTCGGTGAATGGACGCTACACCGGGCGAGCTAGCGGACGACATTTGTCTAATCTCCATGAGCACTTTTGCCGCTAGCTCTGAATTCATTTGTGACGACGGACGCACACTTGAAGAAGATAACATGGAAACATCACCCTGTTCTGGTTCCTCTGAAATAGAAACTGAGAGAGTAGAGTGACCTTGCGGAGAAAGAGCCGGCATCGCTCTTTCTCCAGAAACAACATATCGTGACACACGTTTCCAATGTTTCTCATCCCAATGTTCACATATAGGACAGGGATTAATGCCAGAACACTGACTACAATTAATACAATGATCATGAAAGTCAGAGGAAGATTTCTTCCTATTACAATTTGAACAACGTCCCTTCATTGTGAAAGAACAACAATAAGTCCTAGTTACTCGCAAAAACCCCTGACACAAAGATACATAATAACATGATCCATTAATAAATGAAAAAACAATTGCAAAACAAAATAATTTTGAAAAAATATTTTTTCAGAGAACCCCAAGTTGCTGAAAAGTAACGTTGAGCCCCAATGCATCCGATGGCAAAGTGTGGTCAAAAATTTTAAATTTATATAAAATAATTAATGAGACACTTTCGGATAATATAAATGTATCTTATAATGAGATAAACTACCACAAAGGCAAACAGCCCCCCTCAAAAAAGGCTGTTGCCAATGAAAACAAACAGTGTAAACACACTAGAAAACATGACTCCAGGCACTGAAAAAACTGGCCCGGAATCAGTCATCAATTACACTCTATCTGATGCAAAACAGAGACTCCCAGGGGAGAATCTGTAGAACATCAGATGGAAGATGCAGAACACAAACGTTATACACCCATGGGTGAAAACGTAACTATGGGGAAAATAACAGAAAACATTCTGTAACCAAGCAACTCTCCCAGGAAATTTTAGAAATGAAATTTCTCAAAAATATGCCAAAAGCATGGGAGAATTGCCAGGGGGGACTTTAGAAGGCTAGGGGAGAGGAAACACTGAATAAGCAGTGCAACAATTAGCAAGAATGACAACAAGAGGCCCATGCCTCGAAAATAGGCAACTTAACATAATTTCATCAAAAAATTTTAAGTACAGCCCTGATTATTTTTTGCCACTTCTTTTTCCTCTCCTCCTTCTATCCTCCTTAGAATCACATTTTCTCCAAAAATTACGTGTCTGGCATCCTTTAAACTGAGATTTACAAGCACAAAGATCAGTGAGATGTTGACTGATGAAGGGCCAAACAGAGAATGATAATTGGCGCCAATTTCGGGACGACTGCGTCACTGCGCATGCGCAGTAGAGGAGTATGGAGGTCCTTTAGGACATGATTTCTTTTTGTTTTGGATGCAAATTTTGGGGATTGGGGGGCAAAATTTGTGTTTGGCCCTGGTTTTGTTAGAGTTAGCACCAGCAAGCTAAGTCTGGGTCATTGGTACAGTATAAAAATACTGATATTTTGGCGCTTTTCCATATTTCCAAGGGCCATAACTCACACAAGAATAACGCAATCAGCATGAAACTCAAACTTGATCTGTACGTCATCGTTCTATAGTAGTTTACCAAAAATGAAATCATTCTGTTGAAGCGTTTCCAAAAAAACTCTGGAAAACTGATATTTTGGGGCTTTTCCATATTTCCAAGGGCCGTAACTCACACAAGAATAATGCAATCAGCATGAAATTCAAACTTGATCTGTAAGTCATCATTCTATAGTAGTTTAACAAAAAATGAAATCATTCCGTTGAAGCGTTTCCAAAAAAACTCCGGAAAACTAAAGTGTGACTGACAGACTGACAGAATGACGGATGGACGGAGTGCAAACCTATAGTCCCCTCCGGCGATGCCGGTAGGGGACTAAAAACTTACAAATATGGAAGTCATTGGATCAGGCTCATTGAGCCGGTTCCAATGACAGACATATTTGTACAATTTTATTGACTAACTGTCAGGATATTTCATGTCATGTTAGCTTTGTAATGGATAACATCAAAACATCAACCCTTCATAAACTAACTGATATTTATGTGCCCATTCAGACACGTACCATAACCATCCGTCCCAATACACAGTGGTTCAACGATGAGATTAGAAAATCGAAATCTGTCCACTTTAAACTTGAACTCCAATGGCGAAAATCAAAACTCACTGTTCATGCGAGATATATGTAGATCAAAGGAACCGTGTCAACAGCTTGATACTAGAGGCTAAGAAAAACTATTTCTCCAGTGTCGTCAGAGACAATATTAATAGACCGAACACTTTATCAGGTAAATTACCAATCTACTACACCATGCGAAAGCATCCGTCTTGCCGGACCATTCATCAGAGTCGGAGCTTGCTGACCGTTTCTCAAAATTCTTTAACAAAATTGATCTCATCAGAGAAAGTCTACTTAAAAGCGCCGATAGTGAACTGACTGATGCCACAAATCTTCAAGAGTCACCAGTTGCCCCCCGCCTCAATACCTTCAGGCCATTAAATTTGGATGAGATCAAACATACTGTGTTAAAAGCTCCATCCAAACAGAGCACATTGGATGTTATTCCTACATAGCTACTTTAGGCATGCCTGCCAGACATTGCACCCTGGCTCCTACATATTGTGAACTCATCTCTTTTAGCAGAGGTCTTTCCACTGAATATGAAACATGCCCTCATAACCCCTTTACTTAAGAAACCTGGACAAGATCCTAATGGCATGAAAAATTACCGCCCGGTCTTCAACCTCTCATTCATTTCCAAGATTGTGGAACGGGTGGTGGCTTTTCAGTTAAACGAAAACTTGGCAAGGTATGGACTATTCGAGGTTTTCCAGTCTGTATACAAAACTGCAGCACAGAAACAGCTCTCCTCCGGGTACAGAATGAGCAACCCATGTCCATGGACAGGCACCAAATTTTCTGCCTTGTTCCACTGGATCTGAGCACGGCCTTTGATACCACTGATCACCACACTCTTCTTAACAGACTGGAAGGTAGGATTGGCATCTCTGGCACAGCTCTCCAGTGGTTCTCGTCATATCTAACTGACCGCACCCAAAGTGTCTGTATTAACGGTTCATCCTCCACTAAACATACACTGAAATATGGAGCTCCCCAAGGAACTGTACGGAGACTTCTGCTCTATGTTATGTACGTCCTCCGTCGACATGGTCTCCAGTACCATCTCTATGCCGATGACACACAATTGTACATTCATTTTAAATCGGACTCAGTGCCTGTGTCTCGCAGTAAGCTAGAGAAATGTGTCTCTGATATTAAAGATTGGATGAACAGTAACTATCTGAAATTAAATGCAGAGAAGACCAAAGTTATATACATAGGTCTCCCCCACCAGCTGTCGGCCTTCACCAAAACACCACTAGTCATCGAGGGTAACGAAATTACACCAGTGTCGTGCGCAATCTGGGATATTTCATGGATGAAAACCTGACCGCAAACAAACATGTCACCCAAGTCTGTCATGCGGTCTTTTTCCATCTGAGAAATATCAGCAAGATCCATCCAATCAATTCGCAAACAGCTGAACAGCTCGTTCATGCATTCGTTACAAGCCACATAGACTACTGCAACTCGTTACTTTCCGGCTGTAAGAAAGCTCTCATTCATAAGCTCCAGAATATACAAAAGTGTGTGGCTAGAATTATCACACGAAATTGGAAATACTGCCGAATTACCCCAATACTTATGAGCCTTCACTGGCCTCCTATCGAACAAAGGATAAGGTACAAAACACTCCTGATTACCTACAAATGCATAAATGGAATAGCCTTGTCGTACCTCTCTGAGCTGATCTGCCAGTACACACCAATGAGAAACTTGCGTTCTGCTGACTCTAACAACCTTGTCACACAGAATGCAAAATTGGCCTCAGCTGGCGATAAGGTTTTCTCAATTGCTGCACCTGTTCTCTGGAAATCCTTATCAAGTCATATAAAAACAGAACTGACCATTAAACAATTTAAGTCCCACTTGAAAACATATCTATTTGGCCAAGCATTTGGTTTGACCACATAGAGATGAAACCCGTACACTACGTCATTACAATGCAGCATGTAAAGCCAAAGAGCACTATGTGGATTTTAGGCTTAAACATTATTATTATTATTATTATTATTATTATTATTATTATTAAAGAGTTAAATTGAATCAGTTTTTTTCATCTGATTCTTAGCGGAGGTGCAGAGAGAATCTACATGGACTCTCATTGGTTTTGTTGCGTGAAGCAATTCTCGGATTGTCATCGAAATATCATCTCTGTGCTTAAATTTCAAGCAGCAAATTATCCCATAATTCAACTAGGAATTTAACTGATTTATGTCTGACAGAGCTCCGGAGCTAGTAGTAGTAGTAATAATAACAGTAATAAACTCACATGGTTTTATCTGATGGCAGTTATGGTCATAATGGTGGCAACTATCTTTTCTATTTTATGTAAACATTTTAAATCAGTAACAAATGTTCAAAATATCGGTAATAAGAGATTTTTTTCAGACAAATAAATGATCGATTACTAAGTGTTTTAAACAAGAACAGGCATCGGTCTGCACAAAATTTGTTTCAAAATTCACTTCTCCTCTTGTACCAATCAAAAGTTAAACAAAGGGCCCAAGAGGGCACAGAGACTATCTCATAACACTGACAGAATATTCATTTTGGTAATATGACTAAAATATGAGTGTCAGGGTGGAGTTGGGTGGGGCAGAAGGATGATTTTTAAAAAAAAATTTGCTTCAAAATGATTTTTGATGGATTTTGAGGAATTCAATGCAAAAAATAAAAACAAATCCACCGAATTATCCATGCCCAATTCCAAAGCCCCCTCCCCAACTCTCCTTCAGCTGGGGATTTTTTTTTTTTTTTTTTTTACACAATATCACTTCAAATCAATCAAAACTCATTTAATGTGTAAAGCAAAAACAAACAAGAGGTGCACATCAGAGATGCAGGCAGAGTTGTGGTGGTAACTGGAGAGTGTTACATGTCCTTAACCTGGTTATCAAACATATGCTGGTTGTCAAATCTGGAACCTTCATTCAAGTTGCATTGCTGATAAGTTCAGAATTCATAAAATGACTAATTAAGGCCCACAACTATAACAAATGAAAGTGTCAATGACACTGTAGCTCAACTTGTGTAAGACATGTACATGTATAGTATGTGACACAGCAATAACACACATCTAGGTAATGACCTGATAACAAATGTACATGTAAAGTATTGTAAAGATGGGTGACAGTTAGATGCTAAACTAGAAAAGAAATCTCCATGGGGTTAATGTTACAATGTGGATCCTTGTATGGTGCACCATAAGCCAAAGGTTTGCAATTGTTTTGGCCTGTTTGATTCAAACCCTTCTAGGGTTGATTCATACTAATAAATATTTGTCCAGTTCTTCTTAAAATATAGGTATCAGAATTTTTTATCTTTTGCTCATAGGGTTCCCATGGGGAGGAGGAGGTTTTATTTTTCTCATTGGAAATAGAAAATCGGTTTGTGCTAATAATGTTTACCCTCCCCAAACACCAAAAATTTAACACAGGATCTTGGCTTCAACACATTTGAATATACACATACTGGGGATGCTGAATTCAAGAAACATTATTTTGTCTGGTGTTTATGGAAAAGATTTTTAATTATCTCCCTTTTTGAGTCCTCAAGTGGGTCTGACTGCACCCCAAAATAAATTTATAGCAAACATTACTGACATAAACAAGAGGCCCCAAGGAGCCATAATCACTCACCTGCCAAAGTGGTTCAAAGAAGTATTTGGGGGTCACATTCAGTTGGACATGGTTCATCAACACTACAAAGGAATGAAGTCATGAGAGCAAATTTTATGGAATTAGGGCCATGCCTTGAACAAACTTGAATCTTACTCCCCTAAGGATGTTGCATACCAAATATCAAAAGCATTCATCTGCTGGATCCGAAGAAGAAGATTTTTAAAGAAAATTCCTCATTTTGAACTAAGTTATCATTCGGGCTCCCACAGTGAGCCCAAATATGAACCCAGGGACTTGGCTTGAACAAACTTGAATCTCACCCCCTAAGGATGCTGCATGCCAAATATCAAAACATTCCGACTGCTGAATCTGAAAAAGAAGATTTTTAAAGAAAAATTCCTCATATTGATTAAGTTGTAATTCAGGCTCCCATAGGGAGCCCAAAATGGACCCAGGGACTTGGCTTTAACAAACTTGAATCCCCCCCCCCCCCCCACCCTCCCCCTAAGGATGCTACACACCACATATCAAAACATTACGACTGCTGGATCTGAAGAAGAAGATTTTTTAAGAAAATTCCTCATTTCGAACTAAGTTACAATTCAAGCTCCCACACTGAGGCCAAATATGGACCTAGGGACATGGCTTGAACAAACTTGAATCTCACCCCCCTAAGGCTGCTGCATACTAAATATCAAAACATTCCGACTGCTGGATCTGAAGAAGAAGATTTTTAAAGAAAATTCCTCATTTTGAACTAATTTATCATTCGGCTCCCACAGTGAGCCCAAATATGGACCTAGGGACATGGCTTAAACAAACTTGAATCTCACCCCCTAAGCATGCTGCATACCCAACATCAAAAGATTCTGCCTGCTGGATCTTGAGAACAAGATTTTTAAATAAATTTGCTTGAAATACACTAAGTTCCAATTTGAGCTTTTATAGTGAGCCCAAATATGAATCCATGGGGCCGATTTGAACAACGTGAATCAGATCCAGCCCACAATGTTGCATACCAAATATCAAAAGATTCTGCCTGCTGGATCTTGAGAAGAAGATTTTTTAAGAAATTTGCCTGAAATGCACTAAGTTCGAATTCGGGTTTCTATACTGAGCCCAAATATGAATCCAGAGGGCCGATTTGAACAAACTTGAATCAGATCCACCCCACAAAGTTGCATACCAAATATCAAAAGATTCTGCCTGCTGGATCTGGAGAAGATTTTTTAAGAAATTTGCCTGAAATGCACCAAGTTCGAATTCGGGCTTCTATACTGAGCCCAAATGTGAATCTAGGGGGCCGATTTGAACAAACTTGAATCAGATCCACCCCACAATGTTGCATACCAAATATCAAAAAGATTCTGCCTGCTGGATCTGGAGAAGATTTTTTAAAGAAATTTGCCTGAAATGCACTAAGTTCGAATTTGGGCTTCTATAGTGAGCCCGAATATGAATCCAGGGGGCCGATTTGAACCAACTGGAATCAGACCCATACCAAGATGCTGCATACGAAGTATCAAAAGATTCTGCCCACTGGTTCTGTAGAAGATTTTTTAATAACTTTTCTATAATTCATATGCTGCTATCAGAGTTATGCCCCATACAGAGCCCCCAAGGGACGTGGTCATTTCATTTGAACAAACATGAATTGCCATATACTAATGAACATCCACATGAAGTTTCGTGAAAATCGAACTAGTGGTTTCAGAGGAGAAGTCGTTTGAAAAATGTTCACGACGCCGGACGGACGATGACGACAGACGGCAAGTGATAAGTTTAGCTCCCTTTGGTGAGCTAAAAACTGATTGCACATAATTTCGGTATACAATGGCTGCCGGCAGCCATCTTGAATTTTGGACCGTACCCGAAATCACTCGTTCTCATCCCAAGGTGATAACAAAGGTACCCAAGAACTTTTCATGAAGATCGGTTCATAAATACAGCCTCAAGCCCGAGCTGTATTGAAATGTGCACTTACTGTTTATAGATAGCACTGAATAAATCAAAGTTCACCTAATTTGCATAATTTCTGCACGAGAAAAAAAAACGTATTTTTTGTGATGTATTCCATGTTACTAAACATTCATACCAAAATTTATTCAAATCAGAACTTTCATACAGAAGTTCTGTACAAAAAACTGATCGCACTAATTTTGGTACAAAATGGCTGCTGGTGGCCATCATGAATTTAAGACCGCATCCCAAAACATTCGTTCTCGCCCAACGGTGATAACAAAGGTACCCAAGAGGTTTCGTAAAGATCGGTTCATAAATACGGGCTCAAGCACGAACCTTATTGAACTGTTGACAAATGGACAGACGGGGCATGGCATAACCTCAAATTTGTCTACATCAAAGTTGAGCTAAAAATCAGGCTGGGCCAGTTCTAGAACTCGCTTGAGATATCCTATTCAAAAAAAGTAGGGGATATTCGATAAAGTAAGATAAATGAAGAAATACATTTATATTTTCATCAAAAAGACAGTTGAGTCATTGCACTGCGACATCTGGTGAATGATTTCTGCTATAGTTGGGAGTCTGACAAGCACATGTGCCATGCACTGAGCTGTAGAAGACATCGAAGTTCAGTCAGAGAATTTACCACATTCAGTCCAAGACCTCAATTCCTTGTAAATCCTCCTTGGTTTGCAAGACAAGCATGGATCCGATGTGGCATACTCCTCACCAAATGTCCAATATCAGCTTGACTGATGTTATTCCATTTTTCATGCAGTGAATCAGCAAGTTCCTGGACATTGGTAGGGGGCTGATGGCATTATCGTAGGTGCCTGTCAAGAATATCCCAGACATGCTTGATTGGTGAAAGGTCTGGACTTAGTGCTGGCCAAAGCAGTGTAGTGATGTTTTGCTCCTGGAGGAACTCTGCAGCAACTCAGGACCTGTGTGCTCTTGCATTGTCATCTTTGAAAATGAATCGACGACTGTGACATCGTGCAAATGACACCACATGAGCTGCTAACATGTTGTCACAGTAGTACTGCCCTGTGACAGGCCCATGGATGACATGTTATGCTGTTCTGCTTGTCATGGTTATGCTTCACCACACCATAACCGATCCACCGCCAAAACGACTGTGCTGCCTAACAGTTACGTCACAATATCGTTCGTTCTGCTGCCGCCACACTCTGCTTCGCCTGTTGTGGAAGTAGAGAATGAACCACAATTCATCAGAAAACAAGCTTTGCTGCAATGTGACATTCAGTCAAACATGGAATTATTCAGGGATCAAAATAAGCGGTATCGCAGGTCGCAGCGCATTTCGATATGCAGAATTCAGGAAAAGCTATGCAATCATTAAATATGCATTGCGAAATGCGATGCATATTCTCAAGTTCTATATCATGGTGGACAATGGGCATTTGTCCTAACTTGTAACTGCTTGTCTGGTAGAAACATGATGGCTCAATGGCAAATCAGCAGTTCATGGTCAACCAGCTAGAATACCTGGTAGTCCATGAACTGCCGATTTGCCTCCAAGTTCTCAAGTATCCACTCAAGTAAAAAAAGTTAATTGGGGAAGCCCACTCACATGATGGCAGAGTACCAAATCAGTACATGTATGTACCGGTACAGCATGGATCAAACCACTTGAAACTTCGAAAGCCACAGTAGTGAAAGAGTTAAAGATTCCACATCTGTTGGTGCCAGGCAGCACTACAGAAATTTACAGACCTAGGTAATGTAGCTAGTGCTACCTGCAAGTTAATAGCTGCATTACCCGACTGTATAAATTTCTTTGTACTTTTTCTTCTTCAAGTAGGCCTACCACTAATATACATGTAACTGTCAAATGCTCTCTAGAGAACAAAAGCACTCATGATTGTATATTGAATTTGAAACATAAAAATGCTACACAATTTTCAAAAAATGCTATACATTTTTTGAAAATGTATAGTATTTCGCTACGCAAATGAAAGAAATATTTTGATCCCTGGAATTATTTGAGGTCGTCAAGCGTACAAATTCCAGCTGTGCAGTCGATTTCGGATAGTTTGACAACTGACACGCACATCTGTCGCTCAGTGCAGCTGCTGTCCAATTTCCGAGGCACATTGATGGCGGTTATGTAATGCTGCGGTTCAGATGAAACGATCCTGGTTAGCAGTTTTCGCCCTTGGACGACCTGACCAACGACTGTCATCAACATTGCCTGTCTGACAGTAGCGTGACCATAACAACATGCCAATCACCAAATGAGTAACATTGAGAACTTAAGCCACTGCAGCCTGTCTGTTTCCGGCTCCCAACATGTACAAAGTTTTTGTGTTCCGGTGATATTCATGATCCACACTAAACTTGGTAACATTCTGATGTGTCCAATCATGCTTATCCAATACTATTTTCCGAAAATATCAACATCAGTTTGGATATCCCCTACTTTTTTTTTAATAGTATATTATTGCAAAAGACCCGCGTGGCAAATACTAGTCAAATCTGAGAACATTTGTTCAGGTTATTGCGCTAACAAGCTCAAAATTCGTAAAATTAAGAGATTGTCACTCGGAAGTGACTGTGCCCCTGATGTAGAAATGACCTTGATTTGTGACCTTGACCTCCAACAAATAAAAAAAATTGTTCTGCGTGACACATCGTCTCCCCAAAAGCAACATGTATGCCAAATTTCAACAAAATCCAACAAAGAATCTCAGAGTTATGGAGTGGACCCGAAACTCTTCCTGATGGATAGATGGAAATGACAAACACTATATGCCCCTGAAAAAACTCTGTAATGAATAATTGGGCTGGGCGAGTTTTCAAACTCGTTTGAGATATAATTTCAAATGACTTGATTGGCAAATATTAGTCAAATTGGAGAACATTTGTTCAAGTTATTGTGTTCCATAACTCTGTAATGAAAACTCGAGCCGGGCCAGTTTTTAAACTCGCTTGAGATATTATTGCAGAAGACCTGTGATGATTGGACAAGAACTACAGGGTATAGCCTGTGCTAAAGTAAAATTTTAACAGACTCACAGACTAACAAACTTCCGCACTCGTAATGGCAATAGCTTATCTTGACTTTGTTAAGTTAAGCTAAAAACAATCAACAATCCTATGATAAATGTGCCCTGTAGGCCATGTCAAAGAAGAATGTTGATGCATAAATGTAATAAATTAAAAGATTGTTACTAACAGCAACAGTTTTTTATGAAAATGAAAACAAAAACGATAGCTCCTATCTTTGTCACCCTGAAAAAAGCACACCAAATTTCAAAACAACCCGATAATGAATGAGCCCTCTGAGGATGGAAAGAAGATGTTAATGCACAAATGCACTAAGTTCGAAGGTGATTGTTAGTGGCAATGTGGAAATTCATAAATATGCCCTGAAGAGAGTGCAAAAGGGATGAGCTGCTGCACAAATGACTGAGTTCAAAGGCTGGTGCGAATGACAATTTTTTATGGAAATGAAAGAAAACCAATAGCTCACCCAAACACGCATACAAAGTTTCAAACTGGATCCAATCATAAATGTACCCTGTAGGGCGTGACAGAGGAATTTATTGATGCCTGACTAAATTTAGTTCAGAGTTCGAAGGTTGTTGGAATGTCTACGTTTTTTGACGATACGGAAGAAAATCGCTGGCTCCCATCTGGAGGTCACCCTAAACAAGCATACCAAGTTTCAAAGCAATCCAATTATAAATGTGCCCTGTAGTGTTGGCCAAAGGGAAATATCGATGCCCAACTAAACTAAGTTCAAAGGTCAAATTAAATTAGGCTGCCCTGGTCTAGGTTGTTGAGGTCCAGAGGTGTTATGGTTTGTAGAGGGTAAATCCAGTGTTTTCCACGTGGTTTCCTGATGTGTGTGCTCCTTGTGGTTTCTGACCTCTATCATGCGGATCGAGAGCTCATGGTAGTGTGATCTATTTTGTTGTAATAATTTGGTACCGGTTTGTCAAGTTGTTCCTTGATGTCATAAAGGTGTTCTTCAATTCTAACCCTTAGCTCTCTTTTGGTTTCTCCCACAAATTGTAAGGGCATTTTTTGCATGTTATCATATATCTGACATTTTGTTGACGGCACGTGGCTCGGCTTTTTAGCGCAAAGCAATTTTTTGTTTGTGTACTTTTGAAATATTTTTGAAGTTTACTTGGTTGTCTGAGTGTTCGGCCGTGAACTTAATTGTTGGATGGTAGTTATTGGAATAGTCGATGAACCGTTGTAGCTTGGCCGTAACTTCAGTCCATATTATAAAGATGTCATCTATGAATCTGTAATATGTGTGGGGGTTGGCATCGTGCTTCTTGTAGCATATTCTTTTCTAGTTCTCCCTTAAAGATGTTGGCGTAGGTCGGGGTAACTTTGGTGCCCATACAGGTGCCATATATTTGTTGGTAGTGTTCCCCGTTAAACTCAAAATTGTTGTTGTGTAGCACTATTTTCAAGAGTCCAAGAAGGCTGTTGTACTGAAGATCCCATTCTGATTCTTCCCTTCTCAGACAGCGAGCGATGGAAATGTGGCCAATTTTAACTTGCTTGATGATTGTGTTGCGACGATTGCGTTGTGAAGCTTGTGATATGCTTCTCTGTGATTATCTGTAATTTTTGTTTGTATATACGCCTTATTTGGGTGCCGGTAGTTCCCAGCATCCTTTCCTTGATCACTGTCTACTTGGGCCTTTTTTGGGGGCTCAAGAGTCTGATTTGTCGATAATTGCAACTTCGGACTCTAGCAATGAGCCTGTGTTCATTAATTCGATACTTCTGCTGAGATTTCTGGTTCTGTTTCAGTTGCCATTCTTCCCTCGGTAAAATGTTTATAAAAACTTGTGGTTGGAAGAGTGGCCTCTGGAAGATAGATTCTCTGTATTTACCAGACCGGTTTCGACTATGTTAGTCTCTTCAGTAGCAGATAAGTGTACCGCTCCAAGAGTTTGTTGTTGAATAATATATCCGCTGATCTTTTTCGGTGGATAATCGTACCGACTGTTTTAGTTGTTTGGCCATTATTGGTGGATAATTTGTTTGCCGGATTTTTTTGTGGACATTTGTTGGTGCCTTTAATTTTTTAAGTGCGTATTTTACCGAAAAATCTGGTCAAATTTCTCTGTCTACTTTTGTAATCACTACACTGTGTACACAAATTAAATGGAAATATTTCCAACAATAACTTACCATTTTACTGAAAGGCACTTGATGTAGCCAACTTCATGTTGTTGTCAATGATGGAAAATATTTCTGGCGGTGATGGAATTCTACCTGTTTCAAGTTTGGACCAAACTGGAACATCTGAAACAAAAATTGTCATGTGAAGCCACAAATTATCTTATATATATAAATGCATGTGACCCCCTCCCCCCCCCCCCCCCCCACCCAACATCCCACCCTCTCTCTCTCTGGCTTTGTCCTTTATGAATTCCAACCATTTTTTAAGATATGGAGCCCAAAATTTGAGATTCAGGGTGCCATTTTGTTAACGAGTACCATGGAATGACTTTCTATTCCCACTAATCATGTCGTTGTGGGGTTTGCACATCAGTTTTTTTTTCTTTCTTTTTTTTTTTTGATAGGGTATTTCCATTTATATGAACATGAAGGCAAGGCTGCATGGTATTCAAATTACAATGCCAGTATCGGTACTGAAAAATACTGCAATATACCAGTAGATCATAGACTAGTTCAGAATCTGAATGAAGTTATAGTACCTGTGATTGATATACTTGATACTGAAGATTACATTCAGATTGCTGAACTAATTAACAAATTTATTTAATGGATACAAATTTGACGCGTATCAATTAACATAAACATTCGCCCAATTCTCCAAGTATGCGAATCTTAGTAGATTAGCATAAAAGAACACAGTTTTTAATTGTGAAACATTTGTTACTTTCGGCATTATGGTTATTTCATAAAATGACCGCAATACATTATAAAGTTATAAAGTTTATCCAGTCTGTGTATAAGTAATACTTTTTCCCCTAAAAAAAATGATTCCCAAATTATGGATGCATCTTAAACATCAGTAGGATAGACTATCCAAGCATGGGGTGAAAAAAGAGATGTTCTGGGCAGTTGAGTTCATAAACAGTTGACAACACAGTTATATTTTGGATGATTAACAACAATTGAATAAAATTTACTGTACTATTTTGTGTTCATCTGAAACCAATATCTTTAACTGGTTGAGAGCGAGATTATTTTTGGTGGTCTGAATTTGTTATTCAAAATTTGTATTTTTTTACAAATTATTGGAGAAAGCCCATAGGCACTCTCCAATAATTTGTAATAAAAGAAATTTATAATGAAAGTGTCAATGACACTGTAGCTTAACTTGTGTGTTGTGTTTGATGAAAAGGATAATGTTCAATTTTTTGAAAGGATTATGAAATAAGACAAGAATTGTGATAATTGGGAATATGTTCATTTCTGTTCCCTGTGTGCTATGTTTTTGATAAAAATAATATGAGGTGTACACTGTACTAAAGAGCTGATGGGTGGGTTAATATGACCTCACAGTTAATGTATGTGGCCTTCACAGTTAACGTATATCAACGAAACTTACCTTACCAAGTTACAGTGAATTTATTCCAAAACGAGCCATCATATCAAGTAACATTGAAATCCCTTCATAAATATGGCCTGTAGACTGTGCTAAAGGTTTTCGGGCTTCGGGCCCCTGTAGCCGTCAGTTTCCCAATTGCGTCCAAAGGGGACGTTCTCATAGACATTATATGAAGTCAACCTACCAAGTTACAATGAAATCCCTTCATAAATATGACCTGAAGACTGTGCTCAAGATTTTCGGGCTTCGGGCAACTGTAGCCATCACAGATGACCGACCACGACCAAATGGGGATGGCATTATATGGCGTCAACCTAACAAGTTTCACTGAAATCCTTCTATAAATACGACCTATAGACTATGCTAAAGGTCTTTGGGCTCGGGCAGCCATAAAGGCTGAATGATCGCGACCAAAAGGGGATGTTCTCATCTAGACATTATTTGGAGTCATCCTGCCAAGCTACAATGAAATCCCTTCATAATTATGACCTGTAGACTGTTCTAAAGGTTTTCAGGTTTTGGGCCCCTGTAGCCGCACAGTTGCCCAATCGTGTCCAAAAGGGGACTTTCTCATCTAGACATTATATGAAGTCAACCTACCAAGTTACAATGAACTCCTTTCATAAATATGACCTGTAGACTGTGCAAAAGGTTTTCGGGCTCGGGCAGCCATCATGGTTGAATGATTGCAACCAAAGGAGACAATCTCATTTGGGCATCATCTGGAGTGATCCTACGAAGTTACAATGAAATCCCTTCATAAATATGACCTGTGGACTGTGCTCAAGGTTTTCGGGCTTCGGGCACTTGTAGCCATCACAGCTGACCAATCACGACCAAAAGGAGATGTCATCATCTAGGCATTATATGGAGTCAACCTAACAGGTTACAATGAAATTCTTCTATAAATATGACCTTTTGCCTATGCTAAAGGTTTTTGGGCTCGGGCACCATCAAGGCTGAATGATCATGACCAAAATGGGACGTTCTGATCTAGACATTATTTGGAGTCATCCTACCAAGTTACAATGAAATCCCTTCATAAATATGACCTGCAGACTGTGCTGAAGGATTTTGGGCTTCGGGACCCTTTATTATCATTATTATTTATTGTTGTTTAAGGTCACATATTCATGCACAATGGCTAATCATGGCCGTGACAGTTTTACGGGTGGAGGAAGCCGGAGGACACAGAGAGAACCACCGAGCAACGACGAGCAGCTGCCAGCTCCCCAACATCGTAACTCAGCACTGCAGCACAGGCAGGGTTAGATTGGTTGAAGACATGCGTACCATCGAAGTGCAGTATGCCTTAGTACACGGCGTCATCGTACCCCCACATGGGCAATGGGAGTGAAGTGTCTTGCTTGGGACCCTTCAGCTGTCACAGTTGCCCAATCATGTCCAAAGGGGGACGTTCTCATCTAGACATTATATGAAGTCAACCTACCAGGTTACAATGAAATACCTTCATAAATATGACGTGTAGACTGTGCTAAAGGTTTTCAAGCTTTGGGCTCGGGCAGCCATCATGGTTGAATGACCGCAACCAAAGGGGACAATCTTATCTGGGCATCATCTGGAGTGATCCTACAAAGTTACAATGAAATCCTTTCATAAATATGACCTGTAGACTGTGCTCAAGGTTTTCAGGCTTCGGGCACTTGTAGCCATCACAGCTGACCAATCACGACCAAAAGGGGATGTCAACATCTAGGCATTATATGGAGTCAACATAACAAGTTACAATGAAATCCTTCTATAAATATGACCTTTTGCATATGCTAAAGGTTTTTGGGCTCAGGCACCCATCAAGGCTGAATGATTGCGATCAAAATGGGACGTTCTCATGTAGACATTATTTGGAGTCATCCTACGAAGTTACAATGAAATCCCTTCATAAATATGGCCTCTAGACGGTGCTAAAGGTTTTCGGGCTTTGGGCCCCTGTAGCCGGCACAGTTGCCCAATCACATCCAAAAGGGGAGTTTCTCATCTAGACATTATATGAAGTCAACCCACCAAGTTACAATGAAATTCCTCAATAAATATGACCTGTAGACTGTGCTAAAGGTTTTCGGGTTTTGGGCTCGGGCAGTCGTCACGGTTGGCAGATTATGCCCAAATGGGGAAATTCTCATCTAGACATCATAAGGAGTCATCCTACCAAGTTACAATGAAATCTCTCCATAATAAACATGACCTGCAGACTGTGCTAAAAGTTTTTGGGTTTCGGGCTTGGGCAGCCATCACAGTTGATAGATCATGCCCAAAAGGGGATGTTCTCATCTAGGCATTATACAAAGGCATCCTACCAAGTTACAATGAAATCCCTTCATAAATACGACCTGTATACTGTGCCAATGGTTTTCGGGTTTTGGGCTCGGGCAGCCATACCGGTTGCCCGAATACGACCAAAAGGGGACGTTCTCATCTAGACATGACCCCAAACCTGCATATGAAATTTTGTGACGATCAGACAAGAACTGCAGGGTGTAGACCGTGCTAAAGGAAAATGTAAACAGACTTCCGCACACGTGATGGCAATAGTTTATCTTGACTATGTCAAGTTAAGCTAAAAACAAAATATTATTTGCATTTGACTGAATATAAAACCATTTTTTCACAAACATGTACAGCTTTGTTTTATTTTGATTTAAAATTACACCACAGAGACATCTCATACACAAGGGAAAACAATCAAGTGCTATGACTTTTTTGTTCCCCTCCCACCCCCACAAAAAAAATCCGAAATTTCATCACTAGTGTTTATGTTTCATTTGTTCATGAATATTACTACAGCTGTTCATGTAGTGTGTGCTCTTCGCACCCTGCACTTTCCTCTCCATTGTTTGGTTCTTCTTATGACCTATTGCATTTTAAGTGTTGATAGATATGGTCAGTGTTTTGTTTCTGTTAATAATTAATGTTCACATAACCGGACGTTATTACTGTCTGAATGGATTATTATTTTGCAGGCTTCCCTTTCCATTTGTTTCTGTTTCTGCACTGTGTACGTATATACCCACAAAACTGCACCTGATGTGATACATGGTTAGCACAGTTGTTAAAGTTTTAGATATAAATACAGTGGAGCCCACTTAATTGGATATCTCTTAACTGTATATCCCTGTTAATTGAATATAATTTTCAAACACAAAACCATTTACCATACCTTCAGTACAAATTTGATCTGTTAATTGCATATGGGTTGTAGAGTAAACTCCTGTTAATTGTATATAAATTTTTGTAATATGTCGCAAAAAATTACTGTGACACGCACCAAATTCCCCTTATTTATCAACCTTTGTGGCCTCACTGCATCCAATACAGGCATTTAGAATTATTCTATTATATCTTGTTTGACAGAGGTCTATGAGCTCTGTCAAACAAGATATAACAGAATAAATGTTCAGTTTACCTCCAGAACACAGGAAACTGACCAAATCCCTGTTAATTGTATACTCCTGTTAATTGAATAATTTTCACTGGCAAAATGGATGTTCAATTAAGAGGATTCTACTGTACAAGGTTTATTTGAATTTATTAATTTCTGGAATAACATCTGTAAAAAGAATATTTGAAGTTTCTATTATAACTTGGTTGACAGAGCTCCATGAGCTCTGTCAAACAAGATATAATAGATTAAATGCCTGTATTGCATGTACTAAAGCCAAATTGGTCTATAAACAAAGGAAAACTGGGGAAAGTCGGGGTAATTTCTCGACAGGGTACAAGATTTTTTATTCAATTAAAAGGAGTTTACTCTATAACCTATATTCAATTAACAGGTCAAATTTGTACTGGATGTATGGTAAATGGTTTTGTGTTGGGAAATTATATTCGAGCTCGTTCCAACGAGGGGTCATAACCTATGTTTTTGAGACAAAAAATGAAAAAAATTAATTATTCAAGAATTTTTTTTGCAAGTGTCGTCTGCTTTTCATGTTAGGTAAAGGGTTAAATTTGAAGATTCAGTTAACTTTGGTTTGACGGCATTGTTCCAATGCATTTTGGACATCCGGCTTGGAGTTGAGTACCTGTATAATTCAATACTGGAAGTGCTGTTGGTTCCCTATCATTTGCGCGAGATCTATTGAACCATCTTTCATCAGCATCTATCTCCACCATTGTTGTTGTACTAATGCTCGAGGTGAGGTGCAGGTTACTAATGGAGCTCATGGTCATAATAGTGGAAGTCATAACTTTTACAGCAGGTCTGATAATTAATACAAATTTCAATCTGACTCATAAACTAGATGATGGCACTTGCTGAAAAAAAATTCCTGAATAACTCAATTTAATGTTTTTTACCTCAAAAAACAAACCTTCGCCCCCATACTGGGATGAGTTTGATAAGCTCATTTCAAAGAGGAGTCATGAGGAGCTAAATGCAACTTTGTGTGAATAGCACTTGCTGGATGTGACCATCAGATTTCAATCATTTGGTAGTGAGCAAGCCTAGAAATAATCAGTCGATTATCTGCAGAATTGGGTCCCCAGAGGGTGAATTTGAATTTGGTGATGCTGCTCTGCACAGCAAGGTAAATTTACCCTTTGTGAACGCCATTCAGAATGAAGGTCTTAGGCCTAAATGGGAAGAGGTCCTCCTAGGATAAACTAGGGAATTCTAACGCACTGTAAGGGAAAGCATTAGCATATTCACCCTCTGGGGACCTCATTCCGCAAATGACAGATTGCTTATTTCCGGCTTGGTAGAGAGTTGATTATGACACTGAACAGGACAATATATGCACCATCCAATGATGGCCTTTGCCAGTTATTTGTTGAATGACTCACCATTGAAACTAACTTCAAATGCGCCTGTTGAAATCAGTTGTCCCTCTATTGCATTGCTGATGAAAAATACCATGAGGCAAGCATAAAGCTAAAACAGAAGAGAGATAGAATGTAAGATGAACACAAGTAATCATCATTGAAAGACTGTAGAGATGGATGGACTACTGTAAATACCATTTGGTATCTAGCCAACACCGGCTTACTGTACTGAGAGCATCTCAAAATACTGAAATTTTGGTACTGAAAAATATTCCCGACATTTGCTAAAATATAAAACGACAAACAACTGAACATTAAGCAAAATTCATAACAAAAAAGCCCATGGACTATATTTCTACAGGCAGTCACCACCAGAAAATAAGCTGACAGTCATCTGCAAAATGAGGTCCCTGGAGGGTGAATTTGGTGATGCTACCCTGCACAGCAGGGTAGCATCACTAAATTTACCCTCTGTGAACCTCAATCTGAATCAAGCTCTCAAACCTCAAAAGAAAGAGGTACCCAGAGGATAAATTGTTCAACTGTATGGGATAGCATCAGCAAATTCACCCTCTGGGGACCTCATTTTGCAAAACGACAGATGATTATTCAGGCTTTCCCAGTCATTTTATACAACAAAGATGCCGAGAAAAAATACACAGGGAGTAATACATGTATGTTGTTGACACTGAATGCCAAACCCATACCGAGGTAAATGATTCTAAAAATACTGATACCGAATTTGAAATTTCATTAAGGCCCAACTCTAAAAGACTGTAAAGTTTAAGGTCTTAGTTAAGGTATTTATCTACTTACTCTTTAACTCCTTAAATACAGAGTCGAAATATCAAAATTTCAATCACCAAATTTTTCCAATAATGCAACTACATGTAGGAATTCAACCAATTCAGTCTTGTTTGACCAAGCTCCATCAAACAAGACTGAATTGGATAAGTTCCTAATTGCATTACGAGGAAAAATGTATGACTTTAAATTTTGGTACTGAACTGATTGAGTGCTAAATTATTTTTGGCCATCAAAATTTCTTAATGCATCTTTGCCTTATTACAATTTTGGGGAGACTGCCACTAGGCACTAACCCATAAACTGTAACAAGGCAAATCCTAACAGATAAAATAACATCACTTCAAAGATAATATTATGCACATCCACAGAATAAGAAGTCTTTAAATTGTGGTACTCGCACTTCAGAATAAAGCCCAAATATGGGCTAACAGCACTTTACCAGTTAAACAGTGTGCAGGGGGTTAAAAATACATGATACAAGGTGCATGTGATACAAGCAACCTTCTTACCAAATAAATGAAAAATAATTTTTTCAAACCACAGCTTATGACCTCTCATTGCAACAAGCTTGGCATATTATTTTCAATCATATTTCCTGAACAATTGAGTATTTGCTGGTCAGTAGCTCAAAGTTTATTAAATACATATTTTACATTTATTTTCAGGCCTGTACTTTTGAGGAAGATGATCGCCATCACTGCCTATGGCCCACTTGATCTGCAAATGAGAGCAGTAAATGTCCTAGAAAAATCCTTGATAAACCAATGCATTCTGAAATCAATGTTTGCACAGTAAATCTAATGTAAAAGGATTGAGGCCCATCTACAGTATAGTCGCCTGGACTGGTCACATTCCACACATGGGCTGGGATGTCCACGCATGCGTTTACCAGCTAATACAAAATCATCATCAGCAAAATTTTAATTAATGAAGCACCGGGTTGTTCCTGGTGCTTCATTAATTAAATTTTTTTATAATTATTCCTATAATTAGTGTTTGGAATCTAATATTGCATCCGTGGAAATATTGCTTGCGCATGGAAAGTGACCAGTCCATGGCAACTCTACTGTAATTCCCCCAAAAACGGGCAAAATTATATATATACTACACCAGTTTGTCAGTCTGCTGACTTGGCCATAATTTCTGGCAAAGTCTTGGTTTTCTGTAGGGGACTGGCAAGACTTGTCAAGGTAATTAACTATTCTCTTGATTGTATTTTACAATACCTATTCTGAGACAAGGTTTGTAAAAGTCCGATATACGCCAAAGAAAGTTAGCAGTTCCTAAAGGATGCCCTAACATGGTTTCCTATTAAAGCAAACAACTGTTGAACTATGGGGATAATGCAGGAACCGTCCTACACGCAGCTCTCCTAAATTGACGTAAGGCAAGCCATTTAATGAATCACTCATAACATTGAGAGAAAAGTTATGTAATGGACTTTTTCTGTGAGGAGCAATAATAATATATGCTGCAGACCAGTAGGACTGCAGCTTAAATTGTTATTGTTACTCCTTGCAGATCAGTTAATTGAAAAGTATGATATTTGATGAATTTAATTTTATTAACACCCTGTTGCTTCATCAATTTGGGGAGCACTAACTGATGGCAATGCAATTTGGTGTGCTTTGCCACTTATGTGCCGCATTAATTTATATTTTGAAATATAATCCGTCCCAATAACATAATTCAGCATGCCTTTTTTGGCTTTCCTTGTACAGCTGTCATGCAATTTTATTGCATTTGCGATCTGTGAACAAATTTTGCACTGAATATAATTGACAAATATTCTTTAATCAAAAATACTTTTGTTAACTGTGAGTCCCACTTCAGATAAGTTCTCAATTTGACTCTTTTGCCATTTTGTCTAATCATATATTGAATAATTTGAAAATTGGGAACAAAAATTGACAAAAAAACAGCTGACCACCGCTTGACAACTTGGGTGTCTGCCTGAAAGTAGATTGTTATTTTATATTTTGGCAAACAAAAATTCATGTAAATCCTTTTCCGGTAGTCGTTCAGCTTCCCACTTTGTTGGGTTACAATGATATAAATATTTATCATATTTCGTTTTTCACCAAAATCATCAGGCGTATGGCAAGGAGCTTGCTAGAAAATGGAATTACCAGTAGGCGCACGAGTAACTGCTTGCCTCATATATCCAGTCTGAATATTGAGGTAAATCATCCTAAAAATACTGATATCAAAACAGAACTTGATATTTCAATACTGCACAGCTCAAAACACTACCAGTAATTTATCACAAACCAACCCAGTTAAATAAATCAAACTCACCTTATTTTGCAAAGCCCAGTTGAAAATATTAGGAGTCTCCATATTCAAAGGTGTGAAGGGATTGATGCCTGCAATTACCAAGGCAATAATGGCCAATTTTAATATGCTTAAAACCTGAGCCATTGTTGCTTTTATAGGAGGGGGAGGAAAGTTATCACCTTCAATCTTGAGTGTTGGGAACCGCTCTTGTATATGGTGAGCATATTCCTCAAACACCTTCCTGTACCCTCAGGAATAACTGTAAAGAGAAAGTAAAAAACACTTAAATATTTCAAGTATCACCACAGATTTTTTTAAAGTCTATAGGGTTCATTTATCGACCCCATTTCCAATCACATTTCGTCTGTTAGTTTTCCAATTACCAGCTGAAAATCCACAGATCATTAAATTACCCCATACAGTCATACTACTGGCTGTCAAAACAGTGCTCAAATAGTACCCACAGTGCACAAATTCTGAGGTGTTAAACAGGCCTGAAAATAAGCAGTCTGACATTTGCAGAATGAGGTCCCGAGAGGGTGAATTGGTGATGCTATCCCATATAGTGAGCCAATTTATCCTCTGGGTACCTCTTTCTGTTTAGTTTTGAGACCCTGATTCAGACTGAGGTTCACAGAGGGTAAATTTAGTGATGCTTCCCTGCTGTGCAGGGTAGCATCGCTAAATTCACCCTCTGGGGACCTCATTTTGCAGATGACAGTCTGCTTCTGGCTTGGTGTTAAAACATTTTCTGCCAAGTTTTGCGATTTTGTAACGTGTCCCAAAATATACAATATGATTTCGGGCTTTCCCATCAAAATGGTAGAAAGTAACTAGTGAGTATGTTTAAAGGATCACAGAGTTTGCCAGTGGAATGCAAACTGTGGTGGCAGTGTCGTATACAACACTGTCGCTGCAGATTACTTCCCACTGGCAAACTTTGTATCAGCTTGTTACTCAGTCTTGACATCTAATCTGTTTATATCTGTTTCATTTCCAATTAACAGTTTGTATGTAACATAAGCCCTAGATGGAAAGTCAAGTATGGATTGTAAGAAAATGAAAAGTAGTGGAAGCAGATGCTGAGAAGACGAAAGGACAGAACTTTTCTTTCTCATGGTGTGTCTGTGTTCAGCAAAGTAAGCAAATCTGAAAGCCTAATTCACAATCTCCTCACCCTAGATTGAGCAGGGCAAAAAAATAACTATGGGTCTAATAATTTAAAATTAGAAAATTGTGAAAATTAGGACGGACTCTAGTCCTTTTAATCCTTTACCCAACATGAAAAACAGACGACACTTGCAAACAAAATTCTTGAATAACTAATTTCTTTCATTTTTTGTCTCAAAAACATAGGTTAGGACCCCTCAATGGAACGAGCTCAATGAGCTCATTCCAAAGAGGGGGTCACAACCTATGTTTGAGACAAAAAAATAATGAAAATGAATTGGAGATTTTTGTGAATAGTGCTGGCCGGTTTTGGCCATTACATTGGGTAAAGGGTTAAGACTTACCCCCTTCTCACGGTCTACTTGTTGGGACTTACAGACACGAGTCTGGTTGTAAATACTAATTCCAAATTTGATGTAACATGTCAATGGGTCCTGAATTGGTCTCTTTCCAATAATATACAGAAAAATCTCTGATCACAAACCAATCAGATCAACAAATCGCAGATAATATATATATACAGAAAAACAAATGGAAGTACCATCTCAAATTCAATTTTTTTGTCTTTCTGAACAGTTGAAATTTTACAGTGTTGGGGAAAGGAAAGCAAACATGGAATTTCAACCAGATTGTGACTAGGTGGTGATCCAGTCCAAAGTCTCTGTATGCTTTTGAGATCACACTGCTGTATCAATACTCAACAGGCCTTTTTGAAACTTAAGTTGTATTACACAAAATTAATTCCAATACATTCACTAAAAATCAATATTTCAAAGCATTCATTCATGAATACTCTGTACTATAAAATGAACAGATTTGCAAGCAACATTTTTATTGGTTAAATATCAAATGACATTATGGGAAATATTTGCTGCTGAAAACTTTGCCATTTTGACAGAGTGCAGAGGGTTAATTGATTAGTAACTTGGCTGGTGAAAATTCTTCAATAAACAGAAATATTCAATTACCTGGTCGAGTGCTAAATTACTTTTCAAAGGTCATTTGTAACCAGGCCTGAAAATAAGCAGTCTGACATTTGAAGAATGAGGTCCCCAGAGGGTGAATTTGATGCTATCCCATACAGTAGGCCAATTTATCCTCTGGGTACTTCTCTCTGTTTAGTTTGAGACCCTGATTCAGATTGAGGTTCGCAGAGGGTAAATTTAGTGATGCTACCCTGCTGTGAAGGGTAGCATCACTAAATTCACCCTTTGGGGACCTCATTTTACAGATGACAGTCTGCTTATTTTCTGGCTTGTTTGTAATGAGAGAGTATTTTTTTTTCAAAGATATCACACAATCAGCAAAAGGAGCCTTAGTTTAGCAAAATACTGCTGAATAAGGCCTAATGTCGGATTTGTTTTCAATCATGTTTTGGTTATGTGTTTATCCCAATGAGGACGACCGAGTATAGTCACCCGTAAATATTTAATGGCATTTAGTAGAATAAAATTTGTTCCCTCCAGAGAATGTATAAAATTATGCGTGTTCTTCCTCTTTCGAGTTAATAGCATCATATTACATTTTACTGGCTGAAATCTCACCCTCCCCCATTTACAGGCCAATTTCTGTAACACATCTTTGTCCTTTGGAAGTAATTTTGAGTCCTAAACTGAATTAACAGCCCTATAAAACAAACAGTCATTGGCAAACAAATAAATTTTGGAATTTATCTAGTCTTGTATGTCTTTTGTCGGTCATACTAAGCACCAAGCAATACCAAGTTCTATCAAAATATGCAATTGTACTTCAGATATAGGTTATAATATATGATATGGATGGTATTTCAGGAGATCCGAGCCATTTCTGAAGGGTTTATCACGTCTTTAAGCCACACAAATTATTGAAAATAGACATTCAACAGTCAGTGTCTCAAAACAAGTGCTTTGTGTTTAGTAGCTAGGTATCGATGCTCGGTTCGTTAATTAGTTCTCAGCGTGTCTGCATAAAAATCACATGGCACCAATGTGATATCAGTGATGCTATTACAAAATATCAATAGTGATTATGGCATCACATTTAGACAAAGTGTCGCAACATAACATCTCTTTGATGGAACAAAACAGCAAAGAGTTCACGGTTGAGTAACTCATGTTAATAATTCAGGCTTAAATACCACCTGCAAAATGGCATCAGCAGTAAGATCAATGATCAGATTTCAAACCAAGCAATTCATACTCTTTCTCAAGATTTCAACTTTCTATTTTCAATTTTCAGTGTTGACAATTGTATCATCTTACCTTTATCCTTGTAATGAAATGTGCCACCAGATAAGGAGCATTGCATGTGATTGCTGGCTCAGTGACAGGTGGTTTCCACTCCCAAAGAGCACAAATGTTCATAACAGTACACGGATACCTGAAGTTAGCATGCCGCTCACAGATTGAGAAGATAGCATATCTTGTGCCAGGTCTGGTGGCTCTTCATTGTATTCCTCAGTCTGGATAATGCATAATGCTTCAATAGTGATCAGAGGTGTCTTCATAATATTATCTTCAGCTGCCCTCAGATTCTGAGTGTGCATTCGCATACCTCACTTTATCACGGGAAGTGTTAAAATTAGAACACCTTAGCACATAAAATACAGTATATGGAGAGTGGATTGTAAGTAAATCACCCGCGGAGTGGGGTTATCACCCAAGCTATAACTTTCAAATTTTGTTCATATCGACAAAAAACACAAGCAATGTTTCAGCCAATGGACCTCCGGGTTTAACCCGGAGGTCCATTGGCTGAAACATTGCTGGTGCTGGTTGTGCTTTGCAACAAATTCGCAATTATTGCTTGGGTGGAATCTCCACTCTGCGGGTGATTTAGTGATAATACACTCTCCACGTACTGTAAATTGACATTTTAAGTGATTGTGGTAATGGGCTGGTTAACTGGTAGGGTGCTGAATTATTTTAGGTCATCAAATTTGTGCACATATCTTTGCCTTGTAACAATTAATGGGAGTGCGCCAAGAGGCACTCTCCCATTAATTGTAACAAGGCAAATTCTAACAGACTAAATAATTTCACTTCAAAGTTGATATGTAGAACATCCACTGAATATGAAGCCTTTAAGTTACTGACACTTAAGAATGAAACCCAAATATGGGCTTCCAGCACTCTACCAGTTAAGTATCATCATACTGATCTTGGTAGAGGAAGCACAAATGACTTGCTTTTGTTTACTTGAAAACAATAAAGTACTTTGCATAGGTCCTGAATCAAACACTTGTGTGCACACTATTTTGAAGACAAGAAACTATCATGACATTAGCATGTGCAAACAACCAATCATTTGGATGCAGAAACGTCAAACTACAGGGTATCTCATGGCATTTCCCAAGGAAAATTCCCAGGTTTTAAATAGCAAGAATGTCACTGGTGGAACATCCAATCTGACTAACTATCATGCTTAGTGTAACAGCAGTACAAGTGACTGTCACCTCAACCTGTTTCAAATTCAAGGTAAACAATATTTGATCGCTTTTGCAATAATGGTGACTGCTGAGACAAACCACATGAACAGTTGGGAAAGAAAAGTAATAAACAAAGGTTTTGTGGTCTGTGAGGGTAGACAGGGCAGTGAAAAAGGAAAAGACCCAACTGCAAACCAACAATAACCCGCACCAGAAAAGTAAATTCACTTCTTGTAAACCGTGATTTATATAAGTAAGCTGAAATTTGCATAATGGGGTAAAACAAACTTTTCAGAATACCGATTAGGATTTAATTTGTTGGTATCGGTGACGGTATTGAAAATTGTACGATCGTTATAAATGATACAATCACACGATATTGTTCTCTTGAGATGATTGAGTGTTATTCTGGTAAATAGTGTTAACACGTTTTCGTGTAATAGTACATATGGCTGTATTAACCAGAAAGAAACTGAGCATTCATACTTTGTGTCTTAATTGAATAATAATGTTGATGTTAATGTGTGTTATGAAGTTGTACAGTGCATTGTTTACAGACACCCACACAACATCGGAATATATTATTTAATGTTCAGTTGGGGAGAAACATCAAGGGAAATAACTGAATTAAAAAATAGGCTTGACAAACTGAAAACATGTTTGTGACAGTCATGCGACTTTCATGTTGAGTAACAATAACAAACCATCGAAAAAAAAGAGTGTTTTTTAGTTTTTCACCTATTTTAATTTCTTATTGTATTGTGACGCTTGCATCATGAAGTACTACAGACCAGCAGCTGAGCGCTTTTTATTTTTTCATGTATCCTCCAATGCAACGTTGTACTGCGCCATGATTGAAGACCGGTGACTACGTTCAGCTGGGATTAGAGACGATCTTGTACCAACTGCAATAGAGCTGTAGGTTTTTCAAAATCCAGTTCGACTTCGTTTTTTTCATTGAGGAAAACCTTGGTTTCGGTTTTTCCCCCACGTACTCTGTCTTCCGTGTAAATTGTGCCCATTTCGGATCCTAACGATACTCGAATTGGCGCAAAGGACAGTTTGACTTCAGAGATTCAAGCGACGACCCGCGATTGACAATGTGGGAAAATAATGGGTAATTGGACATACTTTGACTGTTGTTTGGTAAATTGATTTGGGTATTTACTATTTGTATATTTCATGTACTATAATACTACCTAACTTCTACCTTCATATCTTAAACTTTCAGTAGATGTCAGTCTTCAGTCTTGCGTGATTGCGCCTGTAACTAGTTTAAGTGGGACTGGTCAGTAAGTAGCCGAGTCCATCACAGACGTCACAGAGTTGTTGACCTTCAACTTGGATGGTTTGGCAGCACACGTGAACACAGTCACAGAACAGGAGCGAAGAAAGTTCAAGATACTGACAAAAAAAAGTGCAAAAAAAACAACTTAGGAACTAAACATATTCTAAAAAATACTCGCATTACTTCTTTTTTCATGTTCTGATTTTTGAACTTCCCAACTCCCAAGTTAGATTTATTAAATGTATTGAATTTATTCCCAATGATGTTGATTCTGACGTCACGGAGTACCGATAAATAAGCATGTTATTGGAACCGAGTGACTCGGCCCAAATTTGTCCATTCCATTAACATGCTTATTTATATTTCAATTTCTTCTCCTATCACTGAGTTAAGTTGAGTAAATTGATACGTTCAACTTATGAATAGAACAAAAACAGACGTGGAAGGAAGATGTCAACGACATAACACATTAGTTTTGTTTTCTCTGCCATGTTGGCGGTCTGCGATCAACACTGAACTATGAAATTTAACGCTGTCATAGACTATGTGACAATGACAGGGGCGTTTTTTTTCGCAAAAAATGAAAACCGTACAGTGCACATTTTTTTGGGTTCGGTTTTCAGTTTTTTGTAAAAACCGAAATTTTGGTAAACGTACATCACAAGACTGCAGATGGTAAATTCCGTAATATCTCGGCTCTGCAAATCCCTAAATATTCTGACATGCACTACACACGTTTTTAATGGGAAAACTTTATTGAAATGGCCGGATATCAAAGAGATTTTAATAGTTGTGTTAAATATAGAATAACCGGAAACTGACGGTTGTCATAATCGGCTGATGCCCCATAACCGGCTGGTTCTGATTGCTGATTCTGAGTTCATCACTAGGTATGACACTTCCCAAAACGATATTTTTAGAAAACCACAAAATAACAAATACTGGACCCATTTTGATCAAATAAACGGCACTCATTTGTGTAAAGCATCTCCTCACAATCTTAACAACATCTATTTGTCTAAATTTGCTTTTCTCATATCATTTCGTAAACTTTATCACTTCAGTCGATGTTAGTCACGGTCGATGACTCGTTTCCTTTTTGCAATGCAGCGAATTGGTCGTAGCTTTCTCATTGCTCAAAATGAAAAATGTTAACACCATTTTCAGGAATTTCCACACTTCAGATATAGTAATCAGTCATTGCCGTCGCCACATAGCAAAAAGGAATCGAGTCGGCGATCGTGACTTATATTGACTGAAGTGAAGGGGAATTTTTTGTTTTTAAAAATTTGATTAGCAGTTTCCATCTTGGTTTCAAAAAGTGATAATAAATGTGAATAAAAGGCTAATATGAAAGAAAAATGGTTAGCATCAGGACATTTTTGACTATTTATCTATTTATTTATTGGTGTTTAAGGTCACATACTTATGCACAATGGCTAATCGTGACCGTACATTTTTGACTAGCATTTTGCGATGCGAATCCAGTCAGTGACGCATGGGAAAGGCACGCGAAAGCTCTCGGGCACGATCGCTCACGCAAAAATTGTTCAAGGTGTGCGAATAATTGCTCGCCTCTGTTCTTGGGTGTCTCTTATCCATTTGAGTTGCGTCAACAGTAACATTCAATTAATTTTTGATGTTGGGAGAATTTTAATCACTCACAATTTGATGCATTTAAAGTACAAATCCAAACAATTTCCCTTTCGTCGTTATGAACATGACACACAGTAGTTCCCTAAACCATCCACACACAACACGCTAACAGTAAGAACAGGGATTTTTCTACCCTTTTTGGGAAAGGGTCCAGGGGCCTTTCCAGTTGGGAAAATTAGCGTCGCCGGTGTCAAAATTGGGAATTTATGTGAGCGACTGGCGACAAAAATAAATGAACTTACCAGCATGTTATCCTGGTGAGAAATCAATGTTTTAGTGAGTCAGTGATTATACGCGCCCCGACTTACCTGGTTGGTGGTGACGGTCGGTGGGAGCACTACCCCCTCTTTTGCCAGGGATTCACTTGTCCAATGATTATGTCCTCACACATGACTTCCTATAAGAAAACTTGTACTTTATCTTAAACTACTCAACAGAATAACAGAACTTGAAACTGGTTTTTGATTTCAAATAATGTAATCAGTGTCTATTATTTAAATAAAATTTAAATGAACAAAAAACACAACACTTGTGATGTCTGTTAATCTGCAGGTCCCAACTCAATGTCATTGCTACTTACTTAGTAACAGTGAGTGTGTGTTACTGTAGGAAATGTTGGATTAGTAATTTACACAACTGTTCCGAATTCAGGTGAAAGGTAAGTTGCATTGTGAACTTCACAGTGTAACTTTCCTATCACCTGAATTCTTGAACTCATCTATGATCCAATCTATGTCTGTCTGGTTTAGTGTGGGTGGCCCTGAGCATATTCGCATGAGACTATCAAGTCTGTCTTGTCCCAGTCTGTTGCACAGTGGAGTGCACAATAGATTCATCAAAGAAAATGACCTCTCTACAGAAGCTGTAGATGCTGGTATAATTAAACTGTATCTCAACAGTTTCATCATGATTGGAAACATATTTTGCAGAACTGAGTCATTTTTCAATTCATTGTAGAGTTTTTTTGGAACATCGATTTTTTTTTTATTTTTCAATGAGAACATTTGTGACTTGAACATTGTGTATTCCGTAATGGCACTTTGCTTCAAAAATTCAGGGTCAGCCTTGATTGAGTGTCCCCCAAACACATCAATGGCGCAAGAGCCATAAAATGTTGCAAGCACATCCATTTCTTTAGACATGTGGTCAGGTAGGTCTACTGCATTTAGGGGCAGCTGTCTAGGGTCAAGTGCAGAGAAAGCATCCAGCTCTGGGGAAACTTTGAAAGCCATTTTCACCTCCTCAATAAGAGCATGAACAAATGGAATTCCGATTTTCTCAAGAAACGTTTCTGGAGTTGTATTTCCGCTGTCTGATCGCCTTCGCTGGGCTAGGTCTGTTCGATCATTTATTTCCTCAAACATAACAGTACATTTAGAAAAATATAGTGACACCTTCACCTTATCCATTTCAAGGCCATGTATCAATTCATGAAGTTCATCTGTACATTTTTCAACATGGTGTGCCACTCTGTTGAAGTCCACATATTGTCCTTGGAGATAGGAACTTAAAACCTGCAATGGTTTCAAAACATCGCACAACATTAAAATCATGGCCAGTACTGGCTTCTTCATGAGTACTTGGCGAATTCCATAAACTTCTGGCTCAGACTTGTTTGCATAAATCTGATCAAGTGCGTCAATGATTACAGCATATCTGTTCACCACTCTTACACGAGCACCATGGTGTGAGAGCCATCTAGTGGGCACTGCACGAATCATAGTGTAGGTTTTCTCACCATACACCTGTTGAAGTTCTTTGAGAACATGAAATCGCTGTGGAGAATACTCAAACAACTTCCATAATGACATGAGGGCATTGTCTAGTTCAGTCATTATTTTAAACTCAGGTTTGACAATCAAGTGCTTGATGCACAAAGCTAGTCTATGGTTCCTACAGTTAATGTAGATCGAATGTGGTGCAACATGTCTTATACGTTTCTGCAAACCTGACTTCTCCCCAGACATAGTGTTGGTTCCATCCAAAGCCACAAATTTAACTTTCTTAATATTAACACCTTTAGCAATGAAAAATTGCAGAATGTAGTCCAGTAAACTTTTAGCATCAGTCCAACCCACCTCCACTAATCCAACATACTTCTCAGTGAAGTCTCCATCACACTTCCACTTGCACAGAATAGACAGTTGAGTTCTGTTACTTTTATCTGTTGATTCGTCTGTTAAGAGGGAGAACTCAGTTACATTTCTGAGTGAATTCAATGTTTGATGTTCAAGCCTGGCGCTAATACAGGTAAGTAGTTCAGTAGCTGTACAGGATGACAGGTAAGTTACCTCTGGATTTTCATTTTGAAATTCTTCTATACCAGGAACACCAACTTGTTTCAGAAACATAACTAAGTCCTCGAGATTCTCACTCACAGCCCATTTCTTCCTAACTAGAAAGTACTCAGCTTGAATTATTTTAGAAATGTAATTACGATTTGCCAATCTTTTCTGTTCATCCTTTTCTACATTTGCTTTTACAACTTTATCCCATAACTTGAGTAAAGCCCTTGGTTTTTCACTGCTGCTTTGTTTTCGTGTTTGAAATATATGCAGAGCCTTTTGGTGGCGTTCACTAGAGTCATGTTTGTCCAACTTTCTGCTAGGGTGGGAGCCCAGAAGAACACCTTGTTCTACGAATGCACGTGACAATCCTGGCGGTAGTATTGGTGCGAACAGTTCACAATACTTGCAGATATAGCCTTGTTTTGTCATATTGTAATACAACCATTTATACTCGGATTCGTATTTCATGCTGGCAAAGAGTCTCTTGTCCAATCTGTGGGCTATTTCATTATCGTAGTCCGAGTCAGATTCACTATTATCGCAATCGGCTGAATCAGTTTGTATGCCGCCAGTACTTTCAGTTTTTGAACTTTCTGCTGTTGGAACGTCATTGCGATTGATACATGTACCTTCGTTTAATGCACAGCATGAATCACTAGAAGACGTGCTCTGTGCATTTAAATTGCGCGATTCCGATGTATTATTAACATCTTCGGAACATTCTGACCACCCCTAGCGTAAAAACTTCTTGATCGATTGGCAATTAGCTTCTGTTTCCTTCATAACCCTTTTTCGGTAGTATTTTGAATTGTGTGACATCGTGATTATCAACAAACTTTCACAAAACGGAAGTGCAGTTTACATGTTGATTGCCACAGAGCCGCGTCAACCGTCCCTTGGTCGAACTGCCCCAAGAAAAATTCAGTCAGCACGACTCAGCAGGAGTATCAGACCTGTGTTCAGTTTGGGTAAAATAAATTGGGACAGTTCGGTCAGGGAACAATTTGGGATCAGTCAGCAGGAGTGTCAGACCTGGGGGACGGATGGGTAAAATAATTGAGGACGGTTCGACCTGGGGACGATTCGGGGTTTCGTGATATCAACTTATCTACTTCGTCAATTTGATTTGGTATAAATTTTACTTGCTCCCGGGGAACCGTTTTGAGTCTGAACCCCAAACAGACCATTGATTACTATCTGGAACAAGGCTAATGAGAGATGAAGAAAGTTCTGCTCACATCTGAAAAAAATGGTGCATCCTCAAATGTGTTCTGTTTCGTCAGGGGAAAGGATTTTATTCAGAATATAAATTTTCAGGGTTTACCGCGAAATGATGTTTATTTTGTTGAGAGAATGAGTTATATATTCAATGTTGGTTTGCTTTATTACAGTAAAGAACCCCGACGATCATTTGATTTGAGTGTGTTTTCTTTCAGCAGGAAGAAAAATTAGAAATACATCAATATCTCTCCTGTTAAAAGAGTAGTCTCCCTTACGCAAGTCTGTTCAAATTTGAGAGTTCTGAAGCTTTTCACATGCCATGAACATCGTGAATGCTGTGTCATGCAATCAGGTGTGTAGCCAGGAATTCATTCAATTCATACTTCATAGTCATGAGGTGGGTGGGCACCGGGCAATACCCGTGGGTGGGGATGGGGAATACACAGCACACTCACTCGATTTGTCACTAATATCAAGTTGCAAGAGTATCAGACTGGGGAGCAGTTTGGATAAAATACAGGTTATCTGACTCGATTTCAGACGAAAACGGAACTTAAAAATCGGTACCGTGGTTCAAGAAACACACGGTAATGAAAGTTAGGTACCGTTCGTGAACAGTTATGGTTTACAGCAATGCAATGCAATTTGTCACTTTCCTTCGCTCACTGCGAGTCGTTCAATTATCATTGCTGCACATCAAGGGAGTTAATTTCGATCGCCGACATCCAGGAAAACATTGTCAATACGGTTTCAAATCAACAGAAGTGAATGCCAATCGCACTGAAACAATTCACATTCGGAAGCCCACTGCTGAATATTCGGTCCTTGTCAGTTATAAACAATCAACTGGTCACACAGAAATGAATTCCCAACTGGAGTCAATTGGGAATTTTTTAGAGGAAATTGGGAAAAAAAGAGACTATTTTCGATTGGGAATGGGGCCGATTATCGGCCCCTCTCGTCGGTAAAAAAAAACCCTGAAGAAGGTTGTACATTGACAACACGCCCAGACCTTACTCCTGCCAGAAAACAAACACGCATGTTCAGATATAAAAAAAAAAACGGTGGTCATTCTAAGACCTGAGAAACGTTTTAATACTTCCGTATTTTTTTTTATCAAAGACAAGCAGAATGTTGCCCCGTTCCTTATTTTCATTTACACGTGTGACACCTGTCGCTCCAATTCACCATTGACACTAATTAACGTGCCTGATTTGGAATTTACGCATCCATTTTCCATGATTTTAATGATCTGCCATTTAAAATCCAGAACTAATTTTAGTGTGTTACATATATTTTCACCGTCAAAATTTCCATCCGTGTTCAGTTGTATACATACATTCGTTTCGAAGGACACTTGTCAATAGAAATTGCGAAGTAATATATAGTTCACTTCAGATTATCTAAAAGTTCATTTAAGGAATTCTGGTAATACATTTAATAAACAAACACTATATTTCAAGCTTGCAATTTTATTCTGAACCACAGGCAAACAATAACATTAACTTAACTTAGAAAAAAATACACTTTGAATGGTATTGGGACGTTTCGGCCCCAGGAAGTTCTGGCCTCCAATATTAACAGTCAACAGTGAAGGGGATTATCTCATCCGCCGGTATAGATAATAGAGGATATTAAGAGGGGTTAATTGATCAGTATTTTTCAATTTAACAACCTAAACAGTATTAAAAGAATGAAGATAAACAATGAAGCAAAATCACTCTCCTCACATTTTTCACTCTCGCAAACTTGATTTGAGGTGAGCGATTTTCCACTCGCCTCCATTTTGCTCCCATTCATCACTGCCAGTCATCAAATACCCTGAATGTTAAGTTTTTAGAATATGATTTACACATATGAGTTCAGTTTATTTGATAAAAATTGCTGCAGTATTTGTTATTTTGTGGTTTTCTAAAAATATTGTTATATTTAGCGACATAATCTTGTACCTGTGTGGACCAGTGGACTGATCATGAATACTCATTCAAATCTCTTTTTGTTCAGAGTATACTTTTTTTTATTTTCTTCTCCAGAGTGTTTTATTCTAAATTACGATCAAAACATTAGCTCATGTCAATGTCTTTGGAACATTGGGAATAGGCAGGCCTACAAGTCAAACCTCTGCATGCCTGTAAAGGTATTTTTATTTGGGATTTGAAGTGAAATTACAAATTATGTGAGTATACTGGCCAAACATTTCCATTCTCATAACAATGCTTTTAAAAGACTTGGACCATTCCTATTCAATCGATTGTTGATGAAATCTAGAGTGTTAGTGTGTCAAGACTGAACTTCGAAACAGAATTCCACAAACAACCAAGTACAAAACTTTTGAAAAAAAAACAAACTATTTCTCAAACCTCCAACATGAAAAGATATACGTGAAGGCCTGTTGTTTATTTACGTTTCCTGTTCTGATTACCAATGATCAGCAACCATGTTTATCATTTTTAGCTCGATCCAGATGTGTATCTTGCATTTGTAATATCTTTTACAACTGAGCATAAAACCACGAGATAATTGCGGTTTTGCTACAACTACTCCCGACTTGTAGTGTGCATATAAATTGTTTCGATTAACTGACATTTGTACCGTTTATATTTTCTGTTATATTTTGGAGTTTGGATCGCAATCAATTCCTTTCACACAATTGCAAGAATAATCGTGTTTTAGATTAAGTTCACATTTTGAGCTGAACAATTATATCTGTGACTATCATGTGTGTTTCTAAATATAAAACGACTGCTTCGATAGCGTCCATGTTTCTGAATCGGAAACTCGATCACAATTGCACAGAGGAGATTGATAATGATAAAGTTATTGTTTGATCAACTTCCTCTGCACGAATGCGATCGCGTTTCCGATTCTGCATCAATGAAAAGGTCTATTCATTTCGGCACCATTACAGGGTTATTGTTTTTACTGTTTGATATTTAGATAGAAACACGGACGATATCAAAGCAGTTGTTGACGCTTCGACAGTATTGAAATACCGATAATTAAAGGATAAAACATCCTTTGGATCAATAGACTCTGCACAAATGTAAGAAAATATGTATACTATGCAATCGGTAATAAGGGCGAAAGTTGATATATATGCTTATTTTCAAGTTTTGAGTTCCCATTAAAACTTGTCAAGAGAATTTTACAACAGATTTGAATGGGAGGAATCTGAACTTAGAGGGGTAGCCACTATGTTCAGATTGCTTAACTAATATTTTACACATCTCTGATTGTGACTCGCTGAGTAGAGAGGTTATCTCTGTTGCTATAGGTACACAACTCAAATAGATGGAGATTGGGGGGGACATTTCGACAATAAGTTGTCTCACTTTTCTCTGGGTGTGGCAAGTGAGAGACAAGGTTTTACTCACAATAAATTGATGACGAACATTAAATAACATTATAATTTATTTCATACAGCTGAAATAGTTGATTTTGTGAGACATTTTGACCAATGTTTTGGGACGTTTTGATAAAAATGTTGGGGACGTTTTTGACCAAAATTTGGTGAGGTTTACCGTTTTCGTGACAATTCGTGGGGATGTTATGAGAAGCACCCATTCTGCGACTCTGTACCATTCCGGTGTTTAGAAGAAACCCCTCGTCTTTCGACTCGAAAGTTTGCACTCGCATTTGTGAAGCACTTCAGCACCTATCTCATATCAAATTTGATGTTTTTTTGTCGGTGTTAGGCATGATTTTGGTCGATACTTGTCATTTTGGACAGTCTTTGTCGGTTTGGATTTGAATTAGTAAATCGTAGGAAATTTCGTTTCGACTTCAAACGATGACGAAGCTTATCAAAATGAAGATGGCGTACCAGTATAAAAATTTGATCGTTGGCACTGCAAGCTTTGACAATTTCGGTGCCTTGATGTCTTTAATTACATCTGGACTTTGCGAAGTATGTGTCAAATCTCTCCAAGTGAGAAACACTAAAGCTGAAAACACCACCACCATTGAGAGGTGGCCAACATCGGCCATGACGACTTGTCGCTGTACTGATAGCTACGCCTTTGGCGTTTCTGGTGGTAAAAGACATGCGCACGAAAAAATGGGATCAGGACAATAACCCAAAGACAACTCGGACCAAGACAAGTCGGACCACTTTTGAAGACGACTCAGACCACTTTTGAAGACAACTCGGACCAACTTTGAAAACAACTCGGACCAACTTTGAAGACAAGTCGGCCCAACTTTGAAGACAACTCAGACCACTTTTGAAATCAACTCGGACCAACTTTCAAGACAAGTTGTAACGACCACTGTGAAGAAAAGAATGATGTCGAAAATAATTAAATGTGATCTCAAAGACTTCAATAGATGCGACGGAACACTGTTCAGTGCAGCTTGTGTTGTTTTTGAAGTTATTCTGTAAAATGAAAATGCTTCTCACCACAAACTTTGATATGTGATGAATGTTTGCATTGCAACTAAACAAGTAATCACACAGAAATTATGTGTAAAAGTTTGTTGCTTGTACTAGCTCGTCTTTTCAACTGGCGGCTCAAAAGATTACCGACATGTTGTTTTAGGCACTAGCTTTTCTATATATTATGTTCGTTTCGAAAATTTAGTCATTCAATCATGGCTGATGACTGTATAGAGTGCAAGGCAACAGTCCGTCCTCGACAAGAGGCTATACTTTGTGACACATGCAACAGGTGGCAACACCGCACCTGTAATACCGGTATTAGTAGGCACCAATACCGCAGAATGGTCAAGGAATTGACAGCAGTTGATTTCACCTGTCAAGAGTGTAGACAAGCAGCACAACCTGGTGATATTACAACACTTACCCCAAATGCCGAGAGCACTAGAATAAACATATCTGCTTCTACTTCAGAAACCGAAAGAGCTCCAGCCACGTTTATTCATTCATTTATTCAACTCTTTGATTGTCATGCCTCAGTTTTTAATAAATCGTTTAAATCATAATTGGTTGTTCTGTGTCTTTCCCCACCAACCCCGAATCTTCGTTTGTTCACTATTCAGGTCCGAATTATTCACCGAGTCAGTTCAAATTGCCTAGAAGGTTGGTCCGACTTGTCTTGAAACTTGGGTCGTCTTTTTCCTTCAAAAGTTGGGCCGAGTTGTCTTGAAACTTGGTCCGAGTTGTCTTCAAAAGTGGTCCGAGTTGTCCTGAAAATTGGGTCGACTTGTCTTGAAGGTTGGTCCGAATTGTCTTCAAAAGTGGTCCGAGTTGTCTGTAAGTCGAAAAAATATCAAGACTGTCAGGGAACGTATCTGATCGTAACAATCAAAACGAAGTAGCACAGGTCAAATTTTTCATCCCTGGTCATTTCGGACCTCAGACTCGTGTCTCTGGCCTCTTTAAACTACAGCACATTTTCAATTCTTCAAGTACTCTGATAGATTTTCTTGCGTGCTTCACATTCATTTTTTTCACAAGAGGTATTATCATTCTGAAGAAAGATTGTGTTTTATAGTTCTCTTCATTCAGTATTTGCGTCTTCAGATTTGAATAATTCTGTTAAAAAAAACCCAAAACAACCCACGTTGAAAGCTTATTTGTGTGGGAATTGGTTATCAGTCACAAACTCAGCTGGTAATTTGTTGCATTTCATAGACCATTCAGAAAATATGGAAAATTCTACATTCAAAGTAATGAATATTATTACCACTTTATAGGGCGCTCCTTGGGTTATTAAAATGATCTGAGATGGACGATAAGACTCAATAACAGCCCGCAAAAATAGCGTTAATAATGAAAACGGTCTCTTTTCGGGCGTCATGGTACATTAACGGCCCCCGAAAAATCATTAATAGCCCTCGGGACCATTAACGGCCCTCGACTTCGTCTTGGGCCTTCAAGTGGCCCTCGGGCTGTTAATCATTTTTCTAGGGCCGTTAATGAACCATAACGCCCTCAAAAGAACATGTTATTGTTATATTCATGATAAAAAAAACTTGCCGTTGTTATTCATGTTTTTGTTAATATCTTGTTCTGGTATGAAGACGATTCGGCACCTGGACGATTCGGAACTTGGACGATTCAGCACTAAGGTTGGATGATTCGGCACCTTCTACTTGTACTTCTACCAACGAGTGGCCACCATCAACACGCTGATTAGTTTGATACTTGAGAGGATGCGCTTGATTTTTTAATTTTTTTTTTCAAGCGCTATACTTTCTAAATACGGTGCGAGGTTAAAAGCACCATGATCTGTTGCTGAAGATTCTTGTGTAGTTGTGTCTTGAAACTTTCAAGACTGGTGGTGACGCTGGCACTTCGTAACGTGTTCCAGTCCTTGGTGGTCCTGTGGTAGAAGGAATGTTTCCTTACGTCAGTACGGCAGGATGGTAATTGGATACCTTTTACATTTGTACCACGTGATGTTCTGTCTGATGGAATGAGACTTTTTGTTGTGTCTACATAGACTGTTCCACTGGCAAGTTTGTGTAGCATTGTCAGCCTAGCTATTTTTCTGCGATCTTCCAGGGTTTTCCAGTTAAGATTTTCAATCATGGAGCTAACAGACGAGGTGTTATGGTGACGATTTGTTACATATCTCGCTGCCCTCCTTTGTACCATTTCAAGCCGGTGGATGTTTTTCTGATGGTACGGATCCCAAACTGTGCTTGCATATTCTAGGGTGGGCATCACAAGTGACCTGTATGCTGTTTCCTTTAATTTGGTGTTATTTATATTCAGGTTCCGTTTTAAAAATCCCATGGTCTTATTTGCCTTGTTGCAGATATTGCTGATGTGCTCGTTCCATCTGAGGTCTAAACTGATAATACAGCCAAGATACGTTGCTGATTTCACTGTTTGCAAGATGTGGCCATGCAGCTTGTATTCTCTTAATATTGGGTTTCGTTTTCGGGTTATTGTCAGGACGTTGAACTTGTCTTGATGAAATGCCATTTTTCAGTTCCAGTGAGGGGTCATAAACTGTGTTTTTGAGACACAAAATGAGAACATAATAAAATTTGAAAGGCAATTTTTGTGAACAACGCTGACCGGCTTACGTTGGGTAAATGGTTAATAAGATTTGTCACTTGCCGTTATGGGCATACGGGTCGGTGGAGGGGAGCTCCAGCACCCCCCCCCCCCCCTCCTCCAATGAGTTTGCAAAGAAATGTAATTTTTCGGGTAGTTTGGGTGGAAAAAATTTAAGAAAAATTCCCGAAAATGTCAATTTTCACAATTCAACTTTAGACCTTAACCATATGAAACTTATCAACTAAATTCAGCTTGATATACCCAAAGAGTGACCAATTTCCTTCTCTTCTCAGTTATAAGATCGGAAAGGCAGCTAGCAGGTGCATGGGGTTCTGGAATCGGTCTCAGGCAAACAATTTCTTTTTAAAAATTCTCTGGAGAGGCACCGCGCCCCGCGGAATCAGTTTTGGCGGGCAAAATCTTCTGGATCTAAAAAAATTGGTTTGTACGCCTACGGTTCCCGTGGACACAGACACATTTTCTATATTTGTCGTTCATTGTTTCAAACATTTTGTTGAACTCCCGTTCGTGTCCTGATACACGATAATTCCCGACAGGTAGGGGTGACGCCAGAATATCCCCGACAAAGGTGGTAGTGGTGGTGGTGGTGGGCTAGAACAGAAATGTCTTCATTTCGAGAGGTCATGAATTTAATCTCTCTGAACGAGTAAATAAATAGTGCTTTTCACTCGCTTATTTTCAAAATTTCTCAGACCAGGTCAGGCTTTGAAAACAAGACCAATACCGGTCTGGACCTGCGTCGCTGCATGCAATTGAATCGGCAAACAGGAAGTGGCTGCACGGCAGATCTGAAAATTGCATACACGATACAACTGATCATTATCAGGCTCCAGATGAAATATACAATCAATCCCTTGCATAGAAGCCGAGAAAAGTTTGACGAAAAATTTCAATGTTCAGTGGGTACAGTAAAATTTCAAAGTATCGGCGAACAGGAAGTGGCTGCACGGCAGATCTGAAAATTGCTTACACGATACAACTGATCATTATGAAGCAGCAGACCAAATATAAAATGAATCCCTTGCATAGAAGCCGAGAAAAGTTTGACGAGAAATTTCAATGTTCAGTGGGTACACTAAAATTTCAAAGTATCGGCAAACAGGAAGTGGCTGCATGGCAGATCTGAAAATTGCTTACACGATACAACTCATAATCATGAAACAGCAGACCAAATATAAAATCAATCCCTTGCATAGAAGCCGAGAAAACATTGACGGAAATTTTCAATGTTCAGTGGGTACAGTAAAATTTCAAAGTATCGGCAAACAGGAAGTGGCTGCACGGCAGATCTGAAAATTGCTTTCACGATACAATTCATCATTATGAAGCAGCAGACCAAATATAAAATCATTCCCTTTCATAGAAGCCAAGAAAACTTTGACGGAAAAAGTGTTTTGGACGGACGGACGGACGGAGTCGAGCGGTTACTAGACCTGCTCTGCCGCTGGCGACGCAGGTAATAAGCTAATGAAAAGCGCCATTTCCTCGCTCAGAAAAATAGAATTATGGTCGCCATACCTCTTGAAATAAAGGAATTTTTGTCCAACAATTTTCTAAAAGGTAGTCATTCCAAGCAAGAAGGGTTTATTTATTGCTAAAAGTGATGTGACTGTTGTTTGTGATTTTCTGGCCGGACTTTTCAAAGGTACCGCCGGTACTTGCATTATCGGTACCGAGACGGTACTGGCAGGGTGGCGCCAAGGGGGATGCTGGGCTACAGCCCCCCCCCCCCCCCCCCCCCCCCCCCACGTAGGGGGTTTGGCCATCTCATGTCGAGATCCCGCAAATTTGCCGTGCGCGACTCTCGGATCGCCCTAAAAAGTCAAGATTTTCACAGGGGACTGTTCAGCGTTGTATTGAATAACACTAAGATGTTGGGAAAGTGACTATTTCAGAAAATTTTTGAGTCGAAGTGCTTTTATTTCAAGAGGTCTGTTTCTTGAAGCGAGGAAATTGCGTTTTTCATTGGCTTTTTTTCACACCGGTCGAGCTACTGTCGGAGAGTTTAGCCCCCCTTTTGGGGATTTTAGCCTCTCTGTCGGAGATTTTTGGCGCCACCCCTGGGTACTGGGGTGGTACCGTGGTATAGGTGTAAAAGGAATGTAAGTCCGTAGCAAGAGTAGTCCCTCCGGACTATAATTCCACGGAATTAAAGTTCAAGGTCTAACATTTCTACGAATAGATGTCCACAGGACTTCAGTTCCTGGGAACGTAAGTCCTAGGACTACTATTCGTAGAAATGTTAGACCTACATGTATAGGACTACAATTCCGGGGCATTATAGTCCAGAGGGACTACACTTCCCACGGACTTGCATTCATTTTACACCGGTACTGGAATCGGTACTTTTAACAACATATTAAGTTAAAACTTTAAGACTGCTCTCTGCGTCGACTCGGCACCTAGCGATCTTAGGTAGATGCCTTCCATGTTTTTTAAACAACGGATTCTATAATTTTTTACTGAGGCACACACTAAAAACTAATGTGTTAAAACTGACACTTTCAAGGTGTTAAACCCATTCTAACTCTTAGTGTTTGATTTTAACACTCAAAGTGCAATGCTTTAAGCACCGAGACATTACAATTGGCAGACATCTGAAACTTGAGTGGATGGCACTTCCCATGTGTCTGGCATTGGTGGTTCTTCCAGAATCGTTCATAATTTGATTTGCGCTTGGTGGGTACATAATTAAAAGGACACAACGCAGATGACGCGGATCAGGCTCGAGAGCTCGAGCCTGATCCGCGTCATCTCCGTTGTTTCCTTTTAAGTGTCGCGACATTGCACTTGTCAAGAGGTATTATTGTGTAATACCTGTCAAGTTCTGGGATGTCTACACTTGAACAAAGGGCTAGTTCAGCACTTTGTAAGTGTTAAATACAGCACTTCAAGTGTAGTTTTTAACACTTTAGTTTTTAGCGTGCACACGCTCATCATTGCATGCGGCATTGGAAATTGGAAAAAAACGCTATCCAGTACTCAGAGAACATTGCAATAACACTCAAACATGGCCTTTCAATGTGCTACCAGGCCTCGTTTCTCGTAGCACATTCAGAGACCATGTTCGATTGTTGCTTTGGAATTATTAGGGGAGGGGCCACCAAGGTCGGGGAGACTGCTTCCTCACATTAATATAATTCGATTAATACTGCTTTCTGAGCTATCCGACAATCTTATTATTGTCCATACTGTGCTCCCAATATTATAGAAGATCAAATCTCGATCTCGATCAATGGAAATTTGCGTACACCAGGTGTAAGATACGTGACCATTGGTTATAGCCCGAAAAAACGTCATATCGCCAGACATGTACAACTGGGTGTCGCTCCGAAGATTATTTATTTACGAACCCTGCTATTGGTTATCTGTTCAACATAAATTTATTATATATATTCATCTCGTTAGGTTTTTATAAGAAATGCGAAATACATTGTTGAACAAAAAGTGAATTAAGGCCAAAGTTTCACAACTATGTTCTTAATTCTGGCTTGTTTATCACGAAGTTATTCATAAAAAGACTATCACATCTATATTTCATATAATACTATATACTCGGACATTTGGATAAATGAAGGCCGGTATGAATTCACACACGCACATTGACATTACAGATTGAACCTCTGAGTAAGTATCGTGGTAACGTATCTTACAATCAACAAAATTAAAAATTGGCACGTCTCTATTAACTGAGCCAGTACAACTAAAACGGTGTGTCTGGAAGGACCCCGCTGTCTTTTTCTAATTGATAGCAACCTTATTGCTTTTATAAAGCTTAATTAAACGTGATTTGGCAGATATAATTTTTCATGAACTTTATTAGGGTATATATGTACTTTAAATGAGAAGGGCCCAAGTAAGTAAGAACTAAACACTTGGAACCGTTTATAAAATGTGGCTTTTCAACTCAAGTAAAAATATAAATAAATAAATAAATAAATAAATAAATAAATAAATAAATAAATAAATAAAATTTAGAATTTCTCATTAATTTGCGTCATTAATCATTTATTAAATAAATAAATAAATAAATAAATAAATAAAATGCTGCTTGGTTGCTGCTCTATATTCTTGCCAAGTAATACCAGTACCACAGGTCCGATGTTGCCAACGGTTACAACCATCACAGTGTAATCCCTCTTGCTTTGGGTGAACCGCTGAATTACACTGGATGCATAGATCAGAAGATATTGTTGAAAGATAAGAATAAATGTAAGTCTCGTGAAGGAGAACGCTGAAGGATCGTGGAAGCTTGTTTTTGTTTTGTTTTGTTTTTTTTTGTTTTGTTTTTTTTTTGGGGGGGGGGGGTCCAATGTCAGTGAAGCCATTGCTAAAACTACAGATGACTAGAAGTTCGGAAAAAGAATCAAACAAGGTCGATCTGAACACTGATCAAAAACCAATAATTAGCATAAACGAATACAAATCAAAACAACACAAGCTATCTGTAATCAAAAGGATTGGTGGGATAACAAACACAAGTTCAAGCAGTACTGTAATCTTGTAATAACATGCAAAATAAACATATCAAAGCAAGAAACCAGAGTTATTTGAAGAATCAGCATTACCCAAACAATGTAAAGAGATTGAAAATTATACCAATGAAATGCTGGAAAGATCATTTTTATTCAAAGAATGTTATTTTTGTCTTTATGACGGAGGTGCCGAATTGTTCTAACCCCAGTGCGTGTGTGGGAAGGGGGGGGGGGGGGGCTTTGAACATTCTAACACAGCTTGCTCTTGACAAACGAGATGAACCCGTTCGTAATGTCCACACACAAAACCTTGAAAAAACATCTGATTGGGGTCTCTGAAAAGTTCGATTTTTCTATTATAATTCGATCTGGAAGACCAGTTCGGGTGGCCATTAAGAATAAGAATGGGGTCACCCCGTATGTCACTGGAAGTCCGGTTAGAAGGTTCAGGGTCTGAAATGTGTGCCCGGTCGTCGGGATTTACCACCCCCACACACAAATCTTTCACTTTGAGCCAAATCCTAATATTTTGAAATGTTTCCACCACACAAATTTAGTTAAGATGACAGACTTGCATCAAGTCTATCCGGTTCTTGATTCCCGTCCACATAAGCCCCATCCTGACTGTTCCAGCGCTGTGTCATTGCTTAATCCCATTACTCATATATACCTGCAACATTTTGCGGGTTCCAACTCTTTACAACCGTTTGGGTTAGAGACAACTCTTTCGTAGCGTACGTTATACTTGATGGACCCATTATCTCCCAAATGGCTTCCACCCAAAAAGTATTAAAGCTATTCCCACTCACCCTAAATTCTCAAAGTCACATATCATCCACACACCAAGCAGCTTTCCACCATCTTCCGGGATAGAGAACTCTATAACTTCCCAAATTCGAACAAACTCAACAAAACCATAGGATTTCTCAAAAGGAACTTATACATCAACAATATCAAATTGAAAGAAACTGCACTAAATCCTCAGCTCGACCAACCCTAGAATATGCATGTGCAGTTTGGGACCCCCACAAAAACAAACAAAAACAAAAAACAAATCACAACAAACACAAACTTTAAATGGTCCAAAGAAGAGCAGCGAGATGTGTGACCAACAGATACCACAACACCTCATCTGTCAGCTCCATAATTTAAGATCTTACACGGAAAACTCTGGAAGAGCGAAGGAGAATATCTGGACCCACGATCATGATGATGTACAAAATCGCCAACGGCTTAGTACATATAAATATGGATCGAGAGTACCATCATCCAACCGGATCAACCATCCTCAAAACAATGAAAAGGGGTTACAAGTACCAGTACATCGAACAGAAGTTAGAAAGGAGCCTTTCTGCCCGAGAACAATAAGGGATTGGAACACTTTACCGAACAACACAGTAACCGTCGGAAGTGCTGAATGCTTCAGAAAAAGGTAACATAAGCAAAATTATTTTTTGTTTTGTTTTGTCGGGTTTTGCTTTTTGGGTTGTTGTTGTTGTTTGGGGTTGGGTTTTTTTCGCATTTCTGATGAAGTAGCAGAATAATCAATGTAACTGACTGTGGCTACTAAATGGTAGAAAGGTTCCATTTTAAGGTCCAAGTTCATGTTTTTATTCAGTTTAAGCGTTCATTTGTTTCCAGATCTCCCAACAACTCGAAGCATTTTCTCTAGTATAGCATCTATTTACTTACGGATAGTATCCATACAAAAAATAACCATGGGATCTTCAGGTCCCCAACTAGTATTTCTTCACCGCTATGCAGGAGTCCATCTCGAAAATGTTCGATGTACAATGCAGCAAAGAAGATAGGTAAAAGGAAACATATCTGCTTGAGTCTATCTCCATATACAAATCCATTCTGTTGTAACATTAGTTAACAACTGAGCCCACTTCACTCATATTTATTCAGTGTTATCATGATTCCAACAAAAGCATCTCCTAAAACCAAAAGCATCAAAGTTCGTTGATTCTATTAGCCGAGATAGCGTGGGCTGTGACTTCTCCCATTTTGTGAAACCATACTGGATCTCAACACCAAATTATCTTAACTTCGACCACATCCTCTCTAATCTTCAATTTTGGACTTAACAGAGAATATTTTCAATTTTGCTACTAAATGAGATTCCCCGATAAGTATCCTATACCTCCTTATCCCAATTATCCTTATCTCAACCTTCAGAGAACCTCTTTTATTTCTATGACCAAGTTGAATATGACGTTAGGTGTTTATATAATTCCTCTGCACACTCCCTTTTTAGTGAATAACTGGGAATTTCGTGTGCCCCCCCCCCCCAAGCACGTTTCCATTATGTAATGGGGGTGGGGTGGGGGTGGGGGGTACACACACATTTTTAACCTTCTAACTGGGCTTGCTCTTGACAAACTGGATGGACGCATTTGTAATGCCCATACACAACATACAGACTCTTGAAAAAACATACAATTGGGGTCTCTCTCAAAGTTCAATTTTTCCATTATAATTCGACTGGGGAGACTGGTTCTGGTGGCCGTTATAAGTGGGGTCATCCCGTTTGTCACAAAGTGTCTGGTTTGAAGGTTTAAAGTTTGAATTGTGTGCTCCGTCGTCGGTGTTTACTAACACACACACACACTCACTCTGAAACCAGTTGGGTAAAAAAATCAACCAAATTAAAAGGGTTGAATGAATATAAACCCAACCGGAGAGACCGGGTCTGGTGGCCGTTATGAGCGGGGTCATCCCGTTTGTCACACAGAGTCCGGTTTGAAGGTTTAAAGTTCAAGAGAAGATGGGAGTAATTCAATTGTGAAAAACACATACAAGCCAGTGCCCGGGCCAGTCTTCATCTGAGGCCAACCACAGCACTTTCATCGTACTGTATCCAGCGCATTCCACACTTTCACACTGCTGCCAAAAGGAAGATGAACCAAGTAATCATGAGGACTTCATCTAAAAAAGCTAGATTCCAGCCATCGTTTTTGACGTTGTGCAATGGTCTTGTGGTTTAGGTGTTGGACTCCTGATTGCCAGACGGTGTTGCTGATGGTTCGAATCCCGGCGGGGGATCAGAAACCAACATTGAAAATTCCTCTAAAACATGATTGTGTCATTTGAAAAAAAAACACACACACACACACATACTGGTTTTCCATACATTGTGAGGTATCTGTTTCATACCAGCTGAGTGAGGTAATCGCTTTCTAAGGCCCCAGAAAGAAGATATTTCATATTTTATCATGTCATAACATGGACTATCGAAGGACTGTCCATGTTTTTGTCTAGAATGAAGGGTTAAGTGCTAGGTATGCCACATACATACCCAGGCACAGTCTTTTATGGCAGTGTCTTTCCGAGGTGTATAATAAGGTAATGTGTTCCAAGGTAGTGTTCCTATGATGATTATGTCAAAATCAACCCAAATAAACAGGTTTGAATGAATATAAACACAGATTTGGATTTCTTTTTAACCCAACTGATTTTAAAGTGTAATTGCCTATGGATCTTCTTAAAACAACCATTTTAATTCCACACATTTTCCAAAAACAGAACCATTGGCAACACGCAGTAAACAAATTTGAACTGTTAATTGGATATTGATTATATAATAAATTTCCGTCACCCCAGTTGATTTGGATTGCTTTTTAACCCAACTGATTTGTTAATATGTCCAAGAAATGCTGCCTCTTTTTGGAATAAGGAGCATTTGCTTGGTTTCAGTCGAAGATTGGCCTGCATCAGCCTGGTGAATACCTGGTCTAATCTCTCACACATTTCACTAAAATTCTTTCCAAAAAGCAGTATGTCATCTAAATATATCAGGCATGTTTCAAATTGCAAGCCAGATAATACCATTTTCATCATCCTCTCGAACGTTCCTGGGGCATTGCAAAGACCAAAAGGGATAACATTGAATTGGTAGAGCCCCCTGAATGTGGTAAAGGCAGTCTTGAAACGTTCTTCCTGCCTCACAGGGCACTGCCAGTATCCCGACATTAAATCAACTGTACTGAACCAGGAGACGTTTGTGAGTAAATCAAGTGTTTCAGGAATGTTTGACAGTGGATATGTGTCCTTTTCAGTAACTTTATTTAACTCGCGGTAGTCTGCACAGAATCTTAAACTTCCGTCTCGTTTCTTTACAAGAACAATTGGACTTGCTCACGGACTAGTTGATGGTGAAATAATTTGACGATCGAGCATGTCCTTCAAAATTCTGTCAACCTCTTCCTTCTGATGGATTGGTACCCTTCGGAGTCTTTGTTTTATGGGTCTTGCTTCACCAGTTCTTATCTCATGTTCAATCACATCTGTTCTGTAATCCATGGGGTACGATAAGAATTTGCAGGCTTCTTGCTCACATTTCTGAGCAACTGATTCGTTTGTCTTCAGTCTAACTTCAGGTTTAGAGTAGGATAATTGAACGTGACCAAAGTTTCTAGGCTCACTATCTTGGGGGCAAATCTTTTCTCTTTTGAGCTCAGAAAATCCAGCAATCAACGTTACTCTCTCTCTATGTAAATCTAGTGGGCTCGTTTTGTTGAGCTGTCCTGTTTCTTTATAGTAGGGCTCATTTTCAGGAGCGACCTGGTTCTCATCTTCAAATTTTGTCAGCTCCTTTTCTTGAGTCACTTCTCCCCACTTTTCCAATTTTAAAAGCTCTCTTTTCTGATTTATTTGACTTGTTCTGCTAAGTCCATGTGGCTCACATTGTCGAGAGTTGCTGTTCCTGTTTTCTATTCCAGTTGGCTTTGAAATTTGGGCTCTACGCTCGCCCGAGCTGCCGATTCCGCTCGCTGGTTTGAGCTGTGCTAATTGTGCATTCTCAGAGAGCCACGGGTTTTCAATGCTTTCACAAACTCTTGATGGATATGAGTACTCGTAAAATTGTGCTTGGTTATCTTCTTCGAATCCTTCTGCTTCCACACAGTTCTTTGAGTCGGCCTTGACGTGCTCGTTTTTTGGAGTTTCTGTGCTCTTTTTCTGATTGCATTTTCCGAGCGCAGGGCTCGTTTCTTTGAACTGACATTTTCTTCAGCGTCAAACATGTACTTCTGTCAAAATTTCCAAAATAAAATCCCGTCAGCTGCCACCACTGTAACGTTCCTCCTTCTACTTGCCCTAAACTACCCTGTTCATAGAAGGGGTGCACTGGTTTCCTGGGTTCAGGACCCTACAAGAGCCACTCGATAACAGGAAATTTGGTAGATTTATAATATTCATTTAACTAAAATACAAAGAATTAAAGGGACTTTGAGAAGAATCATGTTCTTAGAGTCAGACGCGATAATAAAATGATTGTCCACATCATAATACCTGTCTCTGTTTGTCTTTTACACAATTACAACACATCTGTCCAGTTCTCTTTCTTCACGCCGACTGACGTAAACAATGCTATGCATATGCACTGGTAAAAAACAGAAGAAACGGATGCCGGAACCTCATGACAATATGGAAAGGGTATCGAACATATGAATCGTCCCTGGACGGTAATTCATGGATCACTACAAAAGGAACAACTCATGAAATTAATGGTCTACAATGTAACAAAATTCAAGAATAAATATAAGGGATTCAACAATAAGCTATAAACCTTTTGGAAGTCGTCTCCGTTGTTGGATAGACCATTTGATTAGAAAATAACATGAGGCATTTGCTGGACTAATATTGTTTAAACCAGTAGGAAAATAAAGAAAGTAGAGATAGAACAAGAGAAGAAACAAAGAGAAGACAAAGATGAGAATAAAGCCAACTTGAATTAAGAAAAAAAAGAAAAAAAAGAAAGAAGAATTTCCTTGGTGATCTGAGCTAAACAGACATGAATCGGGTTGGTAGATGAGTAATGTACTTATTTAGTGACGCGAAAGAAATTAATAGCGGGTGTCGACTGATTCAAGCATCATACCTAGTCAGATGCACACATACCCATGCAGGTCAAATAATTGCTGAAGCTAACTGAAACGTTTGCTAAGAACAATGAAATCCTGGACATCTTCAAATATAAAGCGGTTTTCTGCATTATCAAGAAATTCCAAACCAAATAGAAGAGTACTCAGATCAAGAGAAGATGGGAGTAATTCAATTGTGAAAAACACACACAAGCCCCTGCCCGTGCCAGTCTTCGTCTGAGGCCATCCACAGCACTTTCGATGTACTGTAGCCAGCGCATTCCACACTTTCATGCTGCTGCTGAAAGGAAGATGAACCAAGTAATCACGAGGACTTCATCTAAAAAGCTAGATTCCAGCCATTGTTTTTGACGGTGTGCAATGGTCTAGTGGTTTAGGTGTTGGACTCCTGATTGCCAGGCCGTGTTGCCGAGGGTTCGAATCCCGACGGGGATCAGAAACCAACATTGAAAATTCCTCTAAAACATGAATGTGTCATTTGAAACCCCCCCCTCCCCCCACACACACACACATACTGGTTTTCCCTACATTGTGAGGTATTTCATACCAGCTGAGCGAGATAATCACTTTCTAAGGCTCCCAGAAAGGAGATATTTCGTATTTTATCATGTCATAACATGGACTATCGAAGGACCATCCATGTTTTTGTCTAGAATGAAGGGCTAAGTGTTAGGTATGCCACATACATACCGAGACACAGCCTTATATGGCAGTGTCTTTCCGAGGTATATAATAAGGTAATGTAGTTCCAAGGTAGTGTTCCTATGATGGTGATGTCTTTCCCAGGTAGTGTCCCTTTTTCATTCATTTCGTGAAGCGTATGGACATTCGTTGAAGATAATTAATATTCAACTAGCATATGCATGCATCAGCTGCAAAAATTAGTCATGTCGGATTTCTGCTTACAGAGTGTGTTACACACAGATGCACACTCACAAATTCCACACTGAAGAAGCGAGGTACTTCTCAAATTATGTTTATAGGATCCAGCACTGAAAGTGGAGTAACTTAGTGAGGTTGACTTACCAAGGTAATGGGAAATTTACCTCGGTATTTTTAGCACCTCGGTAAGTGACTGTGTACTTCTATAATTTACCTCGATATGTTGATTAAACCAATGCACACATGCACACACACACTCTGAACCCTATGGAGCCTATGGGAAATTCAGTGTTAAAAATGCTTGGGTCTCGAGTGCCTCTGCATCATGCTTATGATTAACTCCTATAGTACATTTTTGGCTTATAAGTTTCCACTGTACATCAATTTATTTTTTGTGTTTGCAAATTAATATTTGTTTAGCTTAAATGTCTTTTTGTGGTTTGCAATCTAATTTTTGTTTAGTTTAAATGTTTTTTTGTTTTTTGTGTTTCGCAAAATAGAAAAATAATTTGCAAACACAAAAAATATTTTCTAAGAAAATATATCTTGTGTTTGCAAAGTATTTTTACAAAAAGCTTTTCCATAAATTTTATGAAAAAGTTTTTTGTGAAAATAAATTTGCAAACATGAAATATATTTTCTAAGAAAATATTTTTTGTGTTTGCAAATTATTTTTCTATTTTGCAAGTTTTTATTTCATAAGGAAATATTTTATGTACCCCAGACTTGGATTTTTTCTGGCGAACCAATGTCTATGGGAGTTTTCACTGTTAAATCTGTGTTTGTCACCGCTGTTTTTTCCCATAGACAATCCCGGAGGCACTCTGGTGTAATTGCAACATTTTTTTTATTCCAAACTTGTTTTAGGATAGGCTATCTCTCATTGATACAACTCTCATTATCAACAGTCGCTCACAGAATGGGTAATGGAAGTGTGTCTCTCTTTCTGAGACTTTTATTTGTTTAGAAAGAAAAATCTTTTTCCAGTATTTTGTAGCCTTGAAAAAGGCTGTTCAATTCAGGTAAGATGTAAAATTGTCATTTCTCCCTTCCCGTCTTGTCATTGTAAATATCCACTCAAGTTACATTTGTTTGTCCCATGGGTATCTCTCCGATTTGTTTAAAAAATGGCACAATAGCGCCGGTACTTTGAGTTTTTTCTGAATGCTTATCAACTTACAATATCAAGTCGATAGTCCCTAGTTGTAAATTCATATTCACACAAATCATTTCATATATTTGTACGAATACGAATTTGCAAATACAAGAAAACTATCCGCTATTTGCATTGTAAAAAATTTACTGTCAATCCTATTACAAATGTATTGAAGAAAATACACCAATACCTTCAAAATGATTCAAGTAAAATATCCAATATAAGCGATAAATTAATTGTAATCTAAAAGTTATCCGAAGAATTATACTCCTATGATAAACAAAATGTGTGTTGAATTGTAATGCTATGTGTTAGCGCGCCTTCGCAGAAAATAACCACTGCTTTGCAAATCAAACAAGGGCAATGCCCCCGGTCCCCCGACCAAGATGGCAAATTCAAGGGAGCTGTTAGGATGCATGGCAAATTCAAGGGAGCTGTTAGGATGCAATTTGTTCGCAGAGCATGGCCATTTTTTAAATTGACCTGTATTGCCAACCAATTAAACCACATACTTAGTTTAGTAAATATCAAAGTTCTCCAGAAGATAGTTGGTCTGAAACTCCTCAATCATCCCCTCCAAAACATAAAGTTTGTCGAGGTCATAGAGTGCAGTGGAGTGAAGACACACCAAAGTCAGCACTAAAGCATAAATTGACAAAATGTAGATTATCTGAAAAATGGGAGGCTTATTGAATGATTTATTAACTGAAATATATTACAATACAAAACATCCTGCTGGTTATGGAGGTGTACAAAAATTGTACAAAGCAGCTCATAGTAAAGATAATTCCATCACACTTGATCAAGTGAAAAAATGGTTGAAAGGAGAAAGAACTTGTACTTTACATAAACCCATCCGTAAAAAGTTTTCAAGACGTAAGACTATAGTGGGTGGTATTGATTGTCAGTGGCAAATTGATTTAGCAGACTTACAAAGTTTACAATCTTACAATGACCAATTTCATTATTTAGTTTGTATTATTGATGTATTTTCAAAACATGCATGGGTATTACCCATTCACAATAAATCAGGAGAGACATTAACAAAATCTTTTCAGAGTATTTTGAAAACTTCTGGACGTAAACCATTATCATTACAATCTGATAAAGGTTCTGAATTTAAAAATAAAGATGTACAAAATTTTTTAAAGAAACAAAACATTCATTTCTTCACAACAGAAAATCTTGAAACCAAAGCTAGTATTGTTGAATGTTTTCAACGCACATTGAAAACACAAATGTGGAAATATTTTACACACAAACGTACATTAAGATACATTGATTTGTTGGAAAATTTAGTTGATGGATATAATCATAGTTTTCATCAAAGTATTCAGAGAACTCCTGCTTCAGTATCATTAGAAAATGAAGTAGAAGTATCTCAACATTTGTAGGGTAAAAAAAATCTAAAAAGAAAAAAGTACAATTTAAAGTTGGTGATATAGTACGTATTAATAAAACCAAACGTACATTTGAAAAAGGGTATTTACCAAATTGGACAAAAGAGTTATTTAAAATTACTCATGTAAAACATACAATACCACCCACTTATAAACTTGAAGATATGGGTGGTGAAAATATACAAGGGATATTGTATCCACAAGAAATTCAAAGTATAAAAGATGATAAAAAATATATAATTGAATCAGTTCTTAATAGACGGTCAAGATGCGTGGGAAAGAAAATTATTAAAGAACTTAAAGTACATTGGGAAGGTTATTCAAAGAAATTTGATAGTTGGATAGCAGAATCAGATTTGATATAAAAAGAATATGTCATCAAATGAAACTTCATTACCTAATGAAACCACAAGTGTTGATGTACAAAGTCAACAAAGTCAACAATTTAAAATTTGTGGGTATTGTGCTGCAAAAAAATCAAGTCACTTATTTCACACAGATTATTATCATTTATGGGATTATAATTGTTGCCATTGCACATTTGAGTTTACAAAGCCCTGATAAAGAATTGTGGTTAATGTTATTAAGTAGCTCTTTGGGATATATTCTTCCAAGTCCAGGTTTAAAATATTTGAAACAACCACAAGATAAGAAAAATGAATTCATTTTACGTAACACTTCTGAGTGATAGTTCTATGGATATGTTTTCAAATAATACCCAATGTTGTTTTCAAACACAATTATCTAAACCCATTCAAGTTGATAAAGAACATTGGGAAGTGGGATTAGTTCAAGTAATTTTACCTTCGGAAGCAAACAATATTACAGATGAAGAATCTGTTTTTAAAATCTTTGTGACAGATAGCAACATATCAAATCATATTAATAAAACGAAATTAAAACATACATTACACAAAGGTGTTGCTGCTGTTGAATTAAATATTTTACCAGGTGCATATGCGAATGGCGCTCATGTTATAGATGCAATGCAAACAGAAATTCAAGAAAAACTTGGAGACATATTTAAATCATTGGATGTATTATTTCATGTTGGATTTTAAAGTCTCCAAGGCCGTGTAAAAATAGTAGGAAATAGTATTGATAAAGTGGGTATTAAAATGTCAGAAAGTTTATTACAAAAATTGGGATGTAAAGATATATTTCCTATCATTTTTCATAACACATCAAAAGATGCATTTAAATATAATGTGGACTTAAATGTAGATTTCAATCAAATCTTTATTTATTCTGACATAGCAGATTATACATTTTTAGGTGATATTGAAGCACCTATTTTACGTGTGATTCCATTTGAATCAAACAAAAAAAAGTCTCTACACACTCATATAGAATTTGATAATGTACATTACGTACCAGTATCAAAATCTTATTTTGATCAGATTAGTATAAATATAAATGGGAACACTGGTAAACCCATTCAGTTTGCAAGTGGCAAGACAGTTGTCAAGTTGCATTTTAGACAGACATAAATTAAATTTGTAAAAATGATGCTGGTGTATCAAGGTGTACCACGGCAATATGGATATGGATTAGGGTCTATTTTTCACACAGCAATAAGAACAGCTGCACCATTTATAAAACCAATTGCAAAAAATGCATTTCAAACATTAAAGAGAGATGGATTAAAACATGGTTTAGAAATAGCAAATGAATTGATAAAAAAACGGAAAGCACCTAAAGACATTTTATTAACTCATGGAAAAGATCTTTTGAAATCAGTTGGTGAATCTGCTTTAGGTATAAAAAGACAAAAACAAGAACGAAAACATCAGTCTGTGGTTCATTCTCATAGAGGCAAGACACGTCAAAGACAAGCTTATTCAAAACGAAAATCAAGACCACTTGATATATTTGATTAAAAAAAAATCATGATGTTACATGGATCTTGCGAACATTTTGGTAGTAGTTTTAATCCAGATAATGTATCACCAACATCAAGTGGTATTGAAAATATTGGTGAAATTGAACAATTTCCTATTGCATCTTTAAATAATTCTTCACCAATAGAATTTTTAATTCCAAGACAAACAACCAAGTGGTTAGATCTTGCAGCATCTACACTTGAAGTTCAATTTAAAATTACAAAACAAGATGGGAGTGTTTTGGCTAGAGATACACACATTGTTCCTATCAATAATTTTTTTCGTAGCATGTTCAGTAAAACTGATGTTACACTGAATGGCAATCTTATCACCACCAATACAGATCTTTATCCTTATAGAGCATTTTTTGAGAATTTTCTTAGTTATTCAAGAGATGTGAAAAAAACACATCTAGCTGCTAGTGAGATGTGGTATACAGATACTCCTGGACACCACGCAGAAACAAGTAAAGCTTCGTCTAACAAAGGTTTGACTGAACGAGCTAAATTAATTGGTGGTAGCAAAAATGTACAACTAAGAGGAAAACTGCATTTAGATCTGTTTGTGCAAGATAAGTATTTACCAAATGGAGTTGAGATGAGAATTAAATTGCATCGTGCTCCAACTAAATTTTGTTTGATTGGTAGTGAAAATGGAAAAATAGAAATTCAAAAAGCCATATTCAGAATACCGGCATTGGATTTATTCCCAAAATTTGCGAATGATCTTAATGCACAAATAGATCGAACAAATTATAAAATGCCCATAAGACGTAGTGAAATTAAAACTTACTATTGGAAGTGGTCTTCATTCAAAAATAGAAGACTATCTGTTTCATAAACAGATGCCAAAACGAATTAGTCTTGGTTTAGTTAGTAATTGAGATATAAATGGAGATATTGGCACTAATCCATTTAATTTTCAACACTTCGATTTGAATAAGTTGGAAATCACAAAAGATGGACATTCCATTAAAGTACATTCCTTTGAACCAAATTTTGAAGGTGGACTTTATCTAAATTCATATTTATCATTGTATGAAGGTATGGGCTATTTTGGACAAAAGCAATCATTTAATTTATCTTTGCAGGATTATGCAAAAGGGTATACCCTTTGGGGTATTGATTTAACACCTGATCAGAGTAGTAGTGGGCCCTTGGCTCACCCAATAAAGTCTGGCAATCTTAGGTTTGAACTTCAGTTTGCCCAAGCTTTTCCAGAGGTGATCAACGTTGTTGTCTATGCAGAATTTGATAGTGAGATAGAAATCAACAAATTCAGAGAAGTGATATTTGACTATTAAACAAGATGAGTCAGTGTGAACATTGCAAGATGTGTAAAGAAAAAATACAAACATTATTTCAAGAATGTGTAGTGATAGAACTGACAAAATCCATTCAACAGAAAATGAAAAATATCTGTGAAGAAAATCGAACCAACACAACAACATTAATAGATATAAACATTGCAGAGTGTTTACAGAAAGTGCGTCCAGTGACTATATTATATAATCTACACAAGAGAGGAAGAAAAATAAACTTATTAGAATATTGTGCTCATATGGACTTTGAAATAGACTCCCAAAAAGACATTCAAAAGTGGGCAGATTTAATTAAAAGAGACTGGTCATATTATACAGCATATCTTGATTAACGGCTCCATGCCAGCCTTTTTCAAGGCTAAGAAGATGGAAACCATACAATTACAAACTATACGTGACAGTTCTCAAAGGTTATCATCCTTAAACAGAAAAGTGTGTTCAAAAGACTTGTTACCAAAACAAAAACCTAAACACAGACAAGCATATATTGTGAACACAGATTCATCGAAAGAACCAGGAGAACACTGGATAGCAATACATTTTAAAGACAATCATTCTGCTATCTACTTTGATTCATATGGTTTACCACCCATAGATAGAGACATATACAATTTCATAGTGAAAAATACAGATTCCTGGACAATAAATACAATGAGACTACAAAGAGAATTTACTGTTGTGTGTGGAATGTACTGTATATTTGCTTTAGATCATCTTGCAAGAGGATATGATTTAGAGACAGTTCTTACTATCAAATTGATCCGAGAAATTTCCAAGAGAATGATAGAGATGTTCAGCGATGGTTTGAGCAAACTTATAGACATTATTTGAAATAACTGTAATAATAATAAATATCAGGTGTCAAAACAATCCCACAGAGGTAATTTGTGTAACAGAGAGATAGGTTTTTTAGTTATTTTTTTCATTTGTTTCAAAATCAGATCACTTGAGTGATATCAGTTTTTTTATCTGACTCCCAAGAGTTTTTTTTCAAAAAAAACCTCTTGGATGTCAAATAAAAACTAGCATAAAAAAGAATCTTGATGTAAATAGGTTTTCTCATGGATAGGCAAAGTCAGATCTCGGTGTATGTATGTTCAGGTTTCATTTCATTATAATGATTCAACTTTAAATACAGTTTTGTTTTTTGTTAAAACCTCTGTGATAGTTTAGTCGATTTTGTTAGGTTAGTCCTATAATCCCTTTTTTATCACAGTGTCCCTATTATCTCCCAACAGTGAAAATAAGTTAAGAATCACTTCTCTTTTTCACTGAGAGTATTAGGTTTAATATTGTATGCATACTTATCAAAAACTTTTATAGTGTAACCTGATATACAGTTTATACTGTAGAGAACATTTTGCTTGCTAAACATGCAATGAATACTATTCTTACTATAGAAAAAACAACTATCACAGAGAGTTCGACCACAACGCGAATCACTAAGTTTTTTTTAATTTTGTGTATGTGTTCTTGTGTTTTATTGTAAGCATAATTTCCTTATGCTCACAACAAAACACAGGAAGACACACAAAATGCTATTTTCCCCATTTATAGAAGTTGTATGCACAGAGTGGAGAGATGACAACCCAAAACCACATAGATAACCCCTAATATAAAATGATTTAAATTAATATAGACATTGGGTCACACTCTAGGGAGGGAGCTGTTTTTTGTCTTTTTATAACAAAGACTTGGTTGTGTACATGAGAAGATATCTCTTTCTAATATTGTGGGTTGGCCCTTAAAAGGACCGTCTTTTAAAAACTTCAGTTCCATAGAGAGCTATTTGGTAAAACTCACCTCTTCTTCTGTGAAGAATTCACCTTCCCACATGTCTATGGTTGTTGGTAGCATCTCTGCTTCTGTGAAACATTCTTGTTCCCATTGATAACTTTTCCCTCACAAGAACTTCTTCCTGCATATGTACGGGGAGATCAAATCTGTGTTTAGGTCTGTTCTTATACTGGATCTCCCCAAACGGATGGGGGCGGCTTTAATGAAAGGGTGGTCTTCAATCTTCTTATCTTGTTCTTTCATGGGAAGAGTTGCTGACAACCACATTCTCAAAGCCAAGGCGAATTCTTCATCAGCCCTCAGTTTCGTGGTTCTCTAATAACTCTCTATGGAACTGTAATCAATCCTCGTTGACTCCCTGTTTTTTCCTCTCTGTCAAAGATAATTCTTGAGTCAGATGATCAAATGTATCCAAATCCTTAACTCATTGGTTCGCCTGAAAAAAATCCAAGTCTGGGGTATATAAAATATTTCCTTATGAAATAAAAACTTGCAAAATAGAAAAATAAGTTTGCAAACACAAAAAAATATTTTTCTTACAAAATATATTTTTGTGTTTGCAAATTTATTTTTACAAAAAAATTTTTTCATAAAATTTATGAAAAAGCTTTTTGTAAAAATAATTTGCAAACACAAAAAAATATTTTCTAAGAAAATATTTTTTTTGTGTTTGCAAAATTATTTTTCTATTTTGCATAACACAAAAAAACATTTAAGCTAAACAAATATTAATTTGCAAACACAAAAAATATATTGAGGTACAGTGGAAACTTATAAGCCAAAAATGTACTATAGGAGTTAATCATAAGCATGATGCAGAGGCACTCAAGACCCAAGCATTTTTAACACTGAATTTCCCATAGGCTCCATAGGGTTAATGTTAAATTGTGAAACTTCTAGACCCAAGATTTTTAACACTGAATTTCCCATAGGCTCCATATGGTTAGTGTTAAATTGTGAAACTTATAGACCCAAGAACTTATAGGAACAAACCAATTTCTGACTGCTTAGACAAGTTGTCTCCTGGCTCCTGAAGAACGCTGACTTCACCACTAGAAGAAACCTGGATGCCGCCACAGTGTAAGGTATGAACTTTGTTGCTTGTACAATTGATTTCTAATGCCAGAGACAACGACTTTTTAGTTGCGACGTATGTTTATATCTATTTAGTTTAAATAAAAATAGTAGATAACTTGGAACTGGTCTCCGTTGTGTTGTACACGACAAGTTCGTGAAGTTACTGAATCCAGAATCTGGAGCCTGTGTATGATATCGTCTGGTAAGGAAACACAAAACGCTACAGGCTGGTGTAACCTCACAGAACCCCCAGTAAACACAACGTGGAAAGATCAAACTTGACAATCCTAGATCGATAAACTTTTCCTTCTATTCTGCAACAGACAAATATTTTTATTGGTGCCGTGTCTGCAGATTTTGCAAAAATCAGTGACCATAACCCATCCAGTACCCGTGGGCAATGACGTACCAGTAGCCACTGACTCAAATGAGCTCCAAGAGCTCACCAGTACCAACATCTGTACAGGTAAGAGACCATGTGCAGTGATGGACACAAATACAGCATTGAAACAAAAACACGCAGCGGTGGAAAAACGAAAACACGTAATAGTAATAGTGTGCGATAGTATGAATTGTATAGTACTCGTGAAAAAGTGCAAATTCCTGGAAGGAGGAACGTGGTGGAACAACATTCAGAACAGTCAACAAACTGTAAGTGTAACATTTTTGATATTTTACGTATATTATCAGCAGAAAAATGGATGAGGTAGCAATTAGGCAAAGGGCTGAGGCTATTGCAAGCCAGCAACTTCAGGAAATGCAGCAGCAACTGGATGACATGACCTCACGTCACCAGAGGCTGTTGGATGCTGAAAGGGCTTCCTTGCAAGAACAAATGCAAAAACATGAACGTGATTTACACGAACAAAACGCGAACCAGGCAAAAGTTTTTCAAGAACAAACTCAAGTCTTAAATCACCAGATTGTTGAATTACAAATTCAGGTTGCGAACATGAAAACGCGAGATGACAGTGAACTCGAGATTACTGAGCTCGATTTGGGCCAAGCAAACAGTGACACAGCTGCTCAGGCTATCACTAAAATGCACAAAACCATTCTGGCTAGTAGCAGAAATGCTGCTACCACAGCTCACACGACACAAACTCAGGCTTTCCACACCCATATCTGCAGATTTGACGGTAGCCCAAAGAATTATCGTGCGTGGATTAAAAGTTTGAACCTGTATTGGGCAACTAATAACATTCCTCTGTCACAAAGAAAATTTATTGCTGCCCAAACTGGCGACTATGTAGTCAGTGATTTTATTTTACGGCAAATTGAACAAAACCCCGAGATATGGTGGGAAGAGCTCCAGAAGGAACTCAAGGGAAGATATTCTGAAATCATTGACAAAAGTATGGTGAGAAGTTATTTGCGCCATATGAAACAAGAGAAAACTGAGACCATAGTGTCCTATGGTGAACGATTACTCGATCTCGCCAACGACGTCTATGGAAAGCAAATTGACGGGGAATCCGAACAGAAAATGTTGGCAGATTACTTCACTGACATGCTGTGTCAGCCCGACATGCAGTTAAAATTAATTAGACAAGAACCCTCGATGCTCGACAAAGCTATGTCGATGGCCATATGTGAAGCAGGAGTGAAACACAAGCATAAAGCCCGGGGAGAGGCAGGAGGTCTACAAAACTACGAATATCCAAAAAGGGATGACAGCCTGGGAAATGTATGTGTCCCCATGGAGGTTGATGCTACGTGACTACAGGGAAACAAAATTATCAAATTCAAAAGCCATATAGGCAGGGTCAACAATATAGGCAAGGTCAGCCGAGATATCAGAATCAACAGTATCAAAACAAAAAGTTTGTTCAGCAGAGGGTTAATCAATACCCCAGATACCCCAGACCCATTTGCCATCTCTGTGGGAGACCAGGGCACTACAAACGCGATTGCAGGGTGAAAATCACACGACAAGTGAGAACGTTAGAGGTGCATGCCCCACCCCAACAACAACAAACGTGTACCGACGGCGCGGGACAGACTAGATTCAGTCCAGGAGCTTGCTTTCACTGTGGTGAGGTAGGGCACTATGCTGCCTTTTGCAGGGTTAATTTAAACGAGTAAAACTCGATCCTTGTAGGGTAAAGGGTCGAGTCTCAATCAATACAGTCACCCTAAGGAAATGTCAAAAGTGTAAGGAGATAATAAAATCAGATTCAAATTATTCTGTTCATAATTGCAAGAGACAGTATTCAAATACTCACCCCAGTGTTATTTATAATCCATATTCGGATAAATCCAGTTCTGTGAAACAGTCAGAAAATAATTTTCCTAGAAATCAGAATTGGAATAAAACACAATTAGCACAAAATACTACATGTAATGAGTTACATAACAAAGTTTATAGTAGAAATAGTAGTAAAATGGGACGAATGCATAACTCACCTCATATCAAAAGTTCACCAACTATAAAATCTGGAAAATTAATATATACTAATAGACAATACAGTGAAATTAATGGAAAGAGGCATGTTAGAAACTCAGGACTTAGAAATAGACAACCTATAAAACAGGGACTCAATGTTCAACAAATAGTAAACCCTACTGTAAAACAAGGAAAATTGGTATACTGTAAAAGGTGTAATACTGAGGGACATAATATTAACACTTGTAAAGTGAAATTAAGAACTATTCCTTTAACTAACAGACAACAAGTTAGAAGGAAGGAAACTAAACCTAACAGTAAAACAAAGAAAGTCTTAAACTCTAGTGTAAATGTTAACCCAAAAACTAGTAAAACAAAAACAGTTAACCCTGTTCTAGAGTCAATTGCTGAGCCAATTACTAGAATAAGGAGGGACCACCACCCCAAGTGTAATGAAAGATCCCTTTGAAATTAACCCACAGGTGGACCACGAGTGTGAAAAATGTGGAAGTGAGAACCATTTGACTCGGTGTTGTGTGATTAAAATGTGTGACAGGTGCCCACAATGGGGGTAGGGCACACATTTTACAAAAGATTGTACTCAAATTTTGCCAGAAAAGCATTTTAGTCCAATAGAACTAGCAAATATGAGGAAAAATAATTATTATTATGAGAGATATCCCAGAAATCATCCATTGAACAGGGAAAATCAAAAACAGAAATTGTTAGAAAAACAAAAACCAGTAACTGAGATAAAATTTCAGGGGAATACCCCTGGAAATCAGAAACAGAAACAGGAAGTAAACAATCAGACTAAACCGAAACCAAAACAGGGAAAAGTTCAGCAAAATGCAAAACCAAAAGTAGATGGGAAATTTAATGGTAAACAGGAAGTGAAACAAAAACTTCATCAAAATTCTGAAACTTCTAAAAATGGAACAGGAAGTCAATCAAAATAACTTCCTACTACAACAGGAAGTAGAGCTAAACACCCAAAACAAACTTCACAAACAGTAAATGTTAATTATCGACCAGCTTCTTTGGATAGTGTCATGATTAACATAGGAAAGCAACGAGTGAAAGCTTTATTAGACTCAGGAGCTAAAACTTCTTGCATTAGCACAAAATTTTGGTAAAATTTGAGGCATAGGCCAAGGTTATTGGGGGATAGAAATACTTTACCTCGAATTGAGGGAGTAACTGGAAATGATGTTCGACCCAGGGGTCGAGTGAAACTTTATTTTTCGATCAATGGAATTTCTCAGGTACATGAATTCTTAGTCTTAGATGAACTTAATCAAAGTGTATTACTTGGTTTAGATTGGATCAATGATAATGGAGTGAACATTTACTTTGAACTTTAAAAATTGAAATTACAGGGACAGCTTATACCTATAGTGAAAGACTTACATGTTAGTTGCTTGACTCGATTGGTAAATCAAATTGAACTTCAACCTCAGACCACTTACGTCTGCACAGCAAAGGCCATAGGGGCTCGCTCAACTTTTGACTCTGATTATTTAGAACATCATGGTTTAAAGCAAAGTTACATAGCTGACCAACCAGGTTTACTTGTTAGCAATAGTGTGGTAAGTAACAATGATGGACATATTCCTGTGATGTTAGTGAATAGCACTAACAAAAACTATACTTTAAAGAGGGGCTGTATTGTGGGAAAGATAGAACCTGTAGCACAAGATAAAAAGGTAGTAGAAATGGAAAAAGTTTTTAGAAAATTGAATTCAGATGGGCCAAAACCAGAGAAAACACTTAATGAAAAAGATATCAAGGTGCCAGCTGAAAAAAGGGACATAACTCTAAAATTAATTAATGAACATCTAGATTTATTTGCTCAAAGTGATAAGGACTTAACCCAAACAGACACAGACACAGTCACCATGAAGATTGATACAGGTGATGCCAAGCCAATTAAAAGTCGACCATATAGGGTACCACTTACAAAATGAAAAATTATGGATGATGCAGTCCAGGAGATGCTTGATACTGGCATAATCCGACACTCAAACAGTGCTTGGAGCTTCCCTTGCCTCTTATTGGACAAGAAAGACGGCTCCAAACGTTTTTGAGTTGAATCAAGTTATGAGGACCACGTGTTGGCTGCTTCCTCTGATTGATGACATTTTGACCCTACTTAATGGTTGTAAATACTTTACGACACTTGACATGAAGTCCGGATATTGGCAAGTCAAGATTAGCGAAGCTGATAGACCTAAGACTGCATTCACGTGTCATAAAGGGTTATATGAGTTCAATGTCATGGCGTTTGGCCTCGTCAATGCTCCAAGCGAATTTCAACAGCTGACGACCATAGTCCTGCAAGGACTAGAGGACTTTTCACTTGCATATTTGGACGACATGTTGATTAGATGAAAAGGAGCATATTGAACATATTTGGCAAGTATTTAACTGACTGAGGCAACACAAGTTAAAACTAAAAGCTAAAAAGTGTACTTTCTTTGGGAGTGAAACAGCTTATCTTGGCTTTGTCATAAGTCAAGGTGGCATCAAACCTGAACCCACAAAGGTTGAGGTCATACGAAAATTAGTACCTCCAAAAACAGTGACCGAGGTTAGAAGTTTCATGGGGATGGTTTCTTACTATCGAAGATTTATACTCAATTTTAGCAAAATAGCACAGCCATTGATAGGACTGACTAAAAAGCATGCTAGATTTCATTGGAAAGAAACCCATCAAAAAGCATTTGAATACCTGAAGGAGAGCTTGACACAAGTAGCACACCTTTCATATCCTAACCCACGAAAACCTTACATCTTATATACGGACGCATCTCATTCGTGCATAGGAGCAGTTTTAACTCAGCCTTGTGAAGGTGAGGAAGGTCAAATTCCAGGTTTACCAGATGAGGAACCAATTGTATTTTTGTCACACAAATTAGGTGACACCCAACAGAAATGATCAACCTTTGAAAAGGGAGCTTTTGCTATCTCTTATGCATTGGACAAGTTCGACAATTATTTGCATGGAGCCCAGTTTGTTATTAAAACAGACCATGCTCCATTACAATACATGTTGAAACGACTCCAAAACAATGCGAAAGTTCAAAGGTGGGCATTAAAAATAGCGAGTTATAATTGCAAGATTGAATATTTACCTGGAAAACAAAACACCTGTGCTGACTTGCTGTCAAGGCTACCTGAAGGCATAGCAAATGCTGATCCAGATTATCAGATGGATCAAGTAGAGTCTGGGAAAACACTAAGGTTAGGAGTAATATATAGTGATAGAATTAACCCTAAACAATATGCACATGTTACAATTGAACAACAAGGTTCCCCTATGGAACCTGAAGAAATAAACTATAAAGACTTAGACATGAAAGTAGAGCACGAAAAAGATGCTTGATTAATGGAAGTACAGAAGAAATACCTAAGTGATAATACCCCAGCAAACATAAGTAGTAGGTACTTGATGATAAGGGGAATATTATACTACATTAGTGCTACTGATGACAACCCCAGGGTGAGGTTGTACATACCTGAACACTTACAAGGTGATGTACTAAGACAATACCATGAAGACTTAGGACATTTGGGAATAGATAAAGTGTACTGGAATATTAGTAGGAAATATTACTGGCCTGATTTATACAAAAACATATACCAATATGTTGAAAAATGCCTTACGTGTAGGGCAAGAAACACAAAAGGGTTACATTACCTATGCAAGAAGCCGATAGACCACCTTACCCATTTGCTAAGATTGCTTTGGATATGAGTGGACCTTTTCCAACTACCTTATCGGGAAATAAGTACATAGTTACTTTTATTGATTTGTACTCAGGATGGCCTGAAGCATTTCCAGTACCTGATAAATGAGCAGAAACAGTTGCAAATTTGTTGATCGACCAAATTTTCCCAAGATTTGGCTGCCCACTTGAACTATTAACTGATAACGGATCAGAGAACTATAATGAGATATTTGACTGAACAATTAAAAAAAATTCATCATGTGAAAACATCTTACTATCACCCCCAATCCAATGGGAAGGTCGAACGTTTCCATCAGACCTTGAATGATGTTTTAGCAAAAATGTCTCACAAAGAATTGGAGACCTGGGATTTATTCTTGAACCAGTCCTTGGCAGCTATCAGATTTAATGGAAGCGAGTCCTCCGGGTTCTCACCCTATTATCTGTTATATGCCAGATATGTGGTTCTTCCATTAGGCACAGTTTTAAAACCCAGACAAAAATATGTGGGAGAAGAAGCCCACAAAATAGCTTTACAAGAACAACATAAAGCATTTGTGAGACAACAAAAAATGCAACAAAAGTGAGTAGAAAAACAGAAACGTCTTGGAGATGTAAAAGCAAAACAAATAACATTCAATGGGTGAGACCCCGTAATGTACAGGGATGGTAGACAAAAGGGAAAATTAGAACAGAAATGGGAGTACCCATTTCGAGTAATTGAAAAGACTGGATCTGTAAGCTACAGGATCAGAGATCAAATGGCATCATTAAATGTCATGGGGGAAACCTAAGTTTAGCTCCACAAGAGTGGGAAATGCCTGAGCTGGTGAGAACGAAATGCCGCTTAAGATATGTAGCATCCCAAGCTGAGAAAGAAAGCAGTAGTAGTAGTGAAGAGGAGGAGCCTATACCTATGGCTCCTTTAATCCGAGAAGAATGACAAGTCAGACAAAACTCATCTTCCGAAGAGGAAGCAGAACCTATGGAAGAATTGCGTCATCGATTAAGACAATACCGAGAGCAGAAGAAAGCTGCTCAAGCTTCTACATCAGCACAGGAGCCGATGGAAGTAGAAATGCTAAACGTAGAACCACAAGTAGAAAATTCTAATTCTGAGTAAGAGTGTTCCTCTGATTACAGTATTAATCAAAGAAATAAAAAGAAAATTCCAATGACAGACATACAGCCTGCTGTACGACCGTCCAGTGGGACACAAATTGGTAATTTGATTGATAATATTCACCCCACCCTTAGGAAGGGTGGATGGCAAGAAGATTCTCAACCCTGGAGCACCCAGGAGTAAAGTAAGAAATAATAAAAACACTGTATGACTATGAGGGAGGATAGGATATGCCTCATGAGAGACTAAAGTATATTGACTTATAATTTGACAAGAAAGTAATCATGGTGAGTCGTTTGCTGGCCTGCGCAACCAGTTTGGCAATTTTTCTGTGTGGTAAAATTTTTCGAGTTTTACTGACCGGTCGTAAAATGAGAGAGTAAATTGGAACTCAGTTTTGAGAATCACTCATGATGCTAATCTGTGTCTTCCTTCTCGTTGTAGGAGCAAGATGTTATTGACTTGGTTTATGGGAAGTTTACTGACATTGACATTGACAGTTAGCGGGAATACCATAATCCGAAATAACGTCATCTTTACAAAGGTAAAAGAAGTTTATATGGTTAACAGTGAATGGACAACCGTGTTTGTGGCAGAGGTGGCACCATTTATCTAGGTGCAGAGAGTGGACAATAACATACGCTTTGTGAATCAATTTTATCAGGAACTCGATGTAAATTTCAGAAAAATCTATGAACAAAATAGAAACATGACTGACAATAATACTTTTAATCTTGCGTTACATTCGATATTTGTGGATATGTACCAAGAGGTCAGGTTTATAATAATCATTTTGAATGAGTAAAAGGGGACCTGGACGATTATCGCAAGTTAAAAGGGCATACACCCTCATCTCGAAATAAGCAAGGTTTAGCAAATTTCATAGGTAAAGGAATGAGTTTCTTATTTGGCACAGCCACTGAATCTGATTTAAAGGGGATGAAAGAAAATTTAAAACATTTGACGGTAAATCAGGCAATGATACAACATGTTCAGAAACTAAGTTTAAGCTTAATAAAATTAACGTATCATGCCATGCAAGAGAACAGAGAATTTATGGTAAACTTATCGCGAGTAGTATTGCTTTTTCGTGACCAAGTGGAATTGGTATTACAAGGACTAGAAAATCGATTAACTCTTTTAGAGCATTATGTACAGTCCTTTCATCAATTGGAAACAGTATTAATACAAATTGAATTAATGTTATCTACCACAGAAAAGTATATGGACGATCTGCATGAACAAATGGATGTGCTTGCAGTGAAAAATTAACGCCTAGGGTCGTCAATCCTACCTTATTGACTTCGGTATTAACGAGCATTCAGGATAGGCTTGACGAACACACCCAACTTCCATTGAAACTACATAAGGAGTTATGGCAGTACTATCATTTAAGTGACAACAGCGACAGTGTTTGTTGATGATAAATTAGTCATTCTAGTGAAAGTTCCATTGATTGACACCAATTTTCATTTTGAAATTTTCAAAGTACAAGCCTTGCCCATCCCATTCATGAATGTAAGTGCAAAAGCATCCCATAGTGCAAATAAAATGGTAGCTATTTATTGACTTGAAGCCAATACATTACTTGTTGACAAACAAAGAACCCGATATATACCGGAATTAGGTCATGATGATTGTATAGATGATAAAAAATTGTTCTGTCCATTACGAGGTGCAGTCAGAACTATACATACAACTTCTAGTTGCTTGTTGGCATTATTTTTGAATATGAAACCCGAGATAAAGAAAATATGTATGACTGATGTGAAATTAAATATGGATTTACCTTTTGCGACACATATTGAGGAAGGTCTTTGGTACATCACTACTGACGTGCCATTGCGATTCTCAGTTACGTGTCCAAGACGTAAGAATCCCAAACCACGTCGAATCATGCCGCCAAATGGTATCTTAGAATTGAATCCATTATGTATTGCCACAAGTGGACAACTATTGCTGAATAGTTATTTTCATCGCCGCGATAATATCACATATCATTTAGTATCAAAGACAGTCTTGCCCAGTTTCTTGTTGACTCAACGATAAGTTTGGCAACCTGTGTTCAAGAAAGTGAACATAACAAATTTTGCGATTCCGAAATCTATTAAAGGTTTAAATGAATTAAAAATGGATGACCTATTAAGTGAACTCGATAAACTACAGTTAATCCTGATAGAACCATTTGCAGTACCAAAGTGGGCTTATTTTGTGGGATGTATGTTTCTTATCTCGGGGATATACTTATTGATACGATGTATCAGGGCTCAAGGCCATATTAAGTTGCATAACATTATCTTACGATATAAGAATAAACGAAAGCAAAATTCTAATTTTTCTGCTGATGAATGTGGAATGTCTAATGTTGCATTTAATGATGATGATGATCCTTTATATACGACTATGAGACAACCAACAACCACTCCACGGCCTATGACACCACCTTCAGATGAAATAATGAAAATCTTGAAACAAATAGTGAAAGATAAAGACTCAAAAACAAAAGTAAGACAGGACCAACCTCAAGCGTCCTCGACTCCTTCTCAGTTAAACCCCGACAGTGAACTATGACGTAAATACTGGAGAAGCAAGTGTGAACTTAAGAAAACGAGACAATACTATGACAACTATTAATTTAACTTAACTAACGAACTAACGTTGAACAATATTATTTGTGTTTTCAGTGATTACAATGAGTGACTCAAGTAGTAGTGAAACAGTAGATACTGACAAAAAGTGAAACAATTGGTACAGAGCATCATTGTAGGGGTCAAACGGATGAGGAGGCAGAACATCAACTGAGTGATCAGGAAGACATTTATGTCACTCCCTTTATAGACACTATGTACCCATTACCCTGGGAATATGCTGCTTATGAATATATGAACAATGGTGAGCCTCCCCCTGCTGCTTGCCCTCGAACTGGCCGAAGACCTGCAGTGCTAAATAGTGTGGTTCAACAAAATACTTATGAACCAAGATATTTTCAGGTTCATCGTGCATTCACATCTGAGGATATCTTCGGATGTGTGTACTATGATTTTCAAAATATTGCAGTCACAATTGAAATTGAATGAGATATAGTATATTGGTATGATACTGCTTGTCCGACCCACATTTTGTTTAAATGCCGTTCTCGAGTTTTGCATATCTTAAATTGTCCAGATTTAGTATGTTCAGGACGAGATTTTGAAAGACATTATCACAGTCATAGAATAACAGTAAATCATTTAATTCATGAGATGTGGGGTGTAAGAAGACACATCGACAGGTGTAATCCATGGGGTAAATTTCTTGGAGAGCTCGACAACGAGCTCGTTTTAGGTCCAATGGACTTCCGAGACATAACCAGTATTATGTGTTGTACAAAGTTACCCATCCTGATTTTGTCGGTGGTATTTTTAATTTTAGGCCGGGACCTAATAACATTTACCGATCCTACATCGTTCAATCGCAAATACGAGAGTTGTAAATAGGACCAGTTACAGAACTTTGATGGTGAAAGCCTAACAGTTAAGGGACTTGTTCCTTGAGATTTTATTCTTATTTTGATTCTTATTGAGTATATTGTGTTTTATTTCTTAGTTATAAGATGGCAGAAGCAGAGGTCAGTGGTGAAGATAGTTACGCTCGAGCTAGGAGTGCTCGACAGTCTTATGCACGGACAATGGCTACTGACCTTTCAGGTACTTTAACCAGAGCAGAGGTCAAAGGAATGCTAGGACATAAACTTTGTGACGCCTGGGACTATACTGAGCAAGTAGTCTCTGGATGTCGACGCCTACTGTATGGCGAACCCATTCCAGACAGAGTTAACTGGCCCATGGAACATCGAGTGTTCCAAATGCAATACCCCCAGATGGAAAATAAATACATTTTGGAAGAAATCAAATTTTTGGAACTAAGTTATGATCAATATTACAGTGAAATATTCTTCCTACCCACTGTGAGTACGTCGATAGTACATCGACGGGAAGAAGAGGCTTCTTCCTGGGGCGTGCCGACGTACACACTGCTGTACAAATGGAAGCATCCTTGGTGGACGGGACGAGCATACATAAATCCTCGTCTACAGCTAACTATAATTCCCAGAACCGATAATTGGTGGATCCGGAGACATTATAGTGAATTTGGCAGTGCCCTCGATGGGGAGGGAGAAGAATAATAATGATAGCTATTAAAAATATTTCTCTTGGAGTTCTTCCAAGGTCTGTTAGTACCACTCTGCAGACTGTGGAGAAAATCCAATAGAAATAGCGGCCGTGTGCGGTTGTCTTTTTGATCCTTGATAAACAAATCTATACTGAACGTCTTTCGGTGTAATAGTAAAAGAGAGATATTTACTGAATCTAAAAGTGGGGAATCTGGCAGGGTTTAGATAAGTACTAACCGGTACCCCACAGAAGACAACCTCAAAACTAGTACGTGTGTGACTTGACTGTCAAGGAAGGTACTAGAAGCACATATACCCAAGGGAGCGAGTGCATAAGAAGAAAGAAAGGTGTAACATAATAGTGTAAAATAGTATTTCATAAAATAGTCTTTATTAGTTTTATTAGTTTCGTTTTATTCATTTGTTTATATAATTGGCAGAGATAATAAAAAAAAGAAAATGGCATCGGTACCTGCGATAAATGTTATACACAGCGTAAATTTTGATGAGGAACAAAATTTTTATTTTGATCAACAAATGCATGTTCCTGAGGGACCTCACGAAACAACATCATTGTTACGTATGGGTCGTATGGGAAAGCGTTTGCTCCGGTTTTGGGAGGAGATGTACTTCGAGACAGCTTTAAACAGTTGTAGCGTGTGATGCTATGAAGTTCATCTCAGGTATTTGATAACAGAAGACGCCTATGTCTTCCCTCATCTGCATGTACAACAATCAAATGATCATTTTGCAGAAGAGGCCGAGTGTTTGTGGATGACCGGTGACCGACATATCTGTCGGTCAACTGGCTTCCCAGATAAGGTGATCAGGTCCTGGAGTAACCAGCCCTGGACTGGCCGCTATGATATGGATGGAGCTCACCGTATATGGCCATTCCGAAGCATTGAACTACACGAGGTTGAGAACCGTTCACTGCTGATCACCCAACGTATGTGGAGTTGAACTCAGAACATTGGAATGTTTTTGAAAAATTGGAATGGGAGAGAGTTCAACCCCAATACAAATTAGTAAAAGAAGCACTCGACGAACACAAAATTCGTTTAGACACTGTGTACTACGAACAGTGTACTAGTGGTGACACCGGGCATTGTTGTGTTTGTTTGGAGGACATTCATGGCGACGCTTTTGCTTATGAATGACCTTGTTGTAAAGCAAAGGTTCACCTCGTCTGCAGACAGACATGGGTTGACATGGCCACACCGTCGAAAACATGTCCAACATGCCGCATGGATGTGAAGTGGGGAGAGCGTTTGAAACCCCACGAATTCGACCTTGTGCCATTGTGGTAAAAACTACTCTTTGGTCTGTATGAGTAGACTATGTTCCTCGGTACCGATGCATGGGTAATTATAACTTGATATATGTGGGGGGTTCCTGAAGGATGAATTGAGCATTTTTAAATTTGTGTGCGGCATCCGTTCCCTGTCCTTGGTATGGACATTCATTAACCCTGTGTTGTCCCTTCGCAAATCGTTTTCCTTTCTGAGTGATCAAGTCCCTCTGGGTTTTGATCCTCGGTTGGGGAGGAATGTTGCGAAGTGAGCCCACAGGGGTTTAACTACACTTGTCAGCTCGGGTAAGAGCTCGAGCTCTTGGGGCCTTTGTTGGGAAATTTAATAGACTCAAGTTTATTTAACTTTCAACCTGATTTCATAGTTTTGGAACAGAATTAAACACTATAATGAAATTACATGGAATTGTATAAACTGGCAACCAGAGTACAGACGTACTCTGTGGGTACACGCCAGATGTTCTGTTGGCAATACCAGGCATACCTCTGAGAGCCAATATTGTCAACAAAGCAGTAACATTTGTTGACAGATGGGACAGTAACATTCTGCAGTATTACTGGGATGTTGGTGTTTGAACTGTCTAACAAATCATAACTTGTACCTGGTGAAACTCCCCATTGAACTGGGGACGCTGAGTTGCATTTTTGCATCAGTCACCGGGACATTCTGCCGGTTAACTGGCGCCCGGTGGAATACTATTTAAGAGCCGAGATTCCATGGATTGCATGCAGACTGACCAACAGTCTGCGTGGCAGGATAAAAGTCTACAAAATGGCGACCGCCACGTCAGGGGACATTCCCTCAGTTTCCCCGAGGTCAGGGAGAAACTGCTGACGGTCGTCACGTACCCCAAGTATTGCATCAGAAAGCTGGTGAATATAAGCACCAATTTCTGACTGCTTAGACAAGTTGTCTCCTGGCTCCTAAAGAACGCTGACTCCACCACTAGAAGAAACCTGGATGTCGCCACAGTGTATGGTATGAACTTTGTTGCTTGTACAATTGATTTCTAATGCCAGAGACAACGACGTTTTAGTCGCGACGTACGTTTATATCTATTTGGTTTAAATAAAAATAGTAGATAACTTGGAACTGGTCTCCGTTGTGTTGTACACGACAAGTTCGTGAAGTTACTGAACCCAGAATCTGGAGCCTGTGTATGATATCGTCTGGTAAGGAAACACAAAACGCTACGGGCTGGTGTAACCTCACAGAACCCCCAGTAAACACAACGTGGAAAGATCAAACTTGACGATCCTAGATCGATAAACATTTCCTTCTATTCCGCAACAGAAGCGTTAACAACAAAAAACTTGAGATCAGCCGATATTTCGAAGATACAGACATTATCTGTATCTGCGAAAGTTGGCTTCAACCCAGCAAAAACTTTTCAGTAAGTGGGTTCAGCACTATTAGAAGAGACCGACTAATCACCAAAGGAGGTGGCGATGCTCTTCTAATAAAGCAGAACATCAAAACTAAAACCATTAAAACTAATCACCTCGATGCAGAGGTGATTGCAACTGAAATCACAGTCGACAATAAAAACATCGCGATTGTTTGTTATTATAACGACCCAAGTAAAATTGTTTCTTACAATGTCTTTGATTTCTTTACGAGGAAATACAAACACTGCATCTTCCTCGGCGACTTCAATGCCAAACACCTGTACTTTGGCTGTAACAAAACCACCCCAACGGTGAAGCCCTCGTCGAAATCACAAAAAAGCATAACCTGCATGTGGTTATGAATGACAGCTCAGCAACATATATCAGTAACAACCCATTATTCTCATCTGAGATCCTCGATCTAATTATCGCCAGTGACTCCCTGATTAATCACATCGATGACCACTGGGTCGGTGATGACGACTTAGGCAGCGATCAGCCCCAGGTCCATGCCTCGCTGCAGCTAGGAAATAGCCCACTCAGGTACCCCCGACCCCCTCATCGATGTCAAACTCACAAACACCTCCCCGTCCAATGAAACGGAACTCGAAACCCAATGCGTGGGCATAGAGAGGATCTTTAACTGAACCCTAAACAAAATATTTTATACTTTTATTGAAACGTTTCTAGAGACCTTATAGTATCGGCCTCCAGTTGCAATAAGACGAGGATGACTGCAGTGTCGATCGTCTGTGACGGTACTGACTGGAGCTCTTCCCGCAAAATCAAATCGCTGTAACTGTGGCTGTCGGTGGGGATTATTACAATTAAGTGGGTGTGTGGGCGTGTTTCGGGGTCGTGCTTCGGTCTCTGGGGTGGACCGCGACGAGTAGAACGATGAGTCGTGGCCGGACCTCGGAAGGCGTGGCGGGGCCCTGATGCGTGTTCTGTTCATCCTCATGGTGGTGGTGATCGATTCATATTACAATATCCTGTGAATAAGTCAAGAATGTTCACGAATATAAAACGAACTATTTATTTGTATGGATGAACAAAAAACAACACTTTAGAAACCACTGAAATGAATGTGCCTGTATCAGACCCCTGATACAACCATCTGTATCAGGGGTTCTGATACACGACAGCTTCAGAGTGAACACAGACAAAATAGACGTTGTATGTAAGATAAATATTTTATATACTTTTCGAAACGCTCGCGATGGATCATCATGGTAGTGTTTGAGGGATGGGAGGAGCGACGGCAATCTGTCTTGTGATGGACGGTACTGTTCAAAACCAATTCGACAATCTTGATTCAGGTTTTTCCCGTGGGGTGGGGGGACGTCATTGGATAATGAAAAATCATAACTCTCTCCGCTTGTTTTTGTGGAGACGACGAGTTATAAGCTTTCAGCTTACAGTCGAATCCACCAACTTGTTCTATTCACACTATGTTTGCTTGTACATTTGGAAATAAATATTGTTTAAACTAAACGAAATATGCCCAAAAGAGAAATACTATCTCGGGCAACACACTCTCACTAATCAAAACCAAACGGAAAGCTCTTCGCGCTCTTAAAACTGAAACTGACCCCTGTAAGAAAGTTGACCTCAAAAAAACATACAAACACCTTCATGGCGAAGTCAAGGAAGCCCTCAAAACTGAAAAACAAGCCAACTGGGAAAAGGCAACAGCCATTCTAAACGGGGTCCAGGATGCCAAAAAATGCTGGGACTCTTTCAAAACCCAAACTGGGCAAAAAAAAAACCCGCCAAACCTCTTAAAAGGGAAGACGGTTCCTTCACGCGCACCGACAAAGACAAGGCCGACACCTTTGCCGACCTCCTAAGAAAAATGCATCGCCCGTATAAAGGTGCGGGCAATGATGACGCCGTCATAAACCCAATTGATGACTTCATCAATGAACACCCTGATATCTACCGTGACCCCAAATTCGATAACGAGCCAGAAGACGGGGATGACGATGACCTCGTCACCCCCATCACCAATGACGAACTCATCAACGTCATAAAAAAATGCAAAAATTCCTCCTCACCCGGCGAAGACGAAGTGAGCTACAAAATTCTAAAACAAAGCCCAAATTCCCTAGTCGAAAAACTAAACAAACTGTACAACGCATGCCTCACCCATGGCTACTTTCCTAAATGTTGGAAAAAAGCCATCGGTGTGATGAAACCAAAACCTGACAAGGACCCTTCCGATCCAGCCAGCTACCGCCCAATCAGCCTCCTCAGCTGCATTGGTAAGACATTCGAACGAATCCTTACCAATCGGTTCAGGGGGTACCTCGAAGACAACGAATTTTTCAATAAGTGGCAAAGAGCCTATAGAAACCGTAAAGAAGGCATCGAGCATGTCTACCGACTAGTCACTCAAACGAAAAGCGCGATTGACAATCAGCAAATAGGCGCGGCAGTCCTGTTAGACGTCGAAAAATCATTCGAATTTGTCTGGCACAATGGAATGCGCTATAAATTATCTAAAATGAAACTCCCCATGAAATTGCTTAGATTACTATCCTCCTTCCTAAATGACCGCGAAATCAAAGTCAGAGTAAACAACGAAAAGTCCAACAGTGTCCCTCTTGAAGCAGGTACTCCCCAAGGATCCGTCCTCAGCCCCAGCCTTTAATCTTCCATGTAAATGACCTCAAATTCTCCGAGGATCGTGTTCAAGTCTCCCAATTTGCAAATGATAAGGGCCTCTGGGACTCTAGCAATACGGCCAATCTTCTCCAAAAACCCATGCAAAGCGCTCTCGAAGACCTAGAACAATGGTGTGCCAAATGGAGAATTAAGCTAAACGCCAACAAAACCCAACGAATCACTTTTACTCGCAAGAAAGGCAAACGCGACTTTGACCTGAAACTAATGGATAGAATCCTCCCAGAATGCAAAGAGGCGAAATTCCTCGGCATCACCATTGATCAAACACTGTCCTTTAATAAACACACCGACGATATGGCGAGTAAAGCAACCAAACGCATTAACTTATTGAAAATGTTAAAGGGAACTTCCTGGGGAGCCAACCAGTCCACCCTACTCAAACTATACAAAGCCTTTGTGCGCCCAGTACTTGAATACGAGGCAATCATCCTAACTGACCTCAATCAAACTAATATGGGAAAACTCCAGAGGGTCCAAAATCACGCGCTTTGGGTCGCCCTCCGTGCCCCATGGGACACACCCATCAAAACACTCCACGACAGAGCCGACATCCCTACCATAAAAGACTGCCTTGCCTCCCTGACCGCGAAGAACCATGATCGGCTAGCCGACAGCCAGCTAATATCCGAGTTACAGGCAATTTGAGAAAGCAGACAAAAACTCCAAAACGTCAAAACCTAAGGAAATACTAACTAGGATTTTTTTACAAAGAGCCAAACGCCCAAAATAGGAAATAATAATCAGGACTTATATCAGCAAGCACGCAAACACAACATGGGGAAAGATAGGGAGGCCAAGCTATTGTCAGCAACACTACTGCGACCCTACAGTATGATATGTCCTTTATAAGGCATGCTACAATACGCTGAACCGAACCACTCTGCCCCCATATACAACATAAACTCAGCAATCATGGAATCAAAACGGAGAAAGCTTGGGGAGGTTAAGCTATTGTCAGCAACACTACTGCGACCCTACAGTACGATATGTCCTTTTTAAGGCATGCTACAGTACGCAGAAACGAACCACTCTGCCTCCACACACAACATAAACTCAGCAATCACGCACTCAAAACGGAGAAAGCTTGGGGAGGCTAAGCTATTGTCGGGAACACAACTGCGACCCCACAGTGGAGTTTGTCCTTTTTAAGGCATGCTACAATAGCCGAACCAAACCACTCTGCCTCCACTAACACTGATAAGGGGAAAGATATGGAGGCCAAGCTATTGTCAGCAACACGACTGCGACCCTACAGTACGATATGTCCTTTTTAAGGCATGCTACAATACGCAGAACCGAACCACTCTGCCCCCACACACAACACAAACTCAACAATCACGCACTCAAAACGGAGAAAGCCTGGGAGGCTAAGCTATTGTCAGTAACACAACTGCGTCCCCACAGTGGAGTTTGTCATTTTTAAGGCATGCTACAATAGACGAACCAAACCACTCTGCCACCACCAACACTGATAAGGGGAAAGATAGGGAGGCCAAGCTATTGTCAGCAACACGACTGCGACCCTACAGTACGATGTGTCCTTTTTAAGGCATGCTACAATACGCAGAACCGAACCACTCTGCCCCCACACACAACACAAACTCAACAATCAGGCACTCAAAACGGAGAAAGCCTGGGGAGGCTAAGCTATGGTCAGCAACACAACTGCATCCCCACAGTGGAGTTTGTCCTTTTTAAGGCATGCTACAATAGCTGAACCAAACCACTCTGCCTCCACTAACACCGATAAGGAACACACACTCAACAGTCAAGCTCATCATAACCAGAACACGTACAAGCATTATATACATGCACACAAACACAGACACATTTCTTCTTTAGTTTTTCTTTTAATCTGTCTTTTTTCCCGAAATAACCGTTATGGCAAAAATAACCCCTATGGAAACAACAACCGCTATGGAACTATAACCGTTATGGACTTACTCATCCAACTAAATATATTTTCTACATTTTACATATTCTAATGAATACTAACTCTGCCTTCTTCTTTAAGCAGGTACACAGAAGATGCTTTTTGATCAGCACTCCAATAACCGCTATGGAAACTATAACCGTTATGGAAATTACAAACCCCATGGTTCCAGAATATCCTCCACTCCATCCCTAGAAGTGGTCGACCACTTCAAGGGAGGCGAGTGTTGGTCCTGCGTCCCGCCTCTGTCCCTTTTTGTTAGCGCATTGCGCATCTTCTGTCCCAACCCAATAGGATTATAATGCAGGCCTGCCCCCGAACCAGGAAAATTCGGGTCTTCTTTCTGGTGGTCCCCGAAAGGGGTCGTTGTTGTTTTCTTTCAAAGACGTCCCACCAAACAGAGACAGCCTAAGGCAGATTATACTTGCCAGTGATGGCCATCACTCAAAATCATCTTCGAAGTGGCAGACTATACTTGCCTGAAAACCCAGAACCACTGCACCCTCGGGGAGAGGTAGTACCTTTGTGAGAGGACCCATCCTCCCACACTGGTCCTCACCCGAGGGTTCAACCGACATCAGTCAACGAGGCCATCACGCCGCAACCGGAGACACCTGCCGAGTAACTGAACCTTTTCCTCCTTCAACACGCCTAGACATGTGAAAACTGATCACATACAGTCACTGAGGGTCGAAAGGGGCTCGGTCCCCAAAACCGTCCCTGCGCGCCTTCGGCGCGTGAAACCATTTCGTTCGTCTTCGTAAGCGACAGTGTGAATTTTTAATCACATTGTGACTTGTTAATTAGTTCTCTTTGTGACTGTCGGCAATTGTCTTCTTTATTCTGACAGTGCCATTGTTAGTGGATCAATATCGGGGTGGGTCTATTTGCAGTTAGTTCATGAATTGCAGTAAGTAACTTTGCAGAAGTTCCTCGGTATGCGCGAAGGTGTTATTAATCTTTTGTCTTGTTGCACTTAATTGGATTACAGTGTTGTCTCCCGAATCCCTGACATCTGCCCCCGGATGTTTGCCCCCTCTGTCAAAATTGACAGAAGAGGACACCTGCCCCCTTAGGATTTTCCAGGACTGGACACCCCCTACTAAATTTTTATCAACAGGACACCTGCCCCCCCCCCCCCCCAGTTAATTTTTTTACCGTGGACACCTGCCCCCCCCCCCCCCCCCTACTGGTTTATACACCTTGGACATATGGCCTATATGCTTTGAAGTCTGCTGGAATAGACATTGTTATTCATCACAGACAGGCAAATAGAACGAGGTTCATTTTAGTGTTGAAGATATATAATTTTTTGTCAAAGAAATTATAGAAAAGTTAGCTTTAGTGGAACAAGCTCTTTGAGCTCGTTCCATTAACAGCCACATTTCTGCCGTTTCATTGACGAATACATTTTACTAAGGCTAAGGCTTTTATCCAATGGGGAGTAGAATATAATGAACAACATTAACATTGAAATTGTCAACACATTTTCGACTGCTCGGCCTTTATCAAGTTGGAAAAATATATTTTCTACTGCTACAGTCCAATCAGCCAAATTATTGTGGATAATTTGAATGACAATGTTGTTTGTTAGTTGGGTTAAAAATTTCAACTACCAAGCGAGTGTTGGCAAATGTGTTATGGAATTCATATGAACCTTCAAGAAAATAATATATGTGCAATGGTGGGGAATATTCTTGAGTGCTATTAACTGGTTGAGGGCTAGAAGCCACTATCAGGGCTTTAAAAGAAATGAGGTTACCAGAGCAAATGCCAACACTTACCTTGCTCATGTTTCCTATTCAGTCAAATGCAAATAACATTTTGTTTCTATAAGTTTGTTCTATTACTAATTATTGGAGAGTGCCTGTAGGCACTCTCCAATAATTTGTAAAAAACAAATACTGAATAATAAGTTTAGACCACCAGAAATAATCTAGCCCCCAACCAGTTAAATGAGATTAAATGGGTTCCTACTGTATTGATGTGCTATTACGTATTATATGTAACTGCTTTATTGCTCAAGATTGTGTACATGTATGTTATTGTTGTTATTTGAAACAATTCTGTTTTTGTAAAAATCAAATTGGCACTTTTTGACACTTTTAGTTTTTATTATTAGATGTGTCCAAGGTGTATAAACCAGCAGGGGGCAGGTGTCCACAGTATAAAAATGAACTGGGGGGCAGGTGTCCTGTTAATAAAATTTAGTAGGGGGGGGGGGGCAGGTGTCCAGTCCTGGAAAATCCTAAGGGGACAGGTGTCCTCTTCTGTCAATTTTGACAGAGGGGACAAACAGTCGGGGGGGGGGGGGGGGGGGGCAGGTGTCCATATCCCTTGTCACCTACATAAGTCTATTGTTAATAATTGATACTTTATTGATTGTATCCATTATTTTTTTGGAATGAAAAGTGTCAGCGCGCCAAAGCGCACAGGGACGATGTGGGATTTCCCTTGCCACTCATAGGTACTCGGTACAAGCTGGGAAATCGAAAATTATATCTGATAGCATTTGTTTGGATATCTATAAGATTGGAATATAAATATTAACGTTAACCCTTTAACTAACGTAACGGCCAAAACCGGCCAGCGCTATTCTCAAAAATCGCCAATTAATTTTCATTATTTTTCTCATTTTTTGTCTCAAAAACATAGGTTATGACCCCTCGTTGGAACGAGCTCTTCGAGCTCGTTCCAACGAGGGGTCATAACCTATGTTTTTGAGACAAAAAATGAAAAAAATTAGTTGTTCAAGAATTATTTTTGCAAGTGTCGTCTGCTTTTCATGTTAGGTAAAGGGTTAATATTTATATTCCATTATGGGGGCACGACAGCATTGATCCAAAAATGCTAGGCTATCGATATCATATTTTTTTTTGGGGGGGGGGGGATTTCTCAGCTTGTGCCGAGTGTCTGTGTTGCGACCCGATTAACTTTATTTGCTTATGAACCCACGGGGGTTCTCCAAAATACCAGAACCCCAAGAATCTCTCAGAACCCCCCCCCCCCCCCCCGCCCCCACCCCACACACACTCTGAAATACTCTAGCGCAGTATTTTAGTTTTGGTTGAAATATTTTCATTTCCCGTATTCATCCTTTTTGCTTAGTGAGGCGGTCATTCCACCAAAGGTGCATCGATTTCACTTTTATCTGAAAACTCATTCTAAGCCCAGGAAAGGAGACAATATTTACACCAGTAACGAAATTCGTTCCCAGTTTATAGTGAAATTTACGAAATGCGTTCGCCACCAAACACTAAGCAAGGATTGAAACAAGCTTGGCTGGGTGGGACCAGTGTACATTTTAAATAAATGAACATATGAATAAAGATAATAAGGGCTTTTGGGTTTGTGTCTGTGAGTTTTTTTTTTGGTTTGTTTGTTTTTTTTGTTCCCTCCCGTAACCTCCCCCCCCCCCCCCCCGAAGGCAGACCAGATGGCCATGGCTCAGCATCCACTCTTCCTTATAGGCTGATGGATGACTCCCAGCTTTCAAAAACACATATTGATGGATTTTTTTCCTTTTTGTAACCGTTATGAATATGCTGGGGTTGCTCCCAAATCATCTACTGTTTGGGTTTCTTTTTCTAAAACGGCCATCAAACAACGGTTTCAGTATTGTCATAACTATGCCCATGTCTCCAAGCAAACAGAGCAGAACTCGCCCCCTCCAAATATTTTCGGTGAAGGCCTGGGAAGTGTCATTTCCGGCAACCTAGGATGCATTTTTTGCCAAAATTTGGGGCACGCTACGCGCCAACCGATGGTGGCGCTCTGCTTAGATGGTGTTACCGATCCGGCCCACCCCCAGCTTTTTCCCTAGCATGACGCCCCTGAGTCACCTTCTAGTTCGAGATTCTCGTGAATCTGAACCCATTACCGCCTTCGGCGCGCTGAAACTTTTCATTCATTCAAATAAGATTTTTGGCCCTCGCACCCGACCCTTGTGGATTCATTAGCAAATAAAGTTATTCCAGTCGCTTGGGAAATCTCCTGTAAGAATTAATACAAATAAGTTATTCACGTCGCAAGGGAAATCCACACAAAATTAATTGATGCAGTCAATAAAAATTCAGTTATTAACAATAGACTAATGTAAGTGACAACACTGTAATCCAATCAAGTACCAACAAGACAAAGGATTAATAACACCTTCATGCACACCAAGGAACTTACTTACTGCAATTCGGGAACTCACAGTTACTTACTGCAATTCAGGAACTTACGGCAAATAGATCGACTGCCAATATCGTGACATCAGGAATAGTATTTTCGGAAGTGGTGATTTTTCACTCGCCCACGATGCAAAAAAAAACCTTGCCAAAAGACAAGAGGCGTGGTCACCACTCACGGCTGACCAACGGGACCAACGAATTAAAAGGACACTACCTTACGTTTTCGACAATGCTAAAAATCAAACTTCAAGCAATGGGTGTTTGACTATATATAAAACGGCGGCAATTTAAAAAAACAAAAATGGTCAGGCAGAAAGGGGAGAGTGAAAACCCTGAAAACGAAAAAGTGTCAACAAAACACCAAGGTTAAATTAAAGCCACTGACAGAGACGAAATAGCTAAAAAATATACTTTATAGTTCATACATAGAGATTATTACCATTATGTGGATGTACAAAATATGTATCCGAGTCGAACTCCGGGTTCTAAGGGCAGATCACGACGAGTCGAAGACGAGTCGTGATCTACCCTTAGAACCCGGAGCGAGACTCGGATACATATTTTGTACATCCACATAATGGTAATAATCATTTTATCTTACAATATATTGGGGATAAGTCAAGAATGTAGACGAATATATAACCAACTATTTATTCGTACGGATGAACAAAAAGAAAAAAAATGGAACTCACGCGAAGGAACGTGCTTGTATCCGACCCCCTGATACAAACATCAGGGGGTCGGATACACGACAGTTGCGGAGTTAATACAGACAAAATACATGTTGATTGTAAGATAAATACATGTCCTACTAAATACACGCTGTAGCTTTGGGTGTATCGGACGCAAACGAGGGTTACTTATCAGAGTACGCTACAAAAGCTAACAACGACATAAAGCCAATAATGGCAAAAACAATAAACAAAAAAAAACAAAAAACTGAAAAAAAAAGAATTAAAAAATAAAAAAACCTAAACTTTAGAGCTGCCAGAACTGAAAGTGACATAGTGACGCCATGTTTGGTTATCGTGGTAGCCCGCGCGAGCGGCCATCTTGTGACGCCATTACCATAGTAATACGTGGTTTTAGTGGGCATGCGCAACGCGTGTTGTTAGGGTGATACGTGTTTCCGTCGGCCATTTTGTATACTAGAGGCCGCCATCTTGGTTTTTATAGTAGCTCGTGGTTGCTATGTGACCTAAATGCCTACAACAAGACAGAGGTATGTTCGGAGGGTATGTTCGATTGAATAAGAGTAATTTCCCGATTCGTAGATAAACCCTACAATCCGTCCAAATCACCCAAAACGACTTTATTTGATACGGATTCCCCACGAATCATACTTATAATAGTAGCACGTAGTGCAATCGGACGAAGTCCTTTGTATGACAGTAGTTTCACTTCGCAGAATTACCACAAACAACCCGATTATCCCTCTAAATCACCAAAATGCGCACTAAACTACCGAAACGGACTTGGCGAAGCCCCAGAATGGGCATTTTACCCCAATAACAGACGCGTTCCTTTGTATAAGAGTAGGTTTACTTCGTAGAATTACACAAATAGACCCCAACATTATATTATTTGGCTCGGATTTCAACTAAATTCTCTACCTATGTGTCTACAAGCTATGTTATGACTTCCCCCGTCTGCTTATAAAGTATTCCGACGCACTAGACGAGTTTACGTTCTATTGTACACATTACATGTAGCAGATAGGCACATGCTGGATGTGCCGACATGCACTGATGTGAAAATGCACAATGTGACGCACTGTGCTCTAGCACATACGACCAAAAAGTAATTCTATAGGGATATCAAGAAAGGGATTTCAAAAGTGGGCTTCCAAGCTCATCCAATACTAAAATGTCTCCTAGCATCCTTGCAGTGTTGTGCCATTACTACATCGTTCCATAAGTAATCCGACGACCCTAGACGTGTTTATGTTCTATTGTACACATTACATGTAGCACATAGGCACATGCTGGATGTGCCGATATGTGCTTATGTGAAAATACATAATGTAACACATTGTGCACCAGCACATGGGCAAAGGCGACCAAAAAGGGATTCTGTAATTGCCTCTATTGTAGTCATCCAATACTATAATCTACCAGTCGTGTACTATTATTATTGACTTGTAGCACTACTACAAGCTTAGTAGCTACCCCCGATTCCGTTTTGGCATCTGCCCTCGGCCAGGACTGAATTTTTTGTCTGCACATATATTTAAACCTTTTAAACGACCCTTATTTACTTATTTTCATTCACCTCGGTATCCCTTGATATCTCTCGGTGTTTAGTAGGACCCATCGCAACACATATTCACACCTTGGACTCCGAGGTGTCAACACAAAACAGTGGAGCTCCTACTTGTGGTATAAGAGACACTGCTCAGAGTAAAAGCTACTCTTGCTACCACCTGGAGTATCCAGATGTGGAAGGGTATAATTCACCTGACAATGGCTTTTGCGAAAGATAACACACCTGCCAGTCCTTGATAACACACCTGCCAGTCCCTGATTATACACCTGCCAGTCCTAAGCCAAAGACCTATGCTGAGGCTGCTGGCATTACTATAAACAATCCCTGATAAAACACTTAGTCAGTTAACGGATACTCCCCAAGTAACAACTAGCAGTGTGTTAGCCAACGTTAGGGGCGAGATAGTCTCCTCTGCTCAGGAACACCGTATCACTCCTGTCACAAATAACAGCCAGCTCAGTGGGGAATCTTTATCCGTTGGGGGTCTCAGCAATGAGAGCCCTAAGGGGGGAAAGACACGCCAAACAAGAAAACAAAAGGGTTATGATCCAGAATGTGAGCTACAGGAGGTGACAGGTGCTGACGGATTCTCGACTATGACCCATGGACTGGTCAAAAAGTGTAGAAGCCTTCAGCATCCTCTTCCTTCCTCTAACTCCGACCAGAACACAGAAAACTCAAGCTATGGTAATATCACTAGTATCAAGGAGAACTAAGGGGCCCAATGCACACCAGCTCCATGCCTCCGTCTGGTATGGACTTCGCAGCAGAAAACCAGCCAGCGTTCCCAAAAATGGTCAAGGCGGTAAATCTAAACAACCAACTCTTTCTCAGCTCAAAATACACCGTTCATTGTTGTCGTGACTCGGGTGCACCCTGATACCACCAAACAAGATATAAATCTGAGCATCCCAGAATGCAGCTGGGAAAGGTTCACCCCAAGAGCCACAGGCAAGAGCACGTGGAAACTTAAAAGTGACCTGCCCTAGCCGAGAAGTAAAATTAAGAATTATAGCCAATGGAGTCATCATAAACGGCATGAGGCAAGGAACGGAGGAGTACAGGTCAACCCCTCCTCCATCCAATGCCACAAGTGCCAAAAATTTGGGCACGTCGCCAACAAATGCAGGGGGTCCTGACCTGCATGAAATGTGGAGGCAGTCACCTCACCAAAGCATGTGGGTCAGACTCCCCCTCATGCCCTAAACTAGCAACTACCGCGGGTGCCCCCACTTCAAAAAAAGTTAAAACCAACATCGAATTAAAAAACCTAAACTTAAAAAAAAAACGAAAATGCATCCCCCCACACAATATGCTCCCTAGTCGCGGGAGCACTTTACTCTGTTCTCAACAAACATGTCGACACTTGTCTGTCTGACATCTGTCAAGACGTTAGCCGATCGGCGTCCCGGTTATTCAAAACCCAAATCTCGGAATCTAGACAAAGCCGCAATTAAGGGTACGTTCGGAGTCCTACCATTGGTAACCAATGGTAGCTATTCGGTACCATCGGTAAAGATTGGTACCAATTCCGCCATTTTTTTTTTCATTCACCAGTGGTACATTTTTGAGACCATGCTCGAGAGTGTGGAATTTTTCACCAACGCGAAATCCAAAATGGCGAACGCAGACTGATTCAAAATTAAAATACCAGTAAAAATGTAAAAGATTATTTCATTTCTATTCAGAAAGAGAAAATTTCTTGGTTGGCAAAAAGTAAGCAATTGACAGTGAATTGTTGTAATGAAGGTTCAAGTAAATATACAGTTATTTCTGTGGGAAATAACACAAAATACCGGGTAATGTCCCAATTTCGTAGCATTGAAACGTAAACTTAAGTATGCACACGTCATTAATCCGTTTCCAGAGGCGCCCGAAGCACGGGGAGCTGTTCGCCCACGATACAGTGCGTAACCAGGGGTGTGTGTGTGGGGGGGGGGGGGGGGGGCACAAAGTTTAGCTAGCCCAAAAAGATTGTCATGCATTTGAAACACGAAGGGAACAAATATTCAGAAGTGAAGCGGCGATTATGCATTTTCTTTCCGCCATGTTGTTACCGATGGCTACCAATTTCCGTTCGGAGTCGAAATACACCATCGCTCACTGTCGGTATACGGTCGGGTACCTGTGATAAATACCATTTGTTACCAATGGTGGGACTCCGAACGCACCCTAATATTAACTAAAACCGCTGTTATTCACCAACCAAACACCGCGATTAAGCATCAGCACCCATCATGCATAAACTGCAAATAGCCGCCGTATGGAACGCTAGAAGCGTTAATAACAAAAAACTCCAAATGAGCCGATATTTCGAAAATTCAGACAGTCTGTATTTGCGAAAGTTGGCGAAACAAAGATAAAAACTCCTCATTCAGTGGATTCAACGTTATTAGAAGAGACCGACTGTTCACCAAATGTGGCGGCGTTGCTCTTCTAAAAAAGCAGAACATCAAAAACAAAACCATAAAAAACTGATCACCTTGATGCCGAAGTGATTGCAACCGAATTCACAGCCGACAATAAAAACATCGCGATTGTTTGTTATTACAATGACCCAGCCAAAATTGTCCCTGACACCGTCTTTTAATTTTTTATGAGGAAATACAAACACTGTATCTTCCTCGGTGATTTCAATGCCAGTCATACTTATTTTGGCTGTCAAAAAACTGGCCCAAACGGGGAAGCTCAACTCGAAATCACCAAAAAGCATAACCTACACATGGTTATGAACGATAACTCCGCGACTTACATCAGTAGCACCCCACTATTGCCATCCGAAATCCTTGATCTAATAATTACTAGCGACTCTCTCACAAATCACATCGACGACCGCTGGGTCGGCGAAGATGACCTAGGAAACGACCACCTACTGTTCCATGCCTCAATCAAAATAGGCAATGGCCCCCCTGAGGTACCCCCACCCTCCGCAGGAATTTTAGAAAAATTAACTGGAACCTTTACCGCGACATCATCGATGTAAATCTCTCAAACAGCACCCCATCTAACGCCACCGAACTCGAGGCACCATGCGAGGGCATAGAAAAAATAATCAACTCAACCCTAAATGAAATATGCCCAAAAAAGAAGTGCGCCCCTGGAGAAGTACTATCTCGGGCGACACACTTTCATTAATCAAAACCAAACGAAAAGCTCTTCGCGCTCTTGAAGCAGAAAATGCCCCCCTCAAAAAAGCTGATCTCAAAAAAACATATAACCGTTTTCATGGCGAGGTTAAGAAAGCCCTCCAAACTGAAAAACAAGCCAACTGGGAAAAAGCAACAGCCAACCTAAACGAGGTCAGGGAAGCCAAACAATTCTGGAACTCTTTCCAAACCCTTACTGGTAAAAAAGCCGAAGCAATAAAGCAGCAGCCAACCCCCTTAAAAAGGAAGACGGCTCCTTCGCGCTCACCGACAAAGACAAAACCGACACCTTCGCCAACCTCCTCAGAAAAATTCATCGCCCATCATAAACGCGATTGACGACTTCATCAATGGACACCCAAATTCTACCGTAACCCTAATTTTAACACCGACCCATAAGTAAGGGACGACGATGACCTCGTCATCCCCATCACTAATGAAGAAATCATAAATATAAAAAAAGTGCAAAAACTCTTCGTCGCCCGGCAAGGATGAAGTTAGCTACACAATTCTGAAACAGAGCCCAAACTCCCCAATTGACAAACTCAGCAACCTATTCAATGCATCCCTCACCCACGGCTACTTTCCAAAATGTTGGAAAACAGCCATAGGGGGCATGATACCCAAACCAGACAAAGAGCTCTCCAATCCGACCAGCTACCGCCAAATCAAAATCCTTAGTTGCATTGGCAAGATATTCGAAAGAATCCTTACCAATCGACTGAGATGGCACCTTGAAGAAACTGACTTTTTTAATAAATGGCAAATAGCCTATAGGACCACAAAGAAGGCATTGAGCATGTCTACCGCCATGTCGAACAAATGAAAACTTCTATCAACAACCAGAAAATAGGCGCGGCAATCTTACTAGACGTAGAAAAAGCGTTCGATTCCGTTTGGCACAACGGAATGCGCCTAAGACTATCACAAATGAATCTCCTCATGAAATTGCTTAGATTACTCTCCTCCTTCCTTAACGACCGCGAAATAAAAATCAGAATCAATAACGATATATCCGACAGCATCCCCCTAGAAGAGGGCACCCCCAAGGATCCGTTCACACCCCCTCCTTTACATCATCTACGTAAAAGATCTCAAAATCTCCGACAATCGCGTTCAAGTCTCACAATTTGCGGACGATAAGGGCCCTTGGGACTCTAATAACACCGCGAATCTAGTTCAAAAACCCATCCAACGCGCTCTCGATGACCTAGAGCAATGGAGATTAAGCTGAGCGCCAACAAAACTCAAAGAATCACGTTCACCCGTAAGAAAAACAATCGTGACTTTGACCTAAAACTACTGGACAAAGCCCTCCCTGAACGCACTGAGGCGAAATTCCTTGGCATAGCCATTGAAAAACCTATCCTTCAACAAACGCACCAACAATATTGCCAGCAAAGCGACAAATCGTATTAACCTGCTAAAAATGCTACGAGGTACACACTGGGGTGCCAATTAGACTATTCTACTTAAACCATACAAAGCCTTTGTTCACCCTATACTCGAGTACGGGGAAATAATCCTAACCGACTTAAATCAAACCAACATGGGGAAACTCCAAAAGGTCCAAAACCAAGCGCTCGGGGACGCCCTCCGTGCTCCGTGGGATGCTGACACCTATCAAAATACTCCACGACAGAGCCGAAATCCCAACCATAAAGGATCGCCTCGCCTCCCTAGCCGTTAAAATTCGCGACCGGCTCGCCGACAGCCAACTTATATCCGAACTCCAGGACATTTGCGACAGCCGTCAAAAACCTAAAAACGCGACCGACTCATAAACCTAAATTACCCCAAGTATATGCCCATATAAGTACTCTTAGGAACAAAGAGAAGGTGAATAAACAGGCAGTGAAAACGGCTCGGCTGTGACCATTTACCAGGATGGGCTGCCTTCGCCGATTCAGCTAAATCATTAAAAATTCAACGTCTAAAAATAAACAATAACTGGGAAAGAGAAGGTGAATAAACAGGCAGAGAAAATGGCTCAGCTGTGACCATCTGCCAGGATGGGTTGTCTTCGCCGACTCAGCCGAATCATTTAAAATCCAACGTCTAAAAGAAAATTAAAAACAAAATCGGGAAAGAGAAGGCGAATGAATAGGCAGTAAAACGGCTCAGCTGTGCCATTCTACCAGTGGGGCTGCCTTCGCCAACTCAGCTAAATCACTAAAAATTCATTGTCTTAACACAAACAAAAACTGGGAATAGGAGACAGGTAGTTTACAAGCTGTCTTCCACAATGTGATCACATACTCTTGTCTATTATATACAACTCAAAGTTTGCTAAGCACCACATATTTGACATATCATTGTGAAATTTGCTTGTGACATATTTGCGATATTTTTGGTGGATATGATTGAGCAATTATTGAGATGATCCCCTGTGTTTACATTAGCTCTCTTGACAGGCAGACTTTTCGTGGTAGTCATGGAAAGCATGCACCCCTTGATTTTCATGATGTTTTCGTGTACTGTCTACATTTACATGACATGTGTAGGGTATTCAGACTTCATATTAACACAAACCCTTGTGATTTAATGATTGAATATGGCGAATGCAAATGTAAGAAGACATTTGTCTTAAGCAGAAATGTGGCGGGCTGTTGGGATGGTGGAGCAAGGGGCTACACATCGTCAAGTTGGCGAAGCCCTTGGTGTGCATCATACGATGATCAACAGAGCAAGATTTCAGCAGTATGGCACACCAGTATGACGGCATGTGGTGGCAGAGACAGGGCAACATCTGCAGCTGAAGACCGGTTTTTGATCATTCAGGCCCTTAGGAACAGCAACCCAGCTTCGCAGTGACCTTCAGAATGCATCCGGGGTAAATGTTTCGACGCAGACTATCCGGGAAAGGTTGCACGAAGGCGGTCTCCGATCGAGAAGACCATGTATTCGCATTCCGCTGTCCCAGAACCACCACCAGATACGATATGAATGGGCCATGGACCATGTTGGATGTACCAGAGAAGATTGGCGACCTGTCCTTTTTACAGATGAGTCAAGGTACTGCCTAGACTACAGAGATAGGCGTTATAGGGTATGGAGAAGTCCAGGAGAGCGATTCCATGCAGCCATCATTGCTGGACATGACCACTATGGTGGAGGGTCAATAATGGTCTGGGGCGGCATCAGCTGGGATGGACGTGTACAAAGCTCTGTATCCTTGACCGTGGTACATTGACTGCACAGCGGTATATTGATGAGATCCTGGATGCCCACGTCAGATTGTATGCAGGTGCAGTGGGTGATAGATTCATTCTGATGGACGATAATGCTCGTCCTCATGCTGCCTATGCTGTCCGGGAGTACCAACAGGGGGAAGGGATTGAGCGTATGGACTGTCCAGCAAGATCCCCCCTGACCTCAATCCAATCGAACATGTCTGGAATGAGTTGCAGCTTGCAATTTCAGCCCGTCCAGTCAAGCCAAGAAGTGTCATGGAGCTTGGTGACATAGTGGCCCAAGAATGGAACAACATCCCACAAAGGACCATCAGGAACCTGATTGGGAGCATGAGAAGGCGTTGTCAAGCTGTAATTAAAAGTAATGGGTCTCATACTTGATATTGAACCCATATCAGTTCGCTCCGTCAACTTTTTGGCAAATTGAAAAATTTCCTCTTTTACCAATAATATCCAAGCTAAAAAATAATGTTAAACACAAACAAAATCTGAATTACTGTACTTAAATCATTAAAGATATAATTAAATAAAAAATATATACACTTTTCATAACAATATTTCAACTAAAACGTAAACAGGTAGTTGGATATAATTGGTGGTTAGCAAACTTTGAGTACTATACTAATTCTGCCTTTGTCTTTTAGCAGGTGCACAGAGATGCTTTCTTTTGATCGCCAGCACCCCAATAACCGATATGGAAATTGTAACCGATATGGAACACAGTAACCGCTATGGACTCTGAACATCCTCCGCTCCATCCCTAGAAGTGGTCACCCACCTCCAGGGAGGCGAGCGTTGGTCCTTCGCCCGCTTCTCCCCCTTTTGTAAGCGTCGGTAACGTCATAGCCTGCCCCCGAACCAGGGAAGTTCCATTCTTTCTATGGGTGGTTCCCGAAAGGGGCCGTTGTTTTTTCTTCACGATCCAAAGATACATCCAACTGTAATCCAGAACTAGAGGCTCTAAACAGCCTGTAATCGCTCACATGGAACTACATGTAATGAAAGTGTCAATGACACTGTAGCTTAACTTGTGTGTTGTGTTTGATGAAAAGGATAATGTTCAATGTTTATGAAAGGATTATGAAATAAGACAAGAATTGTGATAATTGGGAATATGTTCATATCTGTTCCCTGTATGCTATGTTTTTGATAAAAATAATATGAGGTGTACACTGTACTGAAGAGCTGAGGGGTGGGTTAATATGACCTCACAGTTAATGTATGTGACCCTCACAGTTAACGTATACCAACAAAAGTTACCAAGTTACAGTCAAATTATTCCAAAACGAGTCATCCTATCAAGTTACATTAAAATACCTTCATAAATATGGCCTGTAGACTGTGCTAAAGGTTTTCGGGCTTCGGGCCCCTGTAGCCGCCAGTTTCCCAATTGCGTCCAAAGGGAACGTTCTCATCTAGACATAATATAAAGTCAACCTACCAAGTTACAATGAAATCCCTTCATAAATATGACCTGTAGACTGTGCTAAAGGTTTTGGGGCTTTGGGCTCTGGCAGCCATCATGGTTGAATGATCGCAACCAAAAGGGGACATTCTCATCTGGGCATCATCTGGAGTGATCCTACAAAGCTACAACGAAATCCCTTCATAAATATGACCTGTAGACTGTGCTCAAGGATTTGGGGCTTCGGGCCCCTGAAGCCGTCACAGTTGACCAATCACGACCAAAAGGGGATGTCATCATCTAGGCATTATATGGAGTCAAACTTACGGGTTACAATGAAGTCCTTCCATAAAAATATGACCAATAAACTATGCTAAAGGTTTTGGGGTTTTGGCCTCGGGCAGCCATCAAGGCTGAAAAATCGCGACCAAAAGGGGACGTTCTTATCTAGACATTATTTGGAGTCATCCTACCAAGGTACAATGAAATCCCTTCATAAATATCACCTGTAGACTGTGCTAAAGGTTTTCGGACTTTGGGCCCCTGTAGCCATCACAGTTGCCTAATGGTGTCCAAAAGGGGCTGTTCTCATCTAGACATTATATGAAGTCAACCTACCAAGTTACAATGAAATCCTTTCATAAATATGACCTGAAGACTGTGCTAAAAGTTTTCGGGTTTTATGCTTGGGCAGCTATCACGGATGAATGAGCGCAACCAAAAGGGGACATTCTCATCTGGACATCATCTGGAGTGATCCTACGAAGTTACAATGAAATCCCTTCATAAATATGACCTGTAGACTGTGCTCAAGGTTTTCGGGCTTCGGGCACCTGTAGCCATCACAGTTGACCAACCACGACCAAAAGGGGATGTCATCATCTAGGCATTATATGGAGTCAACCTAACAAGTTACAATGAAATCATTCCATAAATACGATCTACATACATGCTAAAGGTTTTTGGGCTCGGGCAACCATCAGGGCTGAATGATCGCGACCAAAAGGGGACGTTCTCATCTAGACATTATTTGGAGTCATCCTACCCAGCTACAATGAAATCCCGTCATAATTATGACCTGTAGACAGTTCTAAAGGTTTTCGGGCTTTGGGCCCCTGTAGCCATCACAGTTGCCCAATCGTGTCTAAAAGGGGACGTTCTCATCTAGACATTATATGAAGTCAACCTACCAAGTTACAATGGAATCCCTTCATAAATTTGACCTGTAGACTGTGCTGAACTTTTTCGGGCTTCGGGCAGCCATCATGGTTGAATAATCGCAACCAAAGGGGACAATCTCATCTGGGCATCATCTGGAGTGATCCTGCGAAGTTACAATGAAATCCCTTCATAAATATGACCTGTAGACTGTGCTAAAGGTTTTCGGGCTTCGGGCACTTGTAGCCATCACAGCTGACCAATCACGACCCAAAGCGGATGTCATCATCTAGGCATTATATGGAGTCAACCTAACAGGTTACAATGAAATCCTTCCTTAAATATGACCTTTTGCCTATGCTAAAGGTTTTTGGGCTCGGCACCCATCAAGGCTGAATGATCGCGATCAAAATGGGACGTTCTCATCTAGACATTATTTGGAGTCACCCTACCAGGTTACAATGAAATCCCTTCATAAATATGACCTGTAGACTGTGCTAAAGGTTTTCAGGCTTCGGGCACCTTTAGCCATCACAGTTGCCCAATCATGTCCAAAAGGGGACGTTCTCATCTAGACATTACATGAAATCAACCTACTAAGGTACAATGAAATCCCTTCATAAATATGACCTGTAGACGGTGCTAAAGGTTTTCGGGCTCGGGCAGCCATCATGGTTGAATGATCGCAACTAAAGGGGACAATCTCATCTGGAGTGATCCTACGAAGTTACAATGAAATCCCTTCATAAATATGACCTGTAGACTGTGCTCAAGGTTTTCGGGCACTTGTAGCCATCACAGCTGACCAATCACGACCAAAAGGAGATGTCATCATCTAGGCATTATATGGAGTCAACCAAACAGGTTACAATGAAATCCTTCCATAAATATGACCTTTCGCCTATGCTAAAAGTTTTTGGGCTTGGGCACCCATCAAGGCTGAATGATCGCGATCAAAATGGGACGTTCTCATCTAGACATTATTTGGAGCCATCGTACCAAGTTATAATGAAATCCCTTCATAAATAAGACCTGTAGACTGAGCTAAAGGTTTTTGGGCTTCGGGCCCCTGTAGCTGTCACAGTTGCCCAATCACGCCCAAAAGGGGACTTTCTCATCTAGACATTATATGAAGTCAACCCACCAAGTTATAATGAAATTCCTCAATAAATATGACCTGTAGACTGTGCTAAAGGTTTTCGGGTTTTGGGCTAGGGCAGTCGTCACGGTTGGCAGATCATGTCCAAATGGGGAAATTCCCATCTAGACATCATAAGGAGTCATCCTAACAAGTTACAATGAAATCCATTCACATTAAACATGACCTGCAGACTGTGCTAAAAGTTTTTTGGGTTTCGGGCTTGGGCAGCCATCACGGTTGATAGATCATGCCCAAAAGGGGACGTTCTCATCTAGGCATAATACAGAGGCATCCTACCAAGTTACAATGAAATCCCTTCATAAATACGACCTTTAGACTGTGGTAATGGTTTTCCGGTTTTGGGCTCGGGCAGCCATACCGGGTGCCCGATCGCGACCAAAAGGGGACGTTCTCATCTAGACATGACCCCAAACCCGCATATGAAATTTCGTGACGATCAGACAAGAACTGCGGGGTGTAGCCCGTGCTAAAGGAAGTCTGTGAACAGACTCACAGACTTCCGCACGCGTGATGGCAATAGCTTATCTCGACTATGTCAAGTTAAGCTCAAAATATGATTTCCCACAGGCTTTCCATGGCAACTATGAGCTGCAATTGTGGCCATGTTTTCACATGACATCAACATTACATGAGGATCATGGTAGAAGGTGTCCCAGTCGTCAATCAAATGAAGCTTCAAAACATTTGACTTCGTTGTTTCAGAGGAGAATATTTTTGCAAAATCCATCAAGCAGAATCGGAGAATGTCTCTGGTGGCCACATTTTCCAACCAACGGGAACAAAAAGAGGATCGTTTGTAGAGGGCCTCCTATAGACCATTCCTGCCAAGTTTGGTTCACATCGGCTCAGTAGTTCCAGAGAGATGAAAATGTGATTTCCCATAGGGTTTTCTATAGTAACTATAAGCCGCAATTGTGGCCACTTTTGCAACACGATCAACATTAAATGAGGAACGTCGATAGAGGGTGTCCCAGTCATCAACCATGCAAAGTTTCAAAACATTTGGCCCCGTGGTTTCAGAGGAGATTTTTCAAACTCCACCAATCACAATCAAAACTGCTTCTGCCAGCCATGTTTTGCGATGCACTGCAACAAAATGAGTAGCGTTTGTAAAGGACCTGCCATAGACTATCCCTGCCAGGTTTGGTTCACATCAGTTTAGTAGTTCTGGAGAAGAAGATGAAAATGTGATTTCCAATAGGGTTTCTACAGTAACTATAAACCATAATTGCAACCATGTTTGCTACCCGATCAACATTAAATGAGGATCGTTGGTAGAGGGTGTCTCAGTCATCAACCATGCAAACATTTGGTCCTGTGGTTTCAGAGAAGATTTTTAAAAAATCCACCAATCAGAATCAAAAATATAAAAATGTGATTTCCCATGGGATGTCCATGGTAACTATGAGCTGCAATTGTGACCATGTTCGCAAAATTACCTCAACATTACACGAGGATCATTGGTAGGTGTCCCAGTCCTCAATCATATGAAGTTTCAAAACATTTGACTTTGTACTTTCAGAGAAGAGTTTTCAAAATTAACAAATCAGAATCAAAGAATGCTCTGGCAGTCACGTTTTTCATCCAACAGGAGTAAAATGAGTAACAGTTGTAGAGAACCTCTTATAGACCATGCCTGCCAAGTCTGGTTCACATTGGCTCAGTACTTTCAGAGATGATGAAAATGTGATTTCCTATAGGGTTTCTATAGTAACTATAAGCCACAATTGCAACCCGGTGAAGATTAAATGAGGATCATTGGTAGAGGAGGTTCCAGTCATCGGTCACATTAAGTTTCAAAACATTTGGCCTTGTAGTTTCAAAGAAGATTTCTTGAAAATGCACACATTTATGAATTCTGTTTCAACAACAAAAAAAACAGTAAAAGAAAGTTAAATATTTTTGGAAAAATTACAACTTTTTTTCAGACAGTATTCTCTTTTCAAAATAGCTTTGGACAGGTAAAGAGTTACAGGAAACACATTACTCCAATTTTTGTCAAATCTTAAAAGATATACAATAATTACTGTCATCTAAGCTGACATGATTGCAAGAGAATGTAAACAAAAAACTTCCCCTGGTTTTCCAAACACCTCTCATCAATCAGTATTTTCTGGTAACATGAGACTAATGATGCATATATCAAGATACAGTTGCAATGGTTTACAGTAAAGTCAAAATAAGTTGTGTAGGATAATTCTATAAACTATGTATCTTTTTCTCTTCCAACACTGATAAGACCAGAAGCTGACATCATTTTCTGGAAAGCTCTCACTGATAGCTTTCCAGAAAATGTCAGATTCTGATCTTGTCAGGGCAGGAGCAGCAGTTTACTTAGTTTATTGCAGTTATGCTGCAGCTTATTTTGACTTGTACTGTATACACAATATCTTGGGTTTTTCCCAGTTCTCAGAGGAGAAAACTGGTTTCAGAGAAGATGAAAATGTGATTTCCCATAGGGTTTCTATAGTAACTATACGCCGCAATTGTGGCCATGTTTACAACCCGATCAACATTAAAGAAGGATCGTTGGTAGAGGGGGTCCCAATCATCATTTATGTGAAGTATCAAAACATTTGGCCTGGCAGTTTCAGAGAAGATTTTTGAAAATCCACCAATCAGAATCAAAGAATGCCTCTGGCAGCCATGTTTTTCAACCCACGGGAACAAAATGAGGACCGTTTGTAGATGACCTCCTATAGACCATCCCTGCCAGGTTTGGTTCACGTCGGCTCAGTAGTTCCAGAGAAGAAGATGAAAATGTGATTTCCCATAGGGTTTCTATAGTAACTATAAGCTGCAATTGTGGCCATGTTTGCAACCCAATCAACAAGAAATGAGGACCGTTGGTTCCAGTCATCATTTATGTGAAGTATCAAAACATTTCGCCCGGCAGTTTCAGAGAAGATTTTTGAAAATCTACCAATCAGAATCAAAGAATGCCTCTGGCGGCCATGTTTTTCAACCCATGGGAACAAAATGAGGATCGTTGTAGGGGACCTCCCATAGACTATCCCTGCCAGGTTTGTTTTCATGTCGCCTCGGTTTTTCCAGAGAAGAGGAGGAAAATGTGATTTCCCATAGGGTTTCTACAGTAACCATAAGCCGCAATTGTGGCCATGTTTGTGACCCAATCAACATTAAATGAGGATCGTTGGTAGAAGGGGTCCAAGTCATCATTTATAGGAAATTTATTTCAAAACCTTTGGCCTGGCAGTTTCAGAGGAGAAGATTTTTGAAAATCCACCAACCAGAATCAAAGAATGCCTCTGGAAGCCATGTTTTTCATCAGACGGGAACAAAATGAGGATCGTTTGTAAAGGACCTCCCATAGACCATTCCTGCCAAGTTTGGTTCACAGCGGCTCAGCGGTTACAGAGATGAAAATGTGAAAAGTTTATGGACGCCGTACGAAGATGCACGCCAAGTGATGAGAAAAGCTCACATGGCCTTTTAGGCCAGGTGAGTTAAAAAGGGGCCATAACTAGGATTAAAAATTATTGCACCACTCTCAAAATCAAACCTGCCTGGTACATTGTCTACAATAAGCTATATTCCAAGTTTGATTATATCAATATCAACCTGTCTTCTCTAAGTTGGAAAAGGGCCACAACTCTGCCAAAAGATATTGGACCAAGCCCAGTATTAATCAAAATCTGTATTATGTGGTAATAAACCTATGTATCAAATTTTATTTCATTTCGCTCAGCCAAACTGAAGTTATCATTCGGAAACCAATATCAACATGTTTTCTAAGTCAGAAAATGGCCATAGCTCTGCAAAAAATATCAGACCAAGCCCACTATCAATTCCAACCTGTATTTTGTGTTTGTAAACCTATGTTTAAAATTTTGTTTCATTTTGTTCAGTCAAACTAAAGTTATCGTCCGGAAAGCATATTCAGGATGGATGTACGGATGGACAGATGGATGGACAGACAAGGGTAACACTTAATGCCCCTGCCAAAATTGGCTGGGCATAAAAATCTTTCGAACACTTAAGATTTATGTATTATAATTTTTTATTACATATAATTAAAATTATTACAGATGTAATAATTTATACAACAGTGTGTAATAATGTAACAATGTAGATTGAAGTGGATCTCCGGCCTCAGAGGACAAGATTTCCTGTGTTAAAATTAAATGATCATTGTACAGATGATAATACGTAATAATGGGACACACCATTGTCAACATTACATGTAGAGCCGGTTGGTAGATAGAGACTGCTACATAACAATCAAATATAAAAGAACCATGTACACAATATGCAAGACTGCCACCTGCCGGCAAAAATATTGTCAAACCTGACAATGCTGACAATGATTTGATTTTTTTTTTGTTCTTTTCTCTCTTCATTTTGTGACTAAAATAAAGGATGGACATAATGTTAATGATTTCGGTGCCAGCTATCAGTTACTTACTTTTTATTAACCCTTTACTCAATCAATGCACAAGGTATCAAGTTTGTTATTTTAATTTTTTTTTTCTTCAAATTTTTCACAAAATTTCAACAAAACCATATCATGTGACACACAAGCATGGAAATAATCTATCATTTGCAGAATGAGGTCCCAGTGGGTGAATTTGCAGATGCTATCCCATACAGTGGGCCAATTTATCCTCTGGGTACCTCTTTCTGTTTGGGCTTGAGACCTTGATTCAGATTGAGGTTCACACAGGGTAAATTTAGTAGCATCACCAAATTCACCCTCTGTGGACCTCATTTTGCAAATGACAGTCTGCTTACTTCTCCGCTTGTTGACATGTAACTAGAATGTCACACCAATGATGGGATCACATGATACGGCTCTGTTGAATTTTTTGCAAAATAATATTTTTTCAACTGCTCAATTTGTATACTATGTGGGCGATATGATCAAATTATTTGGTAAAGGTTGATGATAGAGACTAGGTGTGTATTTGCTTTTACTCCACTGACTGGTGAATGAACAGAACATGATCATATGTTTGTTACTTATTTATTGGTGTTTGAAGTCACATTCAGCACATATGGCTATATCATGGCTGCTACACAAATACGATATCAAGGTTAGTCAATCCTTTATTCCCATGCTGTTCACTTCACAGGCATTGGTAAATGGGTTCTATTTTACCAGTAAAACAGAACTTGTTTGCCACAGTAAACAAGCACTAATCCATTTCCCATAGGAAGATAATGATATTTTAGAACACAAAATTTTGCTTTTAGTATAACATGGCAAAAGCAAAGGGTGTCTCCACTTCAAATTTTAATTTATTCATAAAATTTTCTTACAATTAATCAAAGAGTGTCTTCAGGCACTCTTCAATAAACTGAAAAAAAAAAAAAAAATTTATGAACAAAACAATTCTTTTTCAACTTTATTGGAGTGTTTGTTTACCTTCTATGATGAATTAAAAACAAAATTTGTCAACAATAAGTACTAAATTAAAAAATTTGAAAAGAGAAGCTCAGGTCATATCAAGTCAATAACATGTTTATTATTGATACATTGAAACCCATGTATGGTTTCTAGCACTTCCACCTACTAGTAACAGAGCTCTGATAAGGGTTTCTAGCACTAAAGCAGCCAAAAAATGCTATCATGTGGACAGACTGTTGGAGAGGGTCTCAACCAAAGAAAAATATCCAGGAATCATGCTTTTGTGGCCTTAGATGCTGAATCTGCACCAGATACAAGTATTTACTATGTTTCCCTAACAAGAATTCTGAGTTACAATACAACATTTCAGTATGATGGAGTGGCTACAAAATTTAAAACTTTAGGGAAGGCCATTTGCACAACCTGCTCCCTATAGGTGGAAATGTTTCGACAGTTACCTCAGAATTCCTAACTATCCCACTCACCTATGGTGGAAATTTTCTGATTGGAAACCGCACTCAACCAGTTAAAACACTCACCACTCTTTTCTCACAGAGTAACTAACTGACTGGGCATCAGTGACCCAGCACTGAAGATGTGTGTACCATCTATGTAACATTAATTTTCACACACACTGCACCATTCAGCTCCCATGAAAATGACTGACGAGAAGTATCTTGTCCATGTATGAAATGGAAACAATTCCATCAAGATTAAAACTCAGGAGTTTTACAGAATTTTGCTTAGCTAAAGTAGCCAGCCCCTTCTTCCTTCTGATGATGATATTGTTCTTTACTGCCATTTCTTGAGGGCAAAATGGCGCTATGTACCAAAGACTACTGCACATCGATGGTGCACTTGTATTCAACCTATGCTAACCCTGCTTGTGTGGAGTTGGGGAGTCTGGCATTGAATCTCCCTGGGTACTCCAGCTTCCTCCACCCGTAAAACTGTCTTGACACAAGGTGACCCTGGCTGTCTGAAGTGTCATTACCGTTAATTAAATCCCAATAAATAAATTTACTGCCATTTAAGGTCACTTTTGGTATCTATGGCTATGTCCTGACCTCAACACAAGTAAAGTCAAGCCAATCATAAATACCTATGCTGGCCACGTAAGAGGACTTCAATCCCAAGCATTGGTTATAAGATCCTATTTTACGAATGAAACAGAACTTGAACTTCTTTATTACACAGTAACCTAGCACTGCTCCACTTGCTGGGGGCTCCACTGGGGTGCTGATATGCTTTTAAGAGATATTACCCTGAGGTCTTTCCAACAGTATGTTGCAAAAATATTTTTTCAGCAAAGGCAATGATATTATACAATAATTGACTTACCTTGAGGTTGATACAAGGAATTATTAACCCTTTACCCAACGTAGACGTTATAAAAATTTATTATTTTAAATATTTTAAAAATTTTTTCAAAAAATTTCAACAAAACCATATCATGTGACCCCTCTTTGGAACGAGCTCGTTGAGCTCGTTCCAAAGAGGGGTCACATGATATAGTTTTGTTGACATTTTTCGAAAAAATAATATTTTTTCAACTGCTGAATTTGCATATTACGTGGGCGGATTCGGGCGATTCGTTGGGTAAAGGGTTAACCCGTGAAAAGTAATATTTACCGAGGCCTACAGGCTCGGTGAATATAACTTTTCTCGGGTTGATAATTCCTAGTATCAATCTCAAGGAAAGTCAATTATTGTTTTATTATTATGACAGTAATATTTGTTTGCAAATTCCTTGCTTTATTACATACCACAAAATAAATTTAATTTCAACATATACAAATAAGAAGCAATGTACATTAACTTATTTATTCATTTTGTAGTTAACTGTTGTGTTTGAAAGTTCGTAAACACTGGAACAGGGAAATTAAAGGAAGGAGCAAGTTGGAAATACCAGTTCTTTTTTTTACTGCAAACAGATATCTGGAATCATTATATAAACCGACCTGTGCTATTTATAGACAACAACGAGAGAGCAGTGAAATATCAACTCATTTTTGATAAAAATAGAATAGATCGGCAATACTGGAGTATATCAACACTTCTGATGAGTGTTTTAGCCAATTAAGTTACGATCTTTTTCTGTCATATACTAAAATAAACTATCAACTATACAAGAAAATTGTGGCCATGAAACAGTAGAGATTAAGTAAGCAAAGAAACAATCAATTTCTCACAATTTTTCAAATTTGATTTTTAAAAATGTTATTGTTAATATTGGTACTCTGTTTATTGAATAGCATTTAGCAACCCACAACCACTACTACTACAATACTCAAGTATATGAATTATGAATATCTTTCACAAACCACTCTTCTGTGTTAATCCTTTACCCAACATAATAACTAAAACTGGCAACTGCCATTCACAAACATCACCATTTAAATTTAAATTTTTTTACATTTATATTTTTGCCCCCCAAAACATACCTAATGACACCTCATTGGAATGGGCAATGAGACCATTCCAATGATGGGTCATAAGCTATGTTTTTGAGGCAAAAAATTAAAATATGGGGTAATTGAAGAATTTTTTTTGTGTGCATGTCATCTACTCAGGGTTCCTGCAGGCTAGGACTGATAAAATTCAAGGCCATTCTGGATATATTCCATCATTTTCCAAGGTTGTACAATAGCCAAATTCAAGGATTTTCAAGGCCCTACCTTCACTAGTCCCAAATGGGACCTCCGGTCATTACCCCTCCTCCCACTTCCCTATAAGGGAAGTGGGAGGAAGGGTAATGACCAGAGGGTACCTAGTTAGGACTACACCTTCACAAACTCTGGCATATAAAACTACATAGTTATGATTATGTGCTTTGTAAGAATTTGTATTTTGTGAATATTCCAAGGCTTTTCAAGACCTCCCGACACATTTTCCAGGATTTCAAGGTCTTGAATGACCCTTAGTCCAATTCAAAGCTGTTCCTTGAATCGAAGGCCCCATAGGAACCCTGTCTGCTATTCATGTTGGGTAGGGGATTAATTAGCTACAACAAATAGTAGTAAAGCCACAATAAAAGAAATTTTGATTTTTTATTAAATTTTATGATCAACCTGCTAAAAGAATGGAGTGGAACATTTGTAATGTAATCAGCCTTTTGTGATGACATGAAACCCCAGAACATTGCAAGCAAGAGTTTGAAACTTTTCCAAACAGGAGGAGTTCCAAATTATTGTTCAAAGGTGATTTTAATTTCATTGGGAGTATTTTTCTCACAGTTACTATGCTACCAGGAAGTGGGGTGAGAGGTCAGCTTATGAAGATTTTATTCATAAATAATTGATTTGTTACAATTTTATATAAACATTTATTTTCTGCTTCTGAGCCAACAAGCTAACACATGTGACCCAGTCGAGGATAAAAATCGTACTCGAACCTGAGCAGTGAACTATTGTTTATTTACTTACTGGTGTTTTAGATCACTTTCAGCATCAATGGCTATATCATGACTGCAACAAAGATATTAAGTCAGTTCAGCCAATCGTTCATACCTGTGCTGCCCACTTTAGAGGATTGATTATGGGTTCTAATTTACCAGTAAAGCACACCTTATTTACTGCAGAAACCAAGCATTGATCCACTTACCTAATGCGGGAAAGCAAATATGATCTTTTGTAAAGTTAAGTTTCTCAAGCAGGGCTGAAAAGCCATCAAGCAAGCATTACACATCTACCCAAACAGATCGAATATTATTGTTGGATCAACAAGTATTTTAAAGAATATTTCATGAAATCAAGTCATGGCTGCTGTAAAAGCAGCCATGACTTTATTTCATGAAAAATTCAACCGAGTCTAGTGGCATAAATAAATCATTGATAAGAGAAAACAATTGTAGGGGTATAATGTATTAACAAATGCCAGAACTTTACCTCAGGCAAAAGAATATCTTTAAACTGGGCAGGAAAACCAGCAACAGCATTACATAATCCAAAACATTTTTTTAAACACTAAATTTACTTCAGTGTGCAGAGTTAAAACAAGAGGCTCTAAAGAGCCTGTAATTGCTCACCTGGCAGAATTACCTGTCCCTCAGTTATTCTAATCAAAATCAAAGAATACAACTGGCTGCCATGCTCCTTCATCTGAGCAAAACAGAATGATTGTTTTCAGAGGTCTTTCCATACATTATTTGTGCAAAGTTTGGTTCACCCTGGCTAAGTAGTTTCAGATAAGAATATGAAAATGTGATTTCCCATACGGTTTCCATGGTAATTATGATCCGCAATTACGGCTATGTTTGTAACCCAATCACCATTAAATGAGGATCATTGATAGAGGGTGTCCCTGTCATCAATCATGTGATGATTCAAAACATTTGGCCTTGTAGTTTCCAAGATGATTTTTGAAAATTGACTGATCAGAATCAAAGTATGCCTCTGGCGGCCATGTTTTTCATCCAACAGGAACAAAATGAGGAACAGTTGTAGAGAACCTCCCATAGACCATTCCTGCCAAGTTTGGTTCACATCGGCTCAGTAGTTCCAGAGAAGATAAAAATGCGATTTCCCATGGGCATTCCATTGTAACTATGAGCTGCAGTTGCGGCCACATTTCCAATCCGATCAACACTAAATGAGGATCGTTGGGAAAGGGTGTCCCAATCATTAATCAAGCGAAGTTTCAAAACGTTTGGCCTTGTAGTTTCAGAACAGAGCTTGTTGACCACAGTAAACAAGCACTGCCTCAATTCCCGGGATTCCCACAGCGACAAACATTGCATAAAAATACCCTCATAAAATATACCGTTTGAGATCTTGTGAGGATTGGGTGTGGTGGAGAATAAACTATGTTTTGAAACACAACTTATTTTGGAACAGACAGTGGTAGTGACATCTCTAGTTATACCAGGAGAGAGTTAACCTTTATCCCAATACACAAAATATCAAAACTTGTTATTTTAATTAATTTTTTCCCAAGTTTTCCACAAAACCAAGCGATGTGATACCCTCATTTGAAAAAGTTGAGCGGGGTCATTCCAATGAGGGGTCACATGATATGGTTTTGTGAAATTTAAAAAAATAATACTTTTTTCAGCTATTCAGTTCATAAATTATGTGTGTGGATGTGATCAATTTGTTAGATAAAGGGTCAAGCCAATAATTCTAAGATAATACTGAAAAAATACATCAACATAACATTCAACCTGACAAGCATTACTATCTGTTCCATATCATAAATGTCAGTGTAAACTCTTAGAAGCTGGGAAATCAGAATGAATTTATTGAACATGACATACCGCGAAAAACTTACAGTAAAGCAGGTGCTTCAGGTCAAGTGTCGTCTGCCTATTGAGGCAGACAACACTTGACCAGAAGCACCTGCTCAGTGTTTAATTCTCCCCCAGCCCAAAGATAGCCAAACTGTCACAGCCAGATTACCTGCTGTATTACATCACAGGCAAGAAAACTCAACTCCCGGCTTCTAAGATTTAAGTGTGTGTGTCTGATTGTATAGAGAAAAATCTTCAAAACTACTGTATTTTTGCCTTCTGATTTGAACATATATGTTCTGAACATTACGATGGATGTTTCTGTCAACTATTATTTCAATTGGACATTTCAAAATAATTTTTTTCCATCCATAGGATGAGCAGTCAATTAGTCTAAAAAATAAAATGCAGTGTGAGTGTACATGTGACTGTACGAGGTAATTTTCAAAACTACTGCAGCTTTGCCTTCTTATTTGGCACGCATGTTCAGCACACCATCGTCGATGTTTGTTCACTTTCATTCCTCTTGGTTGGTCTGTGAATTATACATCTTCGACTGAATTGAATTTGGGCATCTTGAAGATGACTTATTGGGGGAGGGGATGTTGTAAACCTAATTCATTGCAATTGTGATGGCTTAAATCTCCACTGATAAAATATTCCAACTACACCATCAAAGCATGCCTTCAACGAAGGCATGACTTGATGATGTACTTGGAATATTTACCAGTAATTTTGTTTGTTTATTTACTTGAGTTTAAGGTCACATACTTCCGCACAATGGCGAATCATGACTACAACATGGAGATAAAGTTAAGTCTATTGTTTTATATCCATGATGCTCATTTTAAAGGACTTCCACCCCAAGCATTGATGACTGGGTCCTATTTTACAAGTAAAACAGAGCTTGTTTACCATAGAAAATAAGCACAGCTTCACTTCCCAGGGTTTCCATGGGAGATGTACTTGGAATATTTACCAGTAATTTTTTTTATTTACTTGTGTTTAAGGTCACATACTTCTGCACAATGGCGAATCATGACTACAACATGGAGATAAAGTCAAGTGTATCATTTTATACCCATGATGCCCATTTTAAAGGACTTCCCAAGCATTGATGACTGGGTCCTATTTTACCAGTAAAACAGAGCTTGTTTACCATAGTAAATAAGCACAGCTTCACTTCCCAGGGTTCCCATGGGTGATTTTCCAGTAAGGATTCTAATTCAAAAACAGAAATAGGTCAGTGAATTACCAAATCTAGGCACTGCACAGGACTAGTCATCAGCAACAGCTCATCAAGGACATTTTTTGAAAACTTTAAATTTGCTTTCAACAGTCGTAGTGACTGGTGGCATTGAAATTACCATGAGTGGTGCATAGGTGCAAATGCTATTTATGTTAATAACGCAGAAATTACACTCAGGTATAGGGCTTCACCCACTGGATGTTTCAAAATTAAGTATTTCTACTTTTGTGTGTGTGTTTGATTGTGCAGAGCATCTCCAAAACTACTGAACAATTTGCTTTTGTATTTGGTACTCGGTCTGCAAAATATCATGGGTATTTTATGTCAACATTCATTCCGATTGGGTGTCTCAAAATCAATTATTGTGGTCATTTTTCTGTCATTATGAAAAATAGTCCATTAGTTATCTATTAATATCTAATCTTATTTTCATTTGTAACAACAACTTACAACAAACTCTTTCATGATTACTTCTACTAAAGATTTCAAACATGAAGTTTTATTTGTGAAAAATTCATTTAACCCTTTACCTAACGTAACGCCCCAAACCGGCCAGCGCGATTCTAAATCAAACTTGCATCTGTTACCTTGCCCGAAAAATGTGTGTTATTAATCCTGATAATCTTTCGGTTGAAGTGCATGGGAAATGCTATCTTATGTTTTGGTTGACAGTCCAGGCAGCAAGAAGCAAACATTAGATACTGCAGGCTTCGGGCAGGCAGATTGATATATTCATGCCCAAGACTGCAGATTTCTTACCACCAAAATAATAATTTTAGCACGTTTAGTCAAATGTTTCTTTATAACTTGATTCAACATTTTAAACAGTGATTTTGCAGTTAATTTTTAATTAAATCTAGTCATGGCTGCTTCAAGGCAGCCATGACTAGCGTTGATAAAAAATATTTAAAAAAAATCATCAGCATGTAACAGTTACTGCAACAATTTACTTGTCTCGCAGGCAATGAGGGAACAAAGAATTGTGCAGAACAGATATTCATTTATTTTTTTATTGGTGTTCAAGAGCATTTTCAGCACGTATGGCTATATGTCAAGGGTGTAACATAGCTATGATGTCAAGTTTAGCCAATCGTTTATATCCATGTTAGAGGACTTCCACCACAGGCATTGGTTACCATTTTCTATTTTACCAGTGAAGCAGAACTTGTTTATCACATTACACAACTATTACTCCACTTCTCAGTGTTCCCGCAGAGATACCATCATCATTCTTTCTATACAAGCCTGGAAATAAGCAATCTGTCATTTGCAAAGGATGAATATGCTGATGCTATCTCATACAGTGGGCAAATTTATCCTCTGGGTACCTCTTTCTGTTTTTGCTTGTGACCTTGTTTCAGGCTGAGGTTCACAGAGTAAATTTGTGCAGGGTAGCATCACCAAATTCACCCTCTTGGGACCTCATTTTGCAATTGACAGTCTGCTCATTTCCAGCTGTTTCTATACGAGAAGAATGAAAATCATCATCTGAATAAAACAAATGGTCTGATGTAATATTTTGAGCAGCCTTTAAAACATGGTTACATTAGTGAATTTTCAAAATGCTACAGTAAATAAGCACTGCTCCATTTCCTAGGTTCCCACAGGAGTGTTGAACACAATAATCAAGCAGCAAATCAGCACTCATGCAACTTCTTTTTATCATTACAGGCATTCAAAGAGTGGACCTTTACCCAACGTAATGTCCAACAAGAGCACTGCCTAGCGGGGCAACATACGCCAGTCAAAATTGGAACATGCACAAGTTTCTCTGGGGTAAAGTTTGATATTTTTGTTGACTTGACTATGTCTGTCCACCCCCTCCCATCATTGTCCATTTCCCTGCCCTATCTGGGGTAAAGGGTAATTCACCTGTTTTCACATTTTCATATTAAGGTCTTCATAAAATAAAAACAAGAACTTGGGCAAAATTCTCATAAATAAAGGGCCATAACTCTACTAAAAATGGGCCACTAAAGACAGAAATTGAACCCAACCTGTATTTTGTTGTACTAAATCCGTAAGCCAAATTTAACTCAGCTCAAACCATTACAACCAAAGTTATCGTCTGGAAACGAAATGTGTCCACAGACGTACAAACAGATAGACGGATGGTGAGACCATTTACACTGTAGAATAAGTCCAGTTTTTCAAACGGGCGTATAAAAATGGTCAGCACCTTTTTCACAAAAAGAGCCTTTCAAATTTCATTATATTTTTTTATTCTTGTCAAAAAAATACAGCTTATGGCCCATCACTGTAGTGAGTTTGTGAAGCTCATTCGAATGAGGGATAATAAGGTATGTTTTTGAGTTCAAAAAGTGTAATCCACTATTCATGTTGGGTAAAGGGTTAATCTTTTTAACCCTTAAGAGCTTGGAGATTTTTTGTACATTTTTGGTTTGACAACTGCCATGGCACTTCGAATGTAATTTGCAAGTAACTGCATGTTGGGGCTCCTGTTCTGTTGTAGAAAAATGTGAATTAGTCGGAATTAGGCCCTCAAGGGTTAAACTGCTAAGCATCATGTTTTGCATGAAGGAAAGTTTGGTGTTCAATTATAAGGGGGCATAATAAACAACAAATAATCAGGATTTTCCATAATAATTTAATCCTACAGCCCTTTAGGGTGAACTTCAAACCCCATACAGACTGGCATTTCTGCCATTGAAGGAATGAACTGTGTAGAACAAACCCAATCCTGAAAGGTTAAGAAAAGCATTACGAATTGGATTGTGAATGGGGGAGCATTTGACAAAAAATATACTTATACTAAGTATGAATTTCAATTTTTATCACTGAAATTTACACGACAAACTTGAGCAAAATGACAAAACAGTCCCAAAGATAGGGATGGAAGCAGTTTTGAAATCAGCACAATGGAATTAAATTTTCAGTATAAAACATCACATAAAAATTTATTTTTGCAGATCAGTGGACTGCCAGTTTATTTTCTTGTATTTTTCTAAGTTGAAACATTTTTCTTTCCCTTAAAATTTTGACTATTACTGTTAAATAGCAGAGTTTCTTCATGCTTTGTTTAATCAAGCAAAAGGCCATTTTCTCAGAATAAATAAAATAAATAATATTAACATGAAAATTAAACATTAAGCCAGATGACAGATCTATGAAGCATCATGTGAATAGTTAACCCTTTACCCAATGCAAACAATCTCTAAATTTATTATTCTAAACATTAGTTTTTCAAATTTTTCTAACAAAACCATATGATGTGACCCCTCACTGGAATGAGCTCAGTGAGCTCGTTTCAATGAGGTCATATAATATGGTTTTGTGGAAATTTTTTGATGCTGAATTTGCATATTACCTGGATGGATGTGGCTAATTCATTATGTGAGGGGTTAAGCTTTATTACCAAGAGCCAGATTTGTACCTCTCGGTATTTTTTCCCCATCCCAGGCCTTCGTTACCGGATCCTATTTTACAGTAAAGCAGAACTTGTTTACCACACACTGCTCATATTCCTGAGGTTCCCACGGGAATCAAAATAGGAGCTTTTCTCAAAAGATTATATGGTTATGTGAGACAAGGTTAGAAAGTCAACAGAGTGATCTTTCCAACAAACAAGTCACATAAAAGAAAGATAAATAAATACAGGCAAGGTCCTTTTGTCAACATGAAATCTGTCAAGACCATGTCCATGTAACAAATGAAAAGAGGCATAATTCCCTTTGGAAATTTCCATGACCTCAACCTGTTTAACCTGGTCCATTGGCTGGAACTTTGCTTGTGATGGTTATGCTTTGCAATAAATTTGCAATTATTGCTCGGTTGGAATCTCCACTCTGCGGGTGATTTAATGATAATACACTCTCCACGTACTGTACATGTTCAACAAAATCCTGCTAAAAGACCAATTCACTATTTTTTAAGGAAAAGATGAACATTGTGTTTCATAGAAGTCTTACTCCATGTTTATCACTGAAAAATACAAAAAAAAAAAAACACAACCCAGCTGGCAGTTCCTTAGATCTACAAAGTGATACACCATTTAGAGACAATCATTCACTCAACTCAAAATTAAAATCCATGTCATTTAAAATCATTCTGACATAAGACAAAAGAAATGAGAGAAAATCTCTTTCATAATATACAATGTCAGCTACCTTATCTCTTATACACATCTATATTATACAGGTAGTCATATGATGTCTCTCTCACTAAATGTACAAAATGAAATGTTTTTTGTAAAGATAAGGTTACATAAAGTTGAAAGTCATTTTTTCAAGTTTTTTTTTTAGTGCTTACAAAATGGACAGAGCAATGGACCAGGTCATGAATGGGTTGCAATCATGTTAAAAATCTCTGAACACTTTTTCTACATGCATGACTGTAGAATCTCTGTGTCAAAATACTGTGTCAGTACTGCTCCACTTCCCAGGGTTCTCCTGGAGGCATGGCCAAGCGATTAGAAATAATTAATGGGAACAAAACACAGCCTTCAGATAACAGTAACAACATTGCCATGTCTAATTTATTTTTAGTAAGACTTTGCCTCACCTCAAACCTGCCTGTACTAAGAGACCAGGTGGGCTTGGGAAATGGCATCAGATGCAGCCCACTGCTGTCTTTTCTGGCAGGCTAAAAATAAGTGTACTTCAATTAGAAATAAGGTGCACCACAGGTGTGAAATCACAATAGCATACCTCAGAATTGAATCACTAGCTCCAGTTTTAACCCGTTAGGACCGAATTCTGACTTTGATAATTTTTAATGCAAAGAAACAGGTGCCCCAACATACATTATTTGGGTAAACTGAACATTTGTTTTCTAAGTACCTTGTCAGTTGTTTCTAGGCAACTCTTAGCTGCCTCTGTAGGCAGCCAAGACATGACTAGAAACCACTGTAAAGCCCCTCGAGGTAGACTATAACAAAAATGTAAAAAAATCTCCAGGCCCTTAAGGGTTAAACAAGATGGGGAGGGGGATTTACCACCCTCCCACTTTTCCTTTAGAATGTCAACAGAATATAGATTCATACCTGAAATATCTAAAACTGGCTCATGTTATCTCACTCTGATATTTCTTGGACATTTTGCTATATGTTTTTTCCTTCACTTTTTGGGCACTTAACCCTTGAGGGCTGGAGATTTTTCATACATTTTTGCCGCACTATGACATTTAAAGCTCTGTGACATTGCAGCTGTCTCTATGCAAGTCTTGGCTGCCTACATAAGCAGCCAAGACTTGCCCCCCAAAAATCTGTTGATGTACTAGAGTGTACCTTGCAAGTTTACCCAACCACTGGAAGTTGGAACACCTGCTCTGATGCAGTAAAATTTGACCCAAGTTAGAAATAGGCCCTTAAGTGTTAAGCCTTCAAAATATACTGTGCGCTCAAATTGGCATTCAGTTAATTGTTTTCTCTGTGGAAGATCCTGGCCCTATGGGGGTATACACTCTCAAACCAGCACATGGTGATAGGAAGTGGAAGGAAGGGATATGTTTCTGCTGCCATTTGAAACAGAAAAATATTATGCTTTAACCCAGCATGAGGTGAAACAAAGGTGGGGTGTGGGTAATTATTTTTCCCATTCGCAGAAAAATATTTTGTACTCGCAGTGCATTTAGCCTGGCTGCCCCCATGGATATGTTTTAGAATGAACAGGTATTTTATTTATGATTTACAAGCTAGTGTCTGCATTTCCAAAATAACTGAAAATTCCTATACCGTTCTCAACTAGATTGATAATATTGAACCTGTTGTTCCAAAGGACACAACTTTTTTAGCCCTTTAACCAATGCAGACGATATCAAAATTTATTATTTTAATATTTCTTTTTTCAAATTTTTCAAAACATTTCAACGAAACCATAGCATGTGACCCCTCATTGGAACGAGCTCCTGGAGCTCGTTCCAATGAGGGGTCACATGATATGGTTTCATTGAAATTTTTAGACATATATACTTTTTTTAACTACTTATTTTGGAAATTACGTGGGCGGCTGTGACCGATTCGTTAGGTAAAGGGTTAAACCACATCAAGGACAATGAAAATACGAAATTCAAGAGAATTTAAAAATTTAAATCTGAATCAATATTAAACCAAAGTATTCTAAGCATGTCATGACATCTGGTACTGAATGGCCAAGATAAATGTTTTCTCAAATTTTTCTATACTGTAATTGATACTGGATTAATACAAAAAATAGAAAAAGTACTAGAAATAAATTACGAGGTAAGTTATAAAAAGAATACAAAATGCACTGATCAGAATTTTTTAGTAGTTTATGAAAAAAGCTTGATTTGTAGATATGATAACCATTAAATTAACTCAACTTCTATTCTTTCTATCACATCCACAGGTTTACAACTCATTACATTTTAAACCAACAATTTTTTGTTTGATTCTATAAATATTTATATCCAGTATAGAATTTTTGTATAAATGAATTCGATAGTTTCACCTAAAAACAAACAACAGCTTGCTTTTGCATATTAAACAGTTACCTAGCATGCCTTAAAGACAATACTTGCAATAATTTTTCAGGACTGAAGAAATATTTTTCATTACTGCTTCCAAAACATAGCTTTTGACATTTGACTGGAATGAGCTTGATGAGAACCTTCCAATGACAGGATCATAAGCTATGTTTTGGAAACAAAAACTGAAATATTAACAAAATAATGTCATTCATGTACAGTACAGTCGCCATGGCCTGGTCACTATCACAGGTGGGCAAGATTTCCACGATGTAATAATATTAGATTCCAAATACTAATTTTAGGAATAATCATCAAAAGTTTTAATTAAAGAAGCAGCGGGTAAAAACTAGTGCTTCATTAATGAAAATTTCGCTGACGATTTTTATTTCCTGGTAAATGCATATGTGGACATCACTGTCCATGCCTTCATTACGACCAGTCCACGGCAACGGCACTGTAGCTCTGGCAGATTGGCTACTTCTTTTGGTATAGGGTTAACTCACACCATCTGGTGGCTGACAACATCTCCAGATACTGGCAAATGCATAATTTACTATAAAACACTGATCATGTAGACTGCACAATTTAATTTAATCCGGCTATAGACAGGTTCTTTTTCAAAGATAGATCAAATCCACTCAACTGTTTTGAGTTCAAGGAGCAACTATCATGGCTCTATTGAAAAGTGCCGAAAGCAACTTCATTACTTTTATACTGTATGCATTAGCTTGTTGTTTGCTCAGCAGTAGAAAATAAAAGTTGATCCAAGTTTATTTTGTTACAATTTATTGGTGAGTACTGAGAGGTACTCTCCAACAAATTGTAACAGAATAATTGTGAACAAAAACTTGCTAAACAAAAGCACCCCCATGGCATCTTTGAAAAACATTACCCATGCTACAATTTGCCTTCAAAATGTAATTAGCACTCTACCCATTAAATCACTGATATAAAAACTCTCTCTTGACTTCTTACATGCTGCTGGTGGATATTCCTGCCAAGGACAGGATTTCACGTATAGCTGAAATAAGACTAATTTGGTTTAATTTAACATAATTCTGTAAATTCAACGGAATTTTTTCACAAATGATTTCTCAAGTTAAATTTAGATGAATTTTTCATCAAATCAAGTCATGGCTGCTTAACAGCACCCATGACTAGATTTGATGAAAAATAACTTGATAATTCTCAGCAGGTTAAGAGTTAATAATAACACATGGTTTTAACCCTCTGCATTCTGTTGTCAGACCTGCAAAAGTTCAAACTTACCCAATTTAACCAATTCAGTCTGTTTGACAAAGCTAAATGCACTCTGTCAAACAAGATTAAACTAAATTGGTTAAATTCCCAGTTGCATTATGGGAAAAACCTGCCTGAAAAATTTTGATATTTCAACATCAGTATTCAGAGAGTTAATTTCAAAATCTTATTTCTCAACTGGTTAAGTGCCAGAAGCCACTATCAGAACTTTCCAAAAATAGGGGTATTAAAAGGAAAAGGCAACAGTTTCCTTGCTCATGTTTCATATTCAGTCAAACGCTAGTACAGTAGAATCCTCTTTATTGAATATCCATTTTGCCAGTGAAAATTATTCAATTAACAGGAGTATACAATTAACAGGGATTTGGTCAGTTTCCTGTGTTCTGGAGGTAAACTGAGCATTTATTCTATTATATATTGTTTGACAGAGCTCATAGAGCTCTGTCAAACAAGATATAATAAAATAAATGCCTGTACTGGATGTAGTGAGGCCAAAAAGGTTGATAAATAAGGGAAATTTGGTGCGTGTCACAGTAACCTATTCGACATATTACAAAAATTTATATACAATTAACAGGAGTTTACTCTACAACCCATATGCAGTTAACAGATCAAATTTGTACTGAAGGTATGGTAAATGGTTTTGTGTTTGAAAATTATATTCAATTAACAGGGATATACAATTAAGAGATATCCAATTAAGTGGGCTCCACTGTACCGGTAATATTTTGTTTATATAAATGGTTTATTACAATTTATTGGAGAGATAATTAGTAATGTAACAAATTTTGAATAATGAATTCAGATCACCAAAAAATAATATAGCCCTCAACCAGTTAAGGACTTCCAAGGACCTGAGACTGCCCTGTAATGTCTTCCAGCATAATAATTCAACTCGAGACTACTACTATACCATCTTTCAGCAGACTTGGTCTGAATAGAGAATAACACAAATCCATCTATTCCCTCTAAAAGAAGGTTCTCTTTAGAATAAATGTCGAGAGACTACACAATTTTAATAATTATGCTTTAGAAACTCTATTTGCTTGATTACGGGATAGGCAAGGAGAATATAAATCAAGTGGGAAATTTATAATCTTTTATCCAGCATTCCACAACATGAAAATTTTCAATTCTGAATTTTCTTTGCCCAAACATATCTTACATCGTCTCATAAACTAGCTTATAAAGGCTAGTCCAAGATACAGGTAATGAATGATACTTTGGGGTTGTGAAAATAAAAGTTAAAGATTTTCATGTTGTATTATTTGTGCAAGCAGAACTTGTCTTTTCCATTGGGAGGTTAATGAATGAGTTGATGCCAATCAATGAGCAAGTTATTCTATGAATATCCTGATATACAATGGTTATCACATGAATATATACACTGCTTTGTGGATTTTTCAGATACAGTTTCACAATTTTTCTTTGGCAGGAACCCAGATTGTAGGACCAGACTGATCTCGAATCACTTCTTTGATCTTTGCATAGACCTCATCAGCTGTGTCTCCCTGAACAACCGCTAAAAAAAAAATATAAAAAAGTATACATATATCATGTTGAATCAGTGTAAAAATAAAAAGTACAATTCATAAAAAACTTTGTAAAGTAAGCCTGGAAATAAGCAGAATGTCATCTGTAGAATGAGGTCCCCCTCTGTGAACCTCAATCTGAATCAAGATATCAGGCCTAAACATAAGGTACCCACAGGATAAATTGGGGGATTCTAGCCCAATGTATGGGATAGTATCAGCAAATTCCCCCTCTGGAGACCTCATTCTGCAAATGACAGACTGCCTATTTCCAGGCTTGTTGTTAAGTATGATCACAAAGTTTTCAAAAAGGGTGTGGCCAACTGTTACGAAGAGAAAACGTTATATTTAATCATCATCCTGTCTTGTTTAAAAGAAATTGATGCATAAATGCACTCTGCAGGGTATTCTGAAGGAAAAAGAAATGGCTGTCGTGGCAGAGATTATGGGTGGCCAATTATTACCAATATACGATGTTCTCATCTACTCATCATACACCCTGCCAGATTTCAAGACAATTGATGTATAATTGCTACCTGCAGCCTGAAGAAATCCTAGATGGCTGCTGTGTCATCCATTGTGTGCAATAGATTGTGACCAACACAGGACGATCTCATCTACTCATAAGTCATTCTTCTGAGCTTCAGGAAAATTGTTGCATAAATGTGATCTGCAGGGTGTTCCAAGAAATTCAAGCCAATCATTACAAAAGTATGAAGTTATAAGATACTCATCATACTAAGTTACCCTGTCAAATATCCAAGAACAGTGATGCATAAATGTGACCTGCATAGTGTGATGAAGAACGCATCATATTAACTCTTTGCATGCTGCTGGCAGATATTCCTGCCCAATACATGAAATCTCTTGCCACTAAAATAAGTAAAATTTGAGAACATTTAATAAAAATTCCCCTGGAAATTGTATTGATTTTTTGACCAGTGATTTATTGAGAAAAATTTTCATAAATTTTCCATCAAATCTAGTCATGGCTGCTCCAAAGCAGCCACGACTAGATTTGATGAAAAATAATTTTAAAATACTCAGTGGGTTAAGAGTTAACCATTGTGCCAAGTTTCAAGAAAACTGAATCATAAATGTGATCTACAAGGTATTCTTAAGAAATCCAAGATGGCAGCTGAGGCAGACATTCTGGGCAGCCAAACATGACCATAATATAACATTTTCATCTACGCATGAACCTGAACATGCATATGAAGTTTGGTGACCGTCGGAAAGATCTGCAAGCTATAATCTGTGCTGAATGAATTGAGTTCAGACTCACAGATCTCTGCCCATCATCAAATAAAGATGAAAATAAGATGATTAAAGCAATTTATCACACAACAATATCAGTTAAATATAAAGTGTCTTCATCATTTTAGAGGAGATCTAGGCAGTGAAAGATTCAATGAACATTAAGTTTGAGGCAAAGCTTTTAACTATACCCCTTCCGTTTGGGGGTGATAAAAAATTTGTAATAAAGATTTTACCTGTGAAATATTCGCCAAATTCCTGCTCTAATTTCATGGCTCGTTCATATGTTTTTCTTGCCTGGTCTTCTGTTATTCTTTTATTCATTTCCCTAAAAGTATAGAGAAATAAGTCAAACAATAATTAACTCCTTGCATGCTGCAGTCGGATATTCCTACCAAGGATGAAATGTCTCTTGATACTGAAATAAGTATAATTTGGGCACATTTAATCAAATTTTCCGCCTATAAATTTAAAGGATTTTTTCACCAATGACTTCTTTAGATAAACTTGGATAAATTTTTTATAAAAACTTGTCATGGCTACCTAACAGCAGTCAAAACTAGATTTGTTTAAAAATATCTTGAACTTACTCAGTGGGTTAAGAGAGTAAGTTAATATTACTAGGCTTGAAATATTTCATTTCCTATCATCAGCCAATTCCCAAAATTGAAGGTGAAGAGCCTTATTTAACCCTTTACCCAATGCAGAGAACATCAAAATTTATTATTTTAAATACTATTTTTTAAAATTTTTCAAAAAGGTTTCAACAAAACCATATCATGTGACCCCTCACTGGAATGAGCACAATGAGCCTGTTCCAATGAGGGGTCACATGATATGGTTTTGTTGCAATATTTTGAAAACTTAATTTTTTTCAAGTGCTCAGTTTGTAAATTATGTGGGCGGGTGTGGGCGATTCGTTAGGTAAAGGGTTAACCGTTAACTAATAACCCAAACACACTAATCATAACAGAATATTATTTTTCAACTTTGTTCCCAAAACATATCTCATTACTGCACACAGGGATTCTTCTGTGCCCTTTGGGAAAGGGTCCCGACCCATGCCATTTGGAATGTTCGCATTGTTAGGGCTCCAATTAGTAATATCAGTATTACTGATAATATCAGTATTACATCATTGTGTGATTCTTCAATATAGACAAAATATTTTTCAGTTATAAGGCCCCACAAAGTAGATCTTCTGTTCCTCAAACCATTTTTTGTAAAATTGATTGTGGGCGGGCTGTTTTCTATTTTATTTTTGTAATTATTTCTTTGCAATCAAAAGTTCATGTTCTTGGTTTGTTTTATGTTTTAGGCCTCATAATCTACAGAATAGCATGGGATGTATTTCGTCCCTTGAGTTCAAGAAGGGTTTGCAATGCTAAAGCATTGTTGCACTCAAGGGACAAATTTATTGATTATATTATATAACTAGAGTAAAATAAAGAGCCGAGTGGTTAAAATCCTTATCCTACTCATGGTTTAAATCTGATTACTGGCCCCAGTACCTATTTATTCTATATTTAACCCTTTACCCAACGCAGACGATATCAAAATTTATTATTTTAAATATAATTTTTTTAAATTTTTCAAAAAATTTAAAAAAAACTATATGATGTGACCCTTCGTTGGAACGAGCTCGACGAGCTCGTTCCAACGAGAGGTCACATGATATGGTTTTGTTGAAAGTTTTTGAAAAATAATATTTTTTCAACTGCTGAAATTGCATATACCGCGGGCGGGTGCGGGCGGATGCAGGCGATTCGTTGGGTAAAGGGTTAAACAATTTGGGATTCCCAGCACCAAAAAATATCACAACCTTACTGTTGTAAAAGTTGTTTTCTTCAGATTAAAAGTGAATGAGTAAAGTAAGAAGTGTGATACTCACATTATGGAATCAGTTGATTTAGGTTTTATAAATATGGCTATTGGATAAAGTCCTGCAACTTGCAATCGCTTTATTGCATTTCCGCTGACATCTAATATACAATGTTTTCCCTAAAATGATGAAAAACACCAAAATCAGACCTATAAAAACTTTGTTTCTTCTCAGGCAAGTTTTCCTCAAGTTTATGATTAGGGAGAGAGGGTGGCTTTTTTTCTAATCCATAAAACAGTTGTGAATTAGAAATACTCCTTCCACTATTATGTAGAAAAAAACAATGTTTTCACAAGTGAAAACTTCCGATAATGCAGTTGCAAATTTAAACAACTGGATTTTGTTGACAGAGATGTCAAACAAGATATATTTGGTTAAATTTTTAGTCGTACAAGTTCAAAATAGTATCATTAATGAGATTTCTAGGTAAAAAAAAAATGTGATGAGGCAGATTTTCAATGATATGTGCAGTACCTGAGAAACGATAATTTTTTTTAGCCTTAATAAACACAGAATATCAATTATAAACAAAGATCACTGTTAACAATCAAGATATCTGGTAAAAAAAGCTAAAAAGAGCATCAAAAGCAACTGAATTTTTCTTAGGTAACTGAAATTGAAAACAAACATATTTTCATGCCTTTTAACTCTCTACTCGCTGCTGGTAGATATTCCTGCCCAGGACAGGATTTCTCTTGCCACTGAAACAAGTATAATTTGGGCACAATAATCAAATTTCCCCCCTGTAAATTGAATGGACTTTTTGACCAATGATTTCTTCACAGCAGCCATGACTAGATTTGATGAAAAATATTTTAAAAATACTCTGTGGGTTAAGAGTTAGGCATGAAAAGACATACAAAAGTATTGAATAAAATATCAACTTTTCTGTTCAACTGTCAATCTGAGTGGTTTAGAGTAACAAAGCTAATATTTGGAATTTTTCTTGCAAACCCTCAAAGGGTTAAATCAGACTGGAACAAATTTGTCACAGAACTGGTGCCCTGGTATGTAATCATGAGCTGTCCTAGCCATCGATCATTAGGAAGTCTTGTTGACAATAATTGTATTACTTTAGCAGTGGTTCCTTGACAAATAATAGTCATACAGTGAAACCCTGTTAATTGAATAGCCACTTTGCCAGTGAAAAATATTCAATTAACAGGAGTATTCAATTAACAGGGATTGTGTCACTTTCCCGTATTACAGAGATAAACTTAGCATTTATTCTATTATATCTTGTTTGACAGAGCTCCATGAGCTCTGTCAAACAAGATATAATAGATTAAATGCCTGCACTGGATGTACCGAGGCCAAATAGGTCTATAAACAAAGGAAAACTGGGGAGAGTCAGGGTAATTTCTCAACAAGTTTCAAGATTTTTATTCAATTAACAGGAGGTTACTTTATAACCTATATTCAATTAACAGGTCAAATTTGTACTGGAGGTATGGTAAATGCTTTTGCGTTGGGAAATTATATTCAATTAACAGGGTTATTCAGTTAAGAGATATCCAATTTAGTGAGCTCCACTGTATTACCTTACCAATGGTTCCTTGTCGTGTTTAAGCTGTGTATACAGTTACTTATATCGGCAAGCAAGACTTGTCAATTCGCTCGACAGGCAGTGGTGTAGTTTATTATGAGGACATTTCAGTATCTGTGACTATAACAAATCTGCAATATAAGTATCAAGTCAAGTTTTGCCTATTGATTTGAATTATGATGTCTTTATAACAATCAAGCAGAACTTGTCTCTCACCATAAACAAGCACTGAACTCCACTTCACAGGGTTCTCACTGTATACTGGTGAAGTGGAAATATTGAAGATCTATCCATGTATTCAAGGCTTAAGAACAAGATACCCAACTTGAAATGGCTCACAAACAGTTCTCTGAAACTTTTGTGACTCAATTCATATATTTTGGTAAGTTTCGGAGCTTGTTTTACTTTAAAAATAAAACACAAGAGTGGCCAATTAAAGAAAGAAGCTAACTTCAGTGATGACATGTCAATTAAATTTCTAGAATCTCAAATATTTGTGATTACAGTACAACAGAAAAATGTTATGGATTACTGAATGACCATTTTGAAGAGTGGCAAAGTGGGAGAAAATAGGATGTCAATCTGAGAGTGGGATATTCAGGGTTCCTGCAGGCAAGGACTAATCAAATTCAAGGCTATTCAATGCTACTTCTCAACGTTTTTAGCATTTTTTAAGGCCCAACAATAGCCAAATTCAAGGATTTTCAAGGTTGAGCCATCACCAGTACTAATGATGATCCTCTGGGCATTACCCCCCCCCCCCCCCCCCCTTCATCCCAGTTCCCTTGATGGGAAGAGGGAGGAGGTGGTAATAACCAAAAGGGCCTAGTTACGATTAGATTTTCACAAATTCTAGCACTTAACTAAAAAGTAATATGATTATGTGGTGTCAGTGTTTTTATTTCGGGAATGTTCAAGACTTTTCAAGGCCTCCCGGTCCATTTTCCAGAATTTCAAGACCTTGAATGGCCCTAAATCAAATTCAACCCTGATATTGGGTAGAAAAACAGGAGTCTCCTTTTGAAATTAGGACAGTTAACAGATTTGATTACAATACATACAGTATTTTCCTGGCCTTTTGGAGTTCACAGTCAGAATATTGTCCACACAAAGATGTATCATGACAAAACTAGATATTAAACTAGAGGCTCTACAGAGCCTGTAATCACTCACCTGGAACTACATATAAAAATGTGATTTCCCGTAGGCTTTCCATGGTAACTATGAGCTGCAATTGTGGCCATGTTTGCAACATTAGATCCACATTACATGAGGATCATTGGTAGGAGTCCTAGTCTTCAATCACGTGAAGTTTCAAAACATTTGAATCCATCAAACAGAATCATAAAATGTCTCTGGTGGCCATATTTTCCAACCAATGGGAACAAAAAGAGGATCGTTTATAGAGGGCCTCCTATAGACCATTCTTGCCAAGTTTTGGTTCACGTCAGCTCAATAGTTCCAGAGAGAAGATGAAGATGTGATTTCCCATAGGTTTTTTCTATAGTAACTATAAACCGCAATTGTGGCCATGTTTGCAATACGATCAACATTAAAATGAGGAACGTTGGTGGAGGGTGTCCCAGTTATCAACCATGCAAAGTTTCAAAACATTTGGCCCTGTGGTTTCTGAGGAGAAGAGTTTTCAAAATTGACCAATCAGAATCAAAGAATGCTTCTGGCGGCCATGTTTTTTCACCCAACAGGAATAAAATGAGTAACAGTTGTAGAGAACCTCTCATAGACAATGCCTGCCAAGTCTGGTTCACACTGGCTCAGTACTTTCAGTGAAGATGATGAAAATGTGATTTCCTATAGGGTTTCTATACTAACTATAAGCCACAATTGCAGCCATAATTGCAACCCGATGAAGATTAAAATGAGGATCATTGGTAGAGGGGGGTTACAGTCATCAGTCACACTAAGTTTTCAAACCATTTGGCCTTGTAGTTTCAAAGAAGATTTTCTTGAAAATGCACTCATTTATGAATTCTATTTTCAACCAAAAAATCAATAAAAGAAGGTTAAATATTTTTGAAAATTACAACTTTTTCCAGACAGTATTCTCTTTTCAAAATAGCTTTGGATAGGTAAAGGGTTACAGGAAAACACATCACTCCAATTTCTGTCAAATCGTAAAAGATATACAATAATTACTGTCATCTAAGCTGACATGATTGCAAGACAATGTAAACAAAAACTTCCCCAGGTTTTCCAAACACCTGTCATCAATCAGTATTTTCTGACAAGTAACATGAGACTAATGATGCATGTATCAGCATCCATGTACAGTTGCAATGGTTTACAGTTAAGTCAAAATAAGTTGTAGGATAATCCTATAAACTGTGTATCTTTGTTCTCTTCCTACACTGATAAGACCAGAAGCTGACATCATTTTCTGGAAATCTCTCACTGATAGCTTTCCAGAAAATGTCAGATTCTGATCTTGTCAGGGCAGGAGCAGCAGTTTACTTAGTTTATTGCAGTTATGCTACAACTTATTTTGACTTGTATTGTATACACAATATTTTGTTTTTTTTTTCCCAGTTCTCAGTGGAAAAAACTGGAACCAACCCTTACCAGATTCTCAAAAAAACCCAAGTATTTTGCTGACAGTACCGATCTTCATGCAGACAGGAGAGGCATTGGGTTAAGCATTAGAATATAGCCTCTGGTGGCCACATACTTCCTTCCTCTCACAGACCATTCCTCCGAAGTTTGGTTCACGTTGACTCAGTAGTTTCAGAGAAGATGAAAATGTGATTTCCCATAGGGTTTCTATAGTAACTATAAGCCACAATTGTGGCCATGTTTACAAGCCGATCAACATTAATTGAGGATCATTGGTAGAGAGGGTCCCAGTCATCACTTATGTAAAGTATCAAAACATTTGGCCTGGCAGTTTCAGAGGAGAAGATTTTGGAAAATCCACCTATCAGAATCAATGAATGCCTCTGGCGGCCATGTTTTTCAACCCACGGGAACAAAATGAGGATCGTTTGTAGAGGACCTCCCATAGACAATCCCTGCCAGGTTTGGTTCATATCGGCTCAGTAGTTCCAGAGAAGAAGATGAAAATGTGGGTTCCCATAGGATTTCTATAGTAAATATAAGCTGCAATTGTGGCCATGTTTGCAACCCGATCAACATTAAATGAGGATTGTTGGTAGAGGGGGGTCCCAGTCATCATTTATGTGAAGTATCAAAACATTTCGCCTGGCAGTTTCAGAGAAGATTTTTGAAAATTTACCAATTAGAATCAAAGAATGCCTCTGGTGGCCATGTTTTTTCAACCCACGGGAACAAAATGAGGATCGTTTGTAGAGGACCTCCCATAGACAATCCCTGCCAGGTTTGGTTCATATCGGCTCAGTAGTTCCAGAGAAGAAGATGAAAATGTGGGTTCCCATAGGATTTCTATAGTAAATATAAGCCGCAACTGTGGCCATGTTTGCAACCCGATCAACATTAAATGAGGATTGTTGGTAGAGGGGGGTCCCAGTCATCATTTATGTGAAGTATCAAAACATTTCGCCTGGCAGTTTCAGAGAAGATTTTTGAAAATTTACCAATTAGAATCAAAGAATGCCTCTGGTGGCCATGTTTTTTCAACCCACGGGAACAAAATGAGGATCGTTTGTAGAGGACCTCCCATAGACTATCCCTGCCAGGTTTGTTTTCACGTTGCCTCGGTTTTTCCAGAGAAGAGGAAAATGTGATTTCCCATACGGTTTCTACAGTAACTATAAGCCGCAATTATGTCCATGTTTGTGACCCAATCAACATTAAATGAGGATCATTGGTAGAGGGGGTCCCAGTCATCATTTATGTGAAGTTTCAAAACATTTGGCCTGGCAGTTTCAGAGGAGAAGATTTTGAAAATCCACCAACCAGAATCAAAGAATGCTTCTGGAAGCCATGTTTTTCATCCGACGGGAACAAAATGAGGATCGTTTGTAGAGGACCTCCCATAGACCATTCCTGCAGAGAAGATGAAAATGTGAAACGTTTACTGACGCCGGGTGCCAAGTGATGAGAAAAGCTAACGTGGCCTTTTAGGCCAGGTGAGCTAAAAAGCTAGAAGGGAGATTTTCTACAATTTTGGCTAAATTCATAAAAGTCAGTGGAACAAAAATATAAACAAAAGCATGGTTGATATATCGGTTCAACATTCAACTACTGTGTAAGAATTGCACAAACATACTTTTTCTGCAACCTCCCGCACAGAGGCCACACTGGTACCATACAAGTTCTCATTATATTGACCAGCTTCTATAAACAAATGATTTTGAATATCCTGCTCCATCTGTTCTCGTGACTGTACAAAATGATAATCCCTGGAATCTTGTTCATACTCACGAGGCTCTCGTGTTGTATCTGAAAAAAGACAAAATATAGGCAACTGATAAAGAAAAATAGAGTTATAACAAACACATGGAGTAAAGAAATTTGTTTTTTTTAAAGATTCAATTTATGTATTTACTGGTGTTTAATGTAACCGTCAGCATCTTTGGTTTTATCATGACTACAACATAGGTGTCGAGAGTAAAGTTTAGTCAACTGTTTATACCAATGCTGAGGCCTTCCATACCAGGCACTGCTTACCAGGGCCTATTTTACCAGTAATGCAGAACTTATTTACCACAGTAAACAAGCACTGCTCAACCTCCTGGGGTTCCCATTGGAGATTAAGATTCAATTGAAATGACTGTCAATTCAATCAATTATAATAATAGTCTATTATTCTCTTGTCCCCTGCAACCAATGTAGGAATAATAGATCATTAACCCTTTACCGAACACAGACGATTTCAAAATTTATTATTTTGAATATCATTTTTTAATTTTTTTCAAAAAATTTCAACAAAACCATATCATGTGACCCCTCTTTGCAATGAGCTCGGCAAGCTTGTTCCAAAGAGGGGTCACATGATATGGTTTTGTTGAAATTTTTCGTAAAATAATATTTTTTTCAGCTGCTGAATTTGCCTATTACGCGGACGGATGCGGGCAATTCGTTGGGTAAAGGGTTAACCATGGTTTTAAAATGTGGAACCTGACTGCACTTTTGTATTTCATTATCATAAAGACACTACACATAAAACTACGCATAAAATCTGAGGTGTATTTGGACCAGGAAAACATTTTTTATGTAGAACACTCACCCTTACTCTCAATAAACACAGCATCAAACAATTGGGGCACTTTGCAATCCTGAAATATTACCTACAGCTTGATTCAAACTTTTGGTGAAACAGAATGAAATGCAGGGATTCAAACACCTGCCAAAAATTTTCTTTTCATTTAGCACAAATCCAGATATTCAATTTTGAAAAATGCAGGTGTACAATAAAATATGCATCTGTTTTCGAATCCTGGTGCGCCATTTTGTTTTGTGCACCTACTGGGATTTGACTGAACCACAACTGGCCGATGCTTTGAGCATTAAAAACAAGTGCAATGTCAAGGGTGGCTATGCCCCCATCCCCCACTGCCAAGCCTGAGTTTCTGGTCATTTAACTTTGTTGATATTGAATTAATAAATGTCTTATCTTATCTCCATCATACCATAGCACCAATACAGCAGGTCACCAAATGGGTCCATGGGACCATTTTATGATGAAATACATTTAGCAGTTAACAAAATTCAAAAAGGTGCCATAACTTTGTTTAAAAATTATTGCACCACTCTCAAAATCAAACCTGTCTGGTACATTGTCTATAATAAGCTAAATTCCAAGTTTGATTGAAATCGGACACCTGTAACTCAAGTTACCATCCGGAAACCAATATCAACATGTATTCTAAGTCAGAAAAATGCCATGACTCAGCCAAAAAATATCGGAACACGTCCACTATCAATCCCAATCTGTATTAAGTGGTAATAAACCTATGTATAAGTTTTTTTTTCATTTCGTTCGGTCAAACTAAAGTTATTCATCTGGAAACCAATATCAACATGTTTTCTAAATTGGAAAAGGGCCATAACTCTACACAAAAATATCAGACCAAGCCCACTATCAATCCCAACCTTTATTATGTAGTTATAAACATATGTATAAAATTTTGTTTCATTTCGTTCAGTCAAACTAAAGTTATTGTCCGGAAACCAGTATCAACATGTTTTCTAAGTCGGAAAAGGACCATAACTCTGTCAAACAATGTTGGTCCAAGCCCACTATCAATCCCAACCTATATTATATGGTTAAAAACATATGCATAAAATTTTGTTTAATTTCGTTCAGTCAAACTAAAGTTATTGTCTGGAAACCAATATCAACATGTTTTCTAAGTCGGAAAAGGGCCATAACTCTGCCAAACAATATCGGTCCAAGCCCACTATCAATCCCAACCTATATTATGTGGTTAAAAACATATGTATAAATTTTTTATTTCATTTTGTTCAGTCAAACTAAAGTTATCGTCCAGAAACCATATTTAGGACGGATGGACGTATGTACGAACAGACGGACAAGGGTAAAACTTAATGTCTTATCTTAACCCTTTACCCAACGCAGACGATATCAAAATTTATTATTTTAAATATAGTTTTTTTAAATTTCTAAAAAAATTTCAACAAAACCATATCATGTGACCCCTCATTGGAACGAGCTCAATGAGCTCGTTCCAATGAGGGGTCACATGATATGGTTTTGTTGAAATATTTTGAAAAATTTAACTTTTTCAACTGCTCAATTTGCATATTATGCGGGTGGATGCAGGCGATTCGTTAGGTAAAGGGTTAACTGATTTTATAACAAAAATAATTAAATAACATATTATTTCGGAAAGGTATGCAATCAGAAAAATATTCAGGCGACATTAAGAGAAATGGGAGTTTCACACCTCCAAAACATTTTCATTCAATATGATGTTTACTTATGCACAATGGGTTTATTCTTCACACCTCCTAAAGTTGTGATTCATTGCACTTGCATTTAATATCTTTTTCAGATCAGTTAATTCAAAATTTCATGTCAACTTTCTCATGGAATGCAAGCCCTGCTACAGGTGGTAGTGCTTGTTTGCTCAAGATTAGGTGTTTATGCTGGTATAATAGTTTATTTTTGTGACCTTGATTTACACATGGACATGGCCAAATTCTTGCGATTAGGACCAACAGCCAATGTGTGCTATTTGCAGGATTCTTTTAATTAGAGTGAATGAACCTGATCTAGAACAACGCAACCAGTGTAAAATGGCTTGATTCCGTGGGAGGTGACATGAAATTTTGAATAAATTAAACCGAAAAATATGTTTAATACAAGTGTCACAAAACAAAATGTGTGCACACATGAACACTAATCCATTGTGCATTCGTAATTGGCCTCATACTGAATGAAACTGTTTCAAGGGCAAGTTCTGTCTGCCACATTAAATTGAAACCTACATGTGAAAAAATTACAAGGCATGCATTTTTTGTGCACTACTTTTCGAATCCAATGCTATGGTGCACTGTTACTCACTTCAAAAGTGAAAGTCTGCAAAGTGATCCATGTGGTTAAGTATAGTTTAACTTGGTAGTTGGTGAACAAAACTCGGTTGGGATTTTGATCCCACCTGTTCCATTTGCAATATAATCAAACAACTTTTTTACTCTACTCCACTCATTATATTTCAAAAAGAGAGATGCATGTTTTTTATGATATCTAATGAACTGCAGTATGTACTGTCAAGTGATTCAATCCACTGCAACAGAAACAGATTAATCCTTTTCCCAACGAATTAGCCACATCTGCCTGCATAATTTACAAATTGAGCAGCAAAAAATTTTTTTGAAAAACATTTATAAATGACCCAACAGCTTGATGCAATAGCTATCAATCTCACTCATCTCAATGATAAAAGTCTCTCGGATTTACAAAAGTGTCAAGGTTTAATGTCAACCAATTCAGAAAAGTAACTGGGCAGAAAAGAAAATTTGTGATTTTGCACCTAAGCTGCGACAGATGGTGAAAAAGAAACAAATTCAAAGTGAAAAAAAGCAATAACTCAGACAAAAATACTGTGAATGCTACCAGCATTGAACATGGGGCTAGACATCAATAAGAAACACCTGCATACCAAATATGATGTCATACCACAAAGTATTTTAAAAGTCATTGACTTTGATGGTAAAAATTCAACAAATTCTAAGTCCATAAAGGGCAATAATTCTGGCACAAATACTCTGAATAACACCTGCCGAGAACATGAGACAAGACATCAATAAGATACACTTGCATACCAAATTTTACCGAGAGTTCCAAGCCAGATCAGAATGATATGTTTAGAACAAAATTATTGTGTGTGAATCTTAGTCAAGTTACGTTGCAAGTATTAACAGGTATGCTGAAAAGTATCATAAAAAGATTTTCCGAACATTTCATTTCTCACTCACAATTCTTTTCACATTACTAGACCACAACTCATTTGTCTTCTGTCAACTTTGCCCCCAAAACAGAATTTTCATTTGGCCCCACAAAGTAGATCTTCTGTTTCTCAGGCCATTATTTGTAAAATTGCATGCAGGTGGGTGGTTTTTTATCGTATTTTTTATTTCTGTAATTATTTCTTTGTCATCAAAAGTTCATGTTCTTGGTTTATGTTTTAGGCTTATCTACAGAATAGCATTGGTGGTGGTGTAAAGCATTACAAAGCTTTCTTGCACTCAAGGGACAAATTTATCAATTTTTTTAACTTGGATAAAATATCAGACATAAACCATTTAATTTTATTTTTTTTAAAGTTTACATTGGTTATAAAAAGAGAGCATGCACCAGCCAAAAGGACCATGGGGGAGGGCCTGAGAAACAGATTTTTAATTTTTTTAGGCCTTAGCTTCAACCCTCATCACTCTACCAACCTGAAAGTTATCAAGTGTAAAATGCCTCCACCAACCTAATATATCTCTACCCAAGCTGTGTTAAATGGAAAATACTGAATGATTCTGGCAGGTGGATCCAGGTCCCCAAACTGCCCCTTCCAAGTTGAATTTAACATTTAATTGGTACAGTGCTGAATTATTTTCCAAAGGTGATTTTAAATGTGTAAATGTTTAACAGATTTTATTTCTACAAGCAAGGAAAGCCTTAGTTTTTTAATATTTTCTTGATAATTGATTTGTTACAATTTATTGGAGAGTGGAAGTTGGCTCTTTCCAATAAATTGTAGCAAAACAATTTCATATAAAATTCTTTGTTTTAGTGCTGTCAAACATCAAGCTGATGAATGTGGCTTCTAGTAACCAACCAGTTAATTTGTCCACATTTCGGTTTTGATTAAATGGCCGAGTGCTGAAAACCAATATTTGGCCTCCATTATGAAGTGCAGGCACCATAACTTAAAGGATGTGCTTCATGTCAAATTTTCAAGTTATCTTGGCTGTATGGATTTACATTGCTACAATATATGGAAAAGTGCCAATGTTCACTCTCTTATAAACAGCAAAAAGGCAAAGACATGTGAACAAATTTTGTACATCCGAAAATAACTTGACACCAACCAGTTAAATGTGGCTGAAATCAGCACAACTGTTGCACTTCATGAAACCCAGTTCATTCTGAATCATCTAACTAAAGGGTATAAAATATGTCCACATTTGAAAAAAGTTGTTTTTAATATGTTAATACTGCACATTAGGGTGGATTTCTAAATAAGTTACAAACACTAAATATTTTGGTACTTACGAGGCACACAACTGCCAAATTTATCTGGAAATTCTGAAATAAGATCATCATTTATCCTGTCTTTCAATGGCCCCAATATAATAACTGGTCTAGTATATTTTACTGAAAATAGAAGAAAATACTCCAGTTTCATTAATACATCAAACACGACCCTGATAGTTGTGACTCTGCGTATAATTATAATATAAAAGGCTGTTTGTTATGCTTGACTCCTAGCAGTCTGGTAGTATTTCAAATTTTTGGTCATTGACTCCATATTGCCCATCCAGCATGAAAAATTTAACAAATTATATCTTGTTTGACAGAGCTTGAGTGACCTTGAACTTTGCATTACAAATCTCAAAATGGGTAAGGTTCTTCCCCTTCTATAAGGGTCCCTGCCATGTGAGTTTGGTGGTGAATAGAACATATGTTCTTGCCACGAAAAGTAATTTTTTACCAAATACTAATTACCATAACAGTCCCGAGACCTTCAATCTTCAGGCTGCAGACTTCAAATTTAATAGAGTTTTGCTCTTTCCATGAGCAAACATTTTCTGCAAGTTTGGTTGGGCAGTAATTTGTAGAAATTATATTATGATTTAACTGTGAACTTTGGATGACAAACCTGAAAACTAATAGGGTTCTTTCCCTTACAATGAGGTCACTATTGTAATATTTAAATACTGTCCATCACTGATAACCGTGACTCCATGTGCAAGTAATAATCAAAGTCACCTTTTGCAGTAAATGATCAATTGACTTGGTTCAATAATGATCGCAACTGCACACTCATGGGCATGGTGGTGCTGTATACTAAGGCATACTGCACACTGATGACATACTTGCCTTCAACCGCTGCTAACTCAGCTTGCCTGGGTGGAGTCATGCTAATTTGTACAGAAACTCAATCGAAACTGGAATACAAGACAGGCCTTTTAACACAGAACCAATAGGAGGGGATTGTTCTCAGCAAAACCTAGTCAAAACTACAAATTAGTGAAATATATGCACATGTTGTTGGAGATATGCCATTTTAATTAAGGCTATGAAAAAAAATCTTGTTTCTCAGGCACCTCCCTCGTCATAGAAAATCTGCCTCATCACTTTTTTTTCACCTGGAAATCTCTTCTATGACACTATTTTGCACCTGTAGGACAAATATTTAACCAACTATACCTTGTTTGCTCGGTCAAACAAGATATAGTTGGTTAAATTTTCAACTACATTATGGCAGATTTTCACTGCTGAAAACACTGGTTTGCCACATAATAGTGCAAGTAGTTAAATTTCTTATTATAGCTATTTTCAGAACTGTTTTGTGAATACCCCCCCCCCCCCCCAAAAAAAAAAAAGCCTCCCTCCCTCATCATAAAATAGGACATTTATTTATATTTATTGATGTTTAAGGTCACAGACTTATGCACAATGGCTAATTGTGACCGTGACAGTTTTACGGGTGGAGGAAGCCGGAGTACCCGGAGAGAACCACCGAGCAGCTGTCAGCTCTTCAACATTCTAACTCTGTTTAAGCTCTGCTCAAGCAAGGTTACAGCAGTTGAAGACATGTGCGCCATGCAGTATGCCTTAGTACACGGCGTCATCGTGCCCCCATGTAAGCAAGCGGGATAAAGTGCCTTGCCCAAGGACACAATATGGGTCACCCCGGACAGGGATCGAACTCGGGATCTCTAGCATAGAAGTCCAACGGTCTACCACTGAGCCACCGTGCTTCCCGAAATTGAGGACAAATTGCCTGAAAAGTTAAAAAATTTATAGTAATTTATATATTTTTTATACTTACCAATGACCCAGACATAGCTGGTGCTAACTCTTAAAATATAGGGCCAAACACAAATTTTGCCCCCCAATCCCCAAAATTTGCATCTAAAACTAAAGAAAACATGTCCTGAAAGGCCCTCCACACTTCGCCCCTACTGCGCATGCGCAGTGTCAAGGACGTTCCGAAATTGGCGCCATTTATCATTCTAATAACCAGTGCCTGGTAAGCGCTATGTACTCAGCGGGGAGGCAAGAGTTCCCAACTCCTGGGAGGGCCATCCCCGTCTGGGTCATTGGTAAGTATAAAAAATATATAAATTACTATAAATTTTTTAACATTTTTATACTGTACCAATGACCCAGACATAGCTGAATAGTAAAAAGGCTGGAGGGCCAAGGACATAGAGCAAAATGGAATACGCTCAATAAAATAAAATAGAGTCATCCCCTGTAGGGAAAAGAAGTAATAGGCCTTACATGTATCTTTCTTATTTATGATAAATTAGAAAGATACAACACCTTCCAAAAATTGAGCTACATACATCCATGTACTCTATTAATATCCAATAATCCTTATACTAATAATTTTTAAAGTAAGCCAATAATAAAGTAAGTCTAGAGAATAGAGACTCTTATACTCCTAAAAGTGTGTGAGAATTGCATAATCATGTCCGTTGACATATGCAATATTCAAAAGCTATACTTTAAAAACTAAGACTTGAATGAATTTTATAAACTTAAACTTCTCACTAAACAACCATCCCAATAACAGCTCAGAATTACTAACTCCGGAGGAGGTATCCCCTTGTTTTCATAGTAAAAACAGGTGACCCAAGGGAACACCCTCCCCCCCCCCTTTTTTCTTGCCCTGGGTCAAATAGCCCAGAGCGAAGAGGGCAGCCGAACGGAGACACTGCCGAAACAGACAGCCTACCTAGCTATAGTAGCAACTGTTAAGTGAATGACATTCTGAGCAGTAGATAACAGACCTAACAATAGAGGCCTCCAGAAATGGACTCGATATTTCTGAGATAAAATTCATGAATGGATGGCTGAGCGCAATGAGCAGCCTTCAAAAATCTATAATAGCAACACTATTAATGTAAGCCCAAGAAGTAGAAGAACTCTTACTTCATCAGCCGAAATCTTAAGCACAACTGCTAAGCCAATGATATACCATAAGCAGTACGCTAGTTAATAGAATCCATTAACAATAAAATGGAGCGTAACGTCCTTCTACTAGACATCAAAGACAGAAGAAGCTTACGCCCTTGTAATAAACAGATATCTGTTTATAAATACATAAACTGTACCCGGAAAGAGTAAAGGCCTATGCCCATACGAAGACGGAAGGACCTTAAAATAATAGGTTCCGGATAATAGGAGCCTAACTCTTATGCAACAATCCAACCTAAATAGTAACGGAAGTATTGATTCCGAAACTATGAAAGTGAAAATCATCCATCGATAGTGCATGAAACTCACTGACTCTACAGTAAAAGAGAAACCAACAGAATTACTGTCTAAAAGGTCAGAATTTGAAAACTACTGTTTCCAGAGGCTCAAATGATTACTTAGCTAAATAAGAACCGAAGTTAAAATCCGTATAGGAATTTAATCTAAAGATTCTAAGTCTATTTATCAAAAAGTTACTAACTGACTTAGATAAAGAGACAAAAGACTCAATTGTAAACTATCGTAGAGTGCATAGGTATGAGGTAACATAAACCTATAACCTAAATAACAACAGGCTGCAGTAGATCTTGTGAAACAAGTATACTAAAAAATAGCAATGAGTAGTATGGAGGGATCAACCATATGAACATAATGATCCCTACACCACGACGGAAGAGCCTCCACTTTAGTCGCATAGAATAGCGAAGAAGAGGATCTCCTATAGTAAGAAATCGCGTCCAAAGCTCGTCCAGTACAGTGCTTACAATGCAATACGGACCACACAACGGAATACATGAAGGTTGCGACCTTGCTGGTTGTGATAAAGATGACACGATTTACCCAGTGAAAAAGATCCTCACATAGAGGAAGATTTCACGTTAAGACCCACAGTAGACAAGAGAGTAAATACCCATGATCTCTGTGAAGACAGAGATGCTATCAACAGAAATGTATTGTGGTTGTTTATCTTAGCAATACCTGCTAAAACAACAGCGCCGGAGGATACGCGTATCCTATCATTCCGTCCTATAGATCAATAGAGCGTTAACAACATTAACTCAGAGATCTGGACAAGCCAACACATACGTCTGCAATTGATTAGCAAGCTGTGTCATAAATAATACATCATTGGGCGCTCCCATAGATAGCAAATCTGATTGAATACTTGTTTGTTGAGAGTCCATTCTGACAGCAACAAGCGACCCGTAAGAGAACGGGAGTCCGATAAAACAATCAGACGACCCGGAATATGACGGACCAAAACTGAACTTGGTGTACTATAACCAACAGACGGATTCTTTCCATTAAATTGAATAACGGAAACGAAAGAGTGCCTCCCTGGTTCCGGAGATACGCCACTACTGTCGAATTAAAGGACAGGAATTTGGGCATGCGTTTCTGAATAATGTTCATGCAATGACAAAAAGCAAGCCTAAAAAACATTATTCCGCGAAAGTTAAACTGATAGCTAAAAGACTGCGGAACCCAAAGACCCTGGCACTTCGAATCCGTAGGGATCAGTATATATCCCAATCTGTTTGACTGGCAACCGTCATAACAGCCACACTCGGGTCCGGCAACTGCGGCGGCACTCTCTGAGTCAACCACCGAATGTTTGCCCCAGTCTGAATCTCTTGTAACACTAGATAGACAAGAGAATGTATAAATCAAGCAATTCATGGATTGCCGGAAAGTTGCCGTCGAAGAGAAGCTCCTCCGAGAACGAAGCGACTCTGAGAGAGTTCTTAACCTGCTATCCACGCGTGGATGTAGCTAGGGCTGCATCACGTCTAACCAACTCCAATCAGCCACTGAAGGGCGGAGTTATACGTGAACAAACTACTGCCCTCAAAAGAAATTACATTGAGAATAATATCCCGTAAATCTTTTCTTGAAGACGTAATGATAACGCCTCAGTAAGGCGGATTACGTATAATAAAGCGTCTAAGTTAAGTCTACTATACATAATGTCGTTCCCAACATTGAAATTGGAAAAGACATAAACGGCGAAAAAGAATATATGCAGTCTTTAATCACACCGTCTAGACGCATATGAACTCTCGGTATGCCCTGCTCTGCCAAAATAAACTATATGTAAAAAAGATAAAATGGCAGAAATGAGCCACGCGGACAAGAAACTAAACTATCATGCTTAGTAGCAGGCTTGTATATATATATAAATATATAGCGTCGAAAAATAAAACATAAAACACATGTTGTAATGACAACATTGGACTGCGTCGGTAAGTCAGGGACAAATCCGAGTCCAATGACGCTATAAGTCTCTTATCCAAGATCGCAGCAATGAAGTCCGAAAAATAATCACTGGAAGAAATGCCAGAAGATATGAAAGGCATCTTCCGATACTACTAAAGGGAAAACTCGAAATCTTTCGAATCCCTTTCGCCATCCTGTCGGACCCTTTAAAGCGTTCGGTCGTCCGTAGCTTGATGCAACCGCGGACCGCACCGACCCAGCGCCGTCGGATAATTCCTGATTCGACCGAGAAACCGTCAATTGCTGGGATGCTGCGAAACAACTGTGCTAACTCGGATAGCACGTCCGTCACTGAGGCCTGAGGAGCAGCGGTCTTACGATGCATTGCCGCAGGAAGCTCCGAGATCGTTACCCCGTGCATACTTCCAATATGCGAGCGAACGGAGTGTTTAAGCCTCGTGTCCCTTGGCTACCGGATGGCGCGACCTATTCGCTGTGGAATCACTGAATGCCGAAACTGATCGGATACTCGAGGTCACGTAGCCAATGTGCGGTCGTGTGCCCTGCTGTGAGGATGAGGAAGCATTAAAGACAGTCTCTCGGACTGTCAATATAACGGAGCGTCCCGAGCAACGGACATATGCTCCGAATGTAAAATATCTGAACCACAACATGCGGTCCCCTATGTTGTTGGCTTCCTCCGATCTGTCCTCAATCTGCCGTCACTGGGTGAGTACTAAAGTAATTAAAGTGCTCGCATCACCCAAATCTCCTTCCTAGACCGCAACGGACGAACCCGGCAGCCGAACCATTCGATGAATGTACGCTACACCGGGTGAGCTAGCGAATGTCACTCCGTAAGCGATAGACATATTCCATGAGCACTTATTGCCGCTAACTCTTCATTAACTATGACGACAGAGGCACACTTTTGAAAGACATCTCCATAACTCTTCGAACAAGAAACCAGAAATGCTTGGATAGCAAGCATAAAATAATAATATATATAGCGTCGTTCAATAATTCGAAAGTTTGTGTGACATTATTGGACTATGTCGGAACTGAGGGACGATGTCCCTGAACCGAACCAAAAATTTCTAAGTCCACCGACGCTATCAGTTTCTTATCCGGCATCGCAGCATATGTTGTTCCGAAAGGGAAAGCTTGAAATCCACCGAATCCCTTTCGGTATCCCGTCGGACCGGATGAAACTTTCGGACGTCCGTACCCGCTTCCGCGGAGCGTCCCGACCCAGCATCGTCGGATAAAATATATGCGACAGATTCAGTTGATGCTGGGATGCTGCGATAAACTGTGCTATTAAGGAAAGCACGTCCGTTCCCGAGGCCTGTGCAGTAGCGGACTTACGATGCATTGCCGCTGGAAGCTCCGTGTACGTTGACTCCCGCACACTTCCTATGCGAACGTCCGGAGTCTGCAGGCCTCGAGTCCCCGGCTACCGACCCAGCGCTGTCGGATAATTTTCGATCCGACACCGTTTCTGTCGGCTGCTGGGATGCTGCGATAAGCTGTGCTATGTGCACAAGAATGTCCGGCGTCGAGACCTGCGGAGGCGCAGTCTATCGCTGCTTCGCCGAGGGCAGCTCCGCATCAGATGGCTCCCGCATACTTTTCCTATGCGAACGTCCGGAGTCCATCGGTCTCGAATCCCTGGCTGCCGGATGGTGTGACCTGGTCGCCGAAGAATCCTTGATCGGCGAAGCTGGTAATATATCGGCGGTCACGCAGCCAAGGTGCGGTCGTGTGCGCTGACGAGAAGAGGAAGCCTTAGCAGTCTCAGCGGACTGCCTATACAACGGAGCGTCCCGAGCGACGGACGTATGCTCCGCTAGCGACACATTTGTACCACAACATCTGGGGCCAGATGATGTTGAACGAGAGAGGGGCCTCTCTCGCTTGCCGTCCGGATGGACCGGAACGAGCTATGAACCGGACTAAAAGGCTTCCTCCGTTCTCCCTCCGATCCGCCGTCACTGGGTGTGCATTAAGTTAATTTTATAGTGCTCGCATCACCCCAAAATTCCTTCTAGACCGCAACGGACGAACCCGGCTGCCGAACCATTCGGTGAATGGACGCTACACCGGGCGAGCTAGCGGACGTCAAAGGCCGTCGAACCTACTAGGGTCCTCTTAGGCAATTGGCGTATTACATGAGCACTTTTCCGCTAGCCCTTCATTAATTGTGACGACGGAGGCACACTGTTGGAAGACATCACAGATACATCACCCTAATCTTGATCGTCTGAAATAGAAATTGATAAAGTAGAGTGACCCTGCGGGGAAAGGACCGGAGTGTCCAAATCCCCAACAACATACCGTGACATACGCTTCCCATATTGTCATCGAAATCATATGATACAGAACAGGAGTTAATGCGAGTACACTGACCACATATAGAATGATAATAAGGTCAGAGGAAGACTTCCTCTTAAAACAATTGATCAATATCCTTTCAATTTGAAAAGAAAACAAGTCCTGGTACTCGCACTAACCCCTGGCAATCAAAATACATAATAATAATATGATCCATTAATATATAAAAAATAATTGAAATCAAAATATTTTGAAAAAATATTTTTTCAGAACAGCCCAAGTTTCTGAAAAGTAACGTTGAGCCCCAATGGATCCCAAGCCTAAGTGTGGACAAAAATTTTAAAAATATTTTAAACAATTTATTCAACACTTACGAACAATAATAATGTATCTAGTTATGATTAAAATAACATAAAGATATTATTATTTAGAAATCCCCCCCTCACACAGAGGGCTGTTGTAAATGTAAACAATGAGTGTAAAAACACTAAAATAAGACTCCAGGCACCCAGGCCCGAAATCAGTTACCAAAAATACACCATCTGATGCAAAACAGAGACTTCCAGGGAAGAAACTGCAGAACATCAGATGGTAGATGCAGAACACAACGCCTAACCACCCGTAGGTGAAGACGTAAACATGGGGAAAGAACAGAATTCATTCTGTTATTCAGCTAAAACTCCCAAGAAATTTTAGTAATAATAATTACAGAAACTATGCCAAAAGCATGGGAGAATAGCAAGGGGGAACTTAAAGGACAGGGAGAGAGGAAAAACACTTGAAAAAACAGTGTAACTAAATAATCAGAATGACAACAAATTGGCTGCTGCCTTGAAAATAGGTAACTTAACATAATTTCATTAAAAAATTTTAAGTTACAGCCCTGATAATATTCTGTCACACATTCTTTTCCTCTCCTCCTTTTCTATCCTCCTTAGAATCACCATTTCACTAATATTTATGTGTCTGGCATCATTTAAACTGAGATTTAAAAGCACAAAGATCAGTCAGATGTTAACTGATGAAGGGCCAAACTTAGAATGATAAATGGCGCCAATTTCGGAACGTCCTTGACACTGCGCATGCGCAGTAGGGGCGAAGTGTGAAGGGCCTTTCAGGACATGTTTTCTTTAGTTTTAGATGCAAATTTTGGGGATTGGGGGGCAAAATTTGTGTTTGGCCCTATATTTTAAGAGTTAGCACCAGCTATGTCTGGGTCATTGGTACAGTATAAAAATACAAGATTTTTTTTATTGGCCTAACCGCAATGAATGGTGTATAATATCTTTTCAATATACATGAAATTCAAGGAAAGTTAGTCACACCTAAATACTGTACAACACTTATGGATTAACCCTTCAGACATTCAAGCATACAGACCAGGTACTCAAAGCAATATCAATGTTATTATTAGTTATTGGTGTTTAAGTCACATATTTCTGCACAATGGCAAATCATGACCATGACAGTTCTATGGGTGGAGGAAGCCGGAGTACCTGGAGAGAACCACCGAGCAATGGTGAGCAACTGTCAGCTCCCCCAACATACTAACTCCGCACATGCAGGGTTAGCATTGATTGAAGAGAAGTGCACCATCTACGTTCAGTATGCCTTAGTACACAATGCCACTGTGCCCCCACGTGAGCAATTGGGCTGAAGTGTCTTGCCGAAGGACACAATGCGGTTGCCGCAGGTGGGATTCAAACAGAGGACCTCTCGGCTTGCAGTCTGCACCTCTACCTACCAAGCCTGAATATAAGCAATCTGTCATTTGCAAAATGAAGTCCCAAAAGGGTGAATTTGCTGATGCTATTCCAAACAGTGGGCCAATTTATTCTCTAGGTACATCTTTCTGTTTTGGCTTGAGACCTTGATTCAGACTGTGGTTCACAGAGGGTAACACCAAATTCACCTTCTGGGGACCTCATTTTGCAGATGACAGTCATTTTCAGGCTTGCTAGCTACTGAGCCACCACGCCCCAAAAATGTCAAATTCATGTACAGCACATAATGTTCTTTTATCTGGACATCCATTTCATCAATGTTAATGCCCAGGAGTTGCACACATATAAATATCTATGTATATAAACTTACAAATATCTTGATATCAACAGACGCTGATGATGAACAGACAAGTAGAGGTACAAGCTAAATTATAGTAGTTATCAACATAATAAATATTAACCAAGTTGTGAGAAATTTAATGATGCTAGAAGTGTTGCAGGCCGTATCTAACTGAATATTTCCATTCTGTATTTAGATACCAATAAGAGCAACTAGAGCAACACTAACGCGTGTGCTAATACCCCCGAAGGTAGCCAAGTCGTACTCACATGTGGATAATCAGACAACAGCTTCACTGCTTCTACATTGCAGAACAACACAACATTGCAGAACAACAGTAAGGAATGGCAAAGTGCCAATAAAATTATTATTACTTATATTTTGTTAATATGTTTTGTAACAACAGACTTCACTGCTGCTGCATTGCAGAACAGCACTTAGGAGTCAGTAATAGAGAAAAAGTTATAAAAATAATTGCAGATGACTTGAATGGTGCCATATTGAATAATAACTGAAAGAGGCAAAAATAGGAATAGTACATACCTTTGTTAAAAATTCTCAAACCAATGAAAAAGTAGAACTGGTCTTGCATCTTTTCCAAGTGAAAAAGGGGGCATAACTGCATCAAAAATTGCCAAGTCAAACCTCAAATTGAAACCGACCTGTACTTTGACATGAGTAATCAGCATATAAAATTTGAAACTCATCGGTTCAGCCAAACAATTTTAATTGGTAGGAAACCAAACAAGAGGCCCCAGGGGGCCTGAGGGCGCTCACCTGACATGGTAGCCTACATATCAACCCAGAGAATTGATTTCCACAAGTTGCATCTGCTCCTCTTAAGAAAAGCTGAAACCAAATATCCAAATATTCTGACCAGTGGATCTAAAAAAAGATTTTTAAAGAATATTCCTCATATTGAACTAAGTCATAATTCGGGCTCCCACAGGGAGCCCATATATGAACCCAGGGACTTGGTTTTAACAAACCTGAATCTCACACCCCTAAGGATTCTGCACATCAAATATCAAAACATTCCGACTGCTGGATCTGAAGAAGAAGATTTTTAAAGAAAATTCCTCATTTTGAACCAAGTTACAATTCGAGCTCCCACAATCAGCCCAAATATGGACCTAGGGACATGGCTTGAACAAACTTGAATCTTACCCCCCTAAGGATGCTGCATAAAAAATATCAAAAGCATTCATCTGCTGGATCTGAAGATTTTAAAGAAAATTCCTCATTTTGAACTAAGTTGTCATTCAGGCTCCCATAGTGAGCCCAAATATGAACCAAGGGACTTGGCTTGAACAAACTTGAATCTCAGCCCCATAAGGTTGCTCCATGCCAAATATCAAAACGTTCCAACTGCTGAATCTGAAGAAGAAGATTTTTAAAGAAAAATTCCTCATATTGACTAAGTTATAATTTGGGCTCCCACAGGGAGCCCAAATATGGACCCATGGACATGGCTTTAACACACTTGAATCCCCCCCCCTCCCCTCCAAGGATGCTACTCACCACATATCAAACCATTCCGACTGCTGGATCTGAAGAAGAAGATTTTTTTAGAAAATTCCTCATTTCGAACAAAGTTACAATTCAAGCTCCCACAGTGAGCCCAAATATGGACCTAGGGACATGGCTTGAACAAACTTGAATCTCACCCCCCTAAGGATGCTGCATACCAAATATCACAAGACTCTGCCTGCTGGATCTTGAGAAGAAGATTTTCAAAGAAATTTGCCTGAAATGCACTAAGTTCGAATTTGGGCTTCTATAGTGAACAAACTGGAATCAGATCCACCCCACAATGTTGCATACCAAATATCAAAAGATTCTGCCAGCTGGATCTGGAGAAGAAGATTTTCAAAGAAATTTTGCCTGAAATGCAGTAAGTTCAAATTTGGGCTCCTATACTGAGCCCAAATATAAACCCAAGGGGCCGATTTGAACAAACTTGAATCAGATCCACCCTCCAATGTTGCATACCAAATATCAAAAGATTCTGCATGCTGGATCTGGAGAAGAAGATTTTTTTAATGTTTTTCCCATTGCCTACAGTGTTAAAAAGTGCTGACTCAGCACTTTTTCAAAGTCCCGAAACTGTACCCTATGATAAAACCGATGGCAATTTTTTTTTACCAATTCTTTCTGTTTGTCCTAAGGAAGCTTCACACCAAATAAAAATTCTCAGTGCCGTGCAGTTTTGGAGATATGGGCGTTTTAATTTTTTTCTAATTTGAGTTCCTGTGGTTCCCATGGGGCTATAGGAAAAAAAAAAATCAGCATAAATTAGGTACTTATGACCCAATAAGCCCTCACATAAAATTTGGTTCAAATCAGCCTCTCGGTTTGGAAAATAGAAATTTTGGGCTGGGCCAAAAATTTTGCCCCTCCCATAACGACGCCAAGTATAGCCCCACAAACTTCTCTTGAACAAATCTGAGTCTACACCTCAAAAGGAAGCTGCACACCAAATATCAAGTCTCTGCTACTGCTGGTTCATGAGAAGATGATTTTTTAAGATTTCAGCACACTTTTTGGGTGTGGCCCTACCCACGGGCGAGGCAACTTGATTTGAACAAAATCAAATTGCGATGTCATAACAAACTATTATCTCAAATATCAATTAAATTGGTTCAGCGGTTTGGGAGGAGAAGACGCAAACACCATGTTCACGGACGCCGGACGGTGAGTGATCACTATAGCTCTCCTGACTGAAAGTCAGGTGAGCTAAAAATCATCAATGTTCAAAGTAAATAAGGGACATAACTCCTGTAAGATTTGTCGAACGAAACCCTAGGTACAAGGGCATCCGTTCCCCCAAGCTGCCCTATCACCATACCAAAGAACAAGAAAATTAAAAATGAAGCGATTGTGCCCACACAATACACAGGATTTTCCTTCTATTTTCAGTTCCAGCACTTTAACGTCCCAAAATTGAGATAAACACATAAAAAACAGATTTTTTTCCCAAACAAAATACTTTCAGCCTAAATTTTTTACTTCTTCTTAAAACGCATAAAAAAACGCTAAAACTAATTTCCGGATTTTGGTCCAAAATTTTCTAAGTCCCACCCGGACTCCAAATTTTTGGTGTAAAAAAAAAAATGTCTTTTTTGTCTTAAAATTGACAGAAATGCATAAAAAACAAAAAAAATTTTTTTCGGATTTTGGTGCAAAATTTTTTAAGTCCCACCTGGACCCAAAATTTTCAGGGGGAAAAAAAAAAAAAATTTTTTGTCTTAAAATTGAAAGAAATGCACAAAAAACAAAAAAAAAAAAAATTTCGGATTTTGGTCCAAAATTTTCTAAGTCCCACCCGGACCCCAAATTTTCAGGGTAAAAAAAAAAAAATTTTTTTTTTGTCTTAAAATTGACCAAAACGCAGAAAAAACCCCCAAATTTTTTGTTCAGATTTTGGTCCAAAATTTTCTAAGTCCTATCCGCACCCCAAATTTTCAGGGGAAAAATTTTTTTTTTTTTTTCTGTCTTAAAATTGACAGAAATGCATAAAAAACAAAAAAATTTTTTTTCGGATTTTGGTCCAAAATTTTCTAAGTCCCACCCGCACCCCAAATTTTCAGGGGAAAAAAAAAAAAAATTTTTTTGTCTTAAAATTGACAGAAATGCATAAAAAACAAAAAAAATTTTTTTTCGGATTTTGGTCCAAAATTTTCTAAGTCCCACCCGCACCCAAAATTTTCAGGGGGAAAAAATTTTTTTTTTTTTTTTTGGTCTTAAAATTGACAGAAATGCATAAAAAACAAAAAAAAAATTTTTCGGATTTTCGTCCAAAATTTTCTAAGTCCCACCCGCACCCCAAATTTTCAGGGGAAAAAAAAAAATTTTTTTTTTGCCTTAAAATTGACCGAAATGCAGAAAAAACAAAAAAATTTTTTTTCCGATTTTGGTCCAAAATTTCGAAGTCCGCAACGGGACCCCAAATTTTCAGCCTAAATATGAACCCAGGGATTTGGCTTCAACAAACTTCAATCTCACCCCCCTAAGGATGCTGCATACCAAATATCAAAACATTCTTATTGCTAGATCTCAAGAAGAAGATTTTTCAAAAATACTCCTCATACTGCACTAATTTAAACATTTCGGCTCCCATAGAGAGGCCAAATATCCACGCAGGCAATTCATTTCAATAAACATGTGAAACAATCTTCCAAAGATGTTATATGTGAAATTTTAAAGCTTTTGGAGCAGTGCTTTCGGAGAAAAGTAGTCTTATGTTTTTCCCATTACCCACAGTGTTAAAAAATGCTGACTCAGCACTTTTTCAAAGTCCCCAAAAACTACCCCATCATAAAACCGATGGCAATTTTTTTTGATCATTCCATTCTGTTGGTCCTAAGGAAGCTTCACAACAAATAAGAATTCTCAGTGCCGTGTAGTTTTGGAGATATGGGCGTTTTCATTTTTTTCTATTTTTAGCTCCTGTGGTTCCCACGAGGCTATGGGGAAAAAAATTTCGGCATAAATTAGGTACTTATGACCCAATAAGCACTCATGTAAAATTTGGTTCAAATCGGCCTCGCGGTTTGGAAAATAGGAATTTGAGGCGGGGCCAAAATTTTTGCCCCTCCCAAAACGAAGGCAAATATAGCCCCTCCAACTTCTCTTGAACAAACTTGAGTCTACACCTCAAAAGGAAGCTGCATACCAAATATCAAGTCTCTGCTATTGCTGGTTCTTGAGAAGAAGATTTTTTAAGAATTGGAGCATTTTTGCCCCATCCCTCTGCTCAATGTGAGCTGAAACCTAATTTGACAAAAAATCAAAGTCCGCAGACTCAACCCCTTCTCACATGAAATTTCATTAATATGCGGCCAGTGGTTAGGGAGAAAAAGCCCAAATACCACCTTCACGCCGGACGACGGACGAAAAGTGATCAGAATAGCTCACCCTGACTTTCAGTCAGGTGAGCTAAAAATTGAATGAAAGCTCAAAGTATTCCAGAGAATTTTTCGGTGTCTGCAGGGGGCTGAATATAGGACCCTTTCCCAATGGCATTTGGACATGACTTTTCACAATTCCCAACCCAAACTTTCCAAATCTTAGTCCCTACTAGAACAAAGATTTCATTCAAAATCGGTTTCCTGAACTGTGCAGTCGTTAATTCCTTGCATGATGCTTGTGGATATTCCTGCCCAGGACAGAATTTCTGAATGAACTAAGTATAATTTGGGAACATTTAATCAAATTGTCTTCCTGGAAATTGAATGGATTTTTTCACCAATGATTTATTGAGTTAATTTTAGATGAAGTTTTTATCAAATCTAGTCCTGGCTGCTTCACTGCAGCCATGACTAGATTTGAAGAAAAGTATCTTGAAATTACACAGTGGGTTAAAAGAAACCAATAATTGCCAACCTAACGAGGTGTGGAAAGCATCTGAATTCAAGGACAAACAATAGGGGTTTCCTGGATAGTGTAAGACAGTTCAAAGGGGTCTACAGAGACTGTAGTGAACATGATTTCATGTGATTGTTTTTTGCAAAATGTACTTCATGTACTGTAGTACACCGGTACATCTGGTTACTTTTGTATTAATGTCCTTGATTCCATTCAAAGATACAATTTATGGTTTGTGTGCTCCTTCAAAAAACAAATTCCCAATTGCAGCTCTCACAAAGTGAATTTTACCAATGGTATGGGCGCTGACCTTTTCTCTAAGAAGGAAGAAGAATCCCTGTATTCATGTGATATGCAAGAAGGAAGAAGAATCCCTGTATTCATGTGATATGCGATATGAAATTCAGCAGACACTGTTTCCCCAAAGTTGTTAGACAAAGTATTTAGTATTAACTGAACTTACATTCTTGTTTTACTACACTCTCATATGATAAAATAGGTTCATCACCTCCTGAAAAGAGAAAAAAAAAAAATGAAATGATCAACTCATTAGCAAGAGACAATGAAAGTGTCAATGACACTGCAACTCAACTTGACCAAGAAGGGACTGAACTAAATAGAAAGTTCCTGTTATGCCAAGTCATTCACTCAAGTTTCTATAGAAAAGACAAAGCTACATATGAAATCTGAAAAAAGATCGGCTGAGGGATGCTGCCTGTAGGGTGTGATAATGGAATTGTTGACAATTAATATGCCAAATCCAAGATGCATATGGCCTCTGGCAGCCATATTTTTCAACACCAACACAATTCAGAAATATTTGATAGCTCCCATCTGGACATTACACCAAAGCTACATATAAAATTTGACAAAGATCAGGTGAGTGTTGGGGCCTGCAGGATGTGCTAATGGAATTGTTGACAATTTATATGCCAAATCCAGATGCAATTATCAATGAAAACAGAACATTTGATGAAAATAAAAATGTTTTCTTACCAAATATCATAATGCAATGCAGGAAGCTGAAATATGAACCCATGGACTAATTAAACATATTTGAATTTGCCCCACAAGGATGGAGTTTACCAAATATGAAAAGTTTCTGCCAGGTGGATCTGAAGAAAATTTTAAAGCATTTTCCTCATATTGCACAGAGTTAAAATTTGGGTTTCTGTAAGGAGCCTAAATATGAACCTAGAGATAAACTTGAAGCTGGCCCAAAAGAAAGCTGTATACAAACTATCAGAAAATTCTACCTTGTGAATGTGTAAATACACTTTACATAGTAAAATGATTTATGTCAGACGATCTAAGAGTTCACCAATAGTTCAATAACTAACAGGTGCAAGTTCAATTTGCTTGGAACTATGCTCCTCACCTCATAATGAACCCATTGTTTTGGAAGTATACTGTCAGTCTAAACTTTTCACAACCCACATGTGTTGTTAATAATTAGCCAATCATAATGAACTTGCTCCAGGGGGCGCCAGCAGCAAAGGGTCTCGCTTGGCGTCCCCTAGAGCAAGACGCATCATTCTTTGTTTTATCACACAGAAGAAAAGTTCAACTGCAATTTTTGTTTATGCTGTTAGAAGGATTTTTCACTCGATATCAGGTTAGTACAAAATTTGTTATCAAAGATACGTTTTTCCTACAACTTAGTAACAACCATGGTATTACAGGTTTTGATCTTTGGTAGCAGTTTTGTTACAAGGTTTGCAGATTTTCTTGCTCCTCTCACCCCTGGCTCGCGGACGCCATTAGCTTTTCCTTTTGCAGAAGCACTTCGTTTTCGTCAGGAAATCCAGGAGGTGGATGTAAGGCTGTTCGGCATTAGTGGTTTGACTCTCGGCGCGATTACTGGTTCCCACCAAAGGCAGATACGGGCCTTTTTGCCGGATATTGTGGTACTGGTCCTGGGCGGTAATGACCTGGCCTCGTCGTACCCGGAGTCAGTTTGCAAGGAAATCAAAGATTTCGTCTATTATCTCGAACGATGTGTTTTTGTGAAAGAGATTTTTGTTTGCTAAGTGCTTCATCGTTTCCGCGTCAAGCATCCAGTTTCTGGCCGGGTATTTTCGACGGACCCTGCGGTTGTTGAGGGTTTTAATCGTAAAGTCGACCGATTGAACTCACAACTTTCACAGGAATTGAGGGGCTATGTAGCCGCGGTGCATTTTTGGCAACAGTGGCGCTTGGCTGCGTCGGTTCAGTCCAAGGTTTCTGATGGCGTGCATCTGAATGCCCAGGGGATGAAAGCATTCCGTAAGAATATCAGGGATGCCATTACCCCGGGTATTCGGGGCCTCAGGGCCGGTGCGTCTCTGTGAGCGTCCTCTCTATCAGCATTGGTTCACCTCAATGTTTCCTTTCCGGGTTTCTTCTTGGACTCGATGGGGGCGGTCGGCTACTTGTTTTGAGGTTGGCCCGTCTAGTGGTGCTTTTCCGGTGGTTTCGGTTGCTTGCTTGGACCCTGTACGCATTGTTCCACGTGTGTGTCATTGTCTGATACCTTCTGATTCTCCTGTGGTGTCACGGTAATACCATCAGTCAAATCTCTACGCAATTCGGCCATTTCCATGTCGCGCCCGCGGCGAGTGTATTCCTGTAAATTGTCTCTTTTGTTGGGCGCTTCCCGTTTTGTACCCCTTAGCATGCAGTTGTTCTGTGACTTCTCCTATCTGCCTTGACCCCCTTTTGTCAATCCCTCATTTCCATTTATTTCGGGAGGATTAGGTGGCTTTCGGTGGCATTCGGTGGTTTGGTTTATTTAGTATGACCCTTATCCCATCCATGCTCGTTATGTGTTTTCCTATCATTTTGTCTCCTTCGGTTTTGGTTTTAGTTTGCGCATTACCGGTGTGGATTTTCGTGGATTTTTCGTGGATTTTTCGGGTCCCACAGGGCTGCGGTGTTTCTTCGGCTGTTTATGGTGCGTTCCGCTTGGACCCTGTATGCATTGTTCCACGTGTGTGTCGTCGTCTGATACCTTCCGATTCTTCTGTGGTGTCACGGTAATACCATCAGTCAAATCTCTACGCAATTCGGCCATTTCCATGTCGCGCCCGCGGCGAGTGTATTCCTGTAAATTGTCTCTTTTGTTGGGCGCTTCCCGTTTTGTACCCCTTAGCATGCAGTTGTTCTGTGACTTCTCCTATCTGCCTTGACCCCCTTTTGTCAATCCCTCATTTCCATTTATTTCGGGAGGATTAGGTGGCTTTCGGTGGCATTCGGTGGTTTGGTTTATTTAGTATGACCCTTATCCCATCCATGCTCGTTATGTGTTTTCCTATCATTTTGTCTCCTTCGGTTTTGGTTTTAGTTTGCGCATTACCGGTGTGGATTTTTGTGGATTTTTCGGGTCCCACAGGGCTGCGGTGTTTCTTCGGCTGTTTATGGTGCGTTCCGCGGGCATCTGCTTTGCTTGTTCCCTGTTCTCGCAACTGTAATATCCGTCCCGGCTTTGTAACGTGCTATTGTCTCGGGTTGTTTGTTACATTGTAATTCACGTACGAGTTGTGACCACCATATTTTCAATGTTTACAAATTACAGCTATTATTATTGTTTTGGGAACTTGGTTTTACGACTCCTGTACCACCTCTCTACGCGTGGTTCCACCTCTGATCCAAATTTGAATGCACCTAGCTGGCATCCCAGCGGAGAATCGCTGATTTTATAGTCTCGATATTTCCGTGCTAGCCTATTTGCAACAATCAATATCCGATTTTAAATATTAACTACAAACACAGCTCCAAAGTTGAGCTGGCATGCACCATGTCATGTATACTTCTCATCGGCGGCATTACTCAATTCCTGCCACAATACTAATAGTATTAGTGCGGGTCGCGGACCGGTCTTCTGCTCTGTGAGTGTTATTTGTTTTTAATTAGCTTTGTGCTTGGTGCCATTTTCAGGGGCATGGGCACCCAATTAATTAAAGTGGGGCCTCATGGCCTCCCATTTGCCTTTGGGGGGTTTGCTAAGTGGCGCCTGGACGTTGCTCGGGCCTGCCTGCTAGTAGTGCCGATACTCAATTTTCATCAATTAATAACAGTGATCGCTATTTGCGTCTCTTTCTACTCTATTGAAATTAATCTGTGTTGGCAGTTTGCTTATCTTTCTGTTTAATCGTTGAGCTGACGGAGGTTTTTCTCCGTAATTGTCAATGGTGTCAGCATTACTGTTGGGCGGGTGTGAGTGTGTGGTGGTGCACCGCATTTTTGTCGCAATTTTGTGGGCTGCTTCTGCCAGTTCAGCACCCAGTTGCCGTAACAATTTTTCACAGGCAATGTCCACGTTTGGGGGACACACGGTGTTTACCCCAATGCATCGTACATTTTATCGACGCTATTTGGATTCCTGTGAAACGTATTTCTGGGCGTCCCGATACCTCCAGGCACTTAATTTTGCTATCTTTTTTGGGTGCCCACCACCCCCCCCCCCCCCTCACTTTCCTTTATATACCACATTACTGCTTGTCTCGTTCAGGCTAACTCTGTGTCAGTTTTCTCTTTTTCAGAATGCCAAAGGCCAAGCAAAAGACCAGACGGGTCACCAAATCAACTCAGCAGCATACTGGTCGGGGTCGAGTTAGTCGGTCAGCTGCGCTGAATGACGGTTTGTCACATTTATACACAGGACCACCAGATACCATGCAACATGCCTCTCATGCCACTCTTGCTCAGGGACCAGTGCCGGTTTCCCAAAGAACTTGACGCGTAGCACGTGGGGGCAGCTCTGCCGGGCCCCATACTCAAACTCCATTACCTGCGGACACTGTTCCCCAGGAACTTTTTTCAATGCAAATGCATCAGGAGCAACAAATGCTTGGGACTGATCACATTTACCCACAGCATGCATCTGTTGGAGTGCATACTGACATTCATTTAGCCAGACAACACAACATGGACTCTTCTTCCCAGCACCACCTACATAGTGAACATTTGGCTAGATGGAAGAACCAAGGTCTTCTACCCTCAACGTCTACACAAACGGGTGATGCTGTTGGGACAATGTGTTCATCCAAAACCCAACAGCGCAGTTTCTGTCAACTAACTCTTCCTTGTCACGACAGGCATTGATTCAGCAGTTGCAGACCACACTGGATAGCCTACGGAAGGAGGCTGCAGCAGCACAGCAGGTACAAGGTAGCCAGGTTATGCATCCTTTATTGTCCCATTCTGCACCCCACGCCACCCATCCCACGGCACCGCCCCTGTCTTCCGTGATTGGTCTGGGACCAGCTGACCCCTTGCCACTTGCTCAGTGCTCTGATCCATCCAATCGAGTTGACGCGACACCTTCATATGGTTTCAGTACAGCTGGCCAGTTTGTGTCAGCGTCCGTTCCATTGGATGGATTAGTGAGCCCAGCAGTCAAACAAAAGATTTGGGATGAGGAATTCGTGGAATTTTCCTCATTGATTTCGGTGAGCCCTGAGACAACCCAATACACAGTGACCGTCGGCTCGGATACCAATGCACTTCCAGCTCTTCAATGCATACCTAAGACCCCACGACAGGTCAATAACATAGACCAATGGTTGTCTGCCTTTCATGTTTACATGACCGTTTATGTGAACAAATACCCAGAGAGGGCCGCTCAGCTGGTCAAATATCAATCTCTTGTTCGAAATTTAGCTGACGAGAAAGGGAATTGGGCATTTTACGATCGCCAATTTCGTTCCCTCAGGCAATTCAATCCCCTCTTACAGTGGGATTCAATCCACATGGAATTGTGGATAAAGGCAATCACAGCGCCCTCACACCAACCCAAGCAGTTCAGACAGCAGTCCCAGCCATTTAGGAACAATCAACGGAGTTATCGCAAGTCTCAGGTACCCCTGGGTTTTTGTATCCTTTTTCATGAGGGTAAGGGCTGCTCACTGCCCTGCAAGTTTGACCATTCTTGTTTCCACTGTACCCAGGACCACCCGTTCACTCAGTGTCCCACACGTCAGGACTGGTTTCGTTCTCCCTTTTGGGGTAGATTTGGCTGCCGCCCCAGGGCCAAAGGAGGTTACCAAGGGGCATCCACGGCGCCACGCGACCGTAAGTAATCTAGCTGTCACGCCCGTTCGCGTGGCAGCCCTCAAGACACTTTTGAAGGGTTCCCCTCTGGATTCGGGTTATCTGGTCAAAGGTTTTTCTGTGGGGTTCCGCTTGGGCTGCGGGGCAGTGACCCCGTCAACGCAAGCCGACAATCTCCGGTCAGCCTTTGAGTTCCCAGATGTTTTGGTGGCCAAGTTGGCCAAAGAACTAGGAGTGGGTCGTATATCTGGGCCTTACCCCCATCCGCCACTACGTAATTTTCACATCTCCCCTTTGGGAGTTGTCCCAAAGAAGGCGGCGGGGGAGTACAGACTCGTACACCTCCTTTCCTATCCGCATGGCGAGTCGGTCAATGATGGAGTATCGGCCGAGGATGCCTCGGTTCAGTATGTTACCATACAAGATGCTATTTCCATTATTAGGATGCTAGGCCCAGGTTGTTTTTTATCTAAGACAGATATCAAGTCTGCATTCTGCCTTATCCCCATTCATAAGTCGGATCACCATCTCTTAGGTTTTAAATGGCGTGACCACTTCTATTATGATAAGTGCCTACCGATGGGCTGTTCTACATCATGTAAGATCTTTGAAGCTTTTAGTACTGCTCTGGAGTGGATTGCAATACACAGGTGCCATATATCTAATATTGTACACGTGTTAGATGACTTTCTCCTGCTGTCAAAAACAGAAAAAGAATGTACCTTGAGTCTCAAACTGTTCCTTCATCTCTGTGATCTTCTCGGAGTGCCAATTGCACATGAGAAAACAGCTTGCCCATCCCAGGTTATGGAATTTTTAGGCATTGAATTAGACACACTTCACATGGAGGCTCGGTTACCTCTTGATAAATTGCTCAAGTGTCAACAGGAAATTCACTCGCTTCTGGCAACCAAAAAGGCCACACTTCGTGTATTGCAATCCATTATTGGCACGTTGAACTTTGCATGCTCGGTGGTGCTCCCGGTCCGTGTCTTCCTACGACGTCTTATCAACCTGACCATTGGAATACAACGCCCGCACCACCGCATTAGGTTAACAAACGGGATGAATAAAGACTTGCTTATGTGGCTTCAATTTCTGGAATCTTTTAATGGCAAAACACTTTTTCTGGACCGCATGTGGACAACAAGCGATTCTCTTTCCCTTTTTACTGATGCCTCTAGCACATTGGGTTTTTCGGCTATCTTTGGAAGGTCCTGGTTTTGAGGGGAATGGTCTGAGCGGGCGAGAAAGTTGAACATTGCAGTGCTCGAGTTGTACCCCCTAGTTTTGGCACTTGAAATCTGGGGTCATCGGTTAACAAATAAGAAGATAGTTTTTTATTCTGACAACGAAGCTGTGGTAACAGTGATCAACAAGCAAACATCCAATGTTCGCTTGCTGACCCTGTTGCGCAGATTAGTTTTACTTACTCTGCAACACAACATTCTGACAATATCCGAACATATACCGGGCAAATTCAACATTCTAGCAGATCACCTTTCTCGCTTCCAGGTGCAGGAGTTTCGCAAAGCTGCACCATGGGCGGAGGAAGATCCAACAGACATTCCGTCGGCTCTCAGCATCGAGTGCTTGCTCCAACTGTAGACTTCATCATGGCACATGCCTTGTCTGATAGTACTAAAGACAGTTATACTCGTTATTGGCACAAGTTTACCGCTTTTTGTGACCTTTATGGCCTGTCATCATCTTTGCCCGTCTCAACGGATACAGTATCACTTTTTGTGGGCCACCTTTTTAATCACGGTTATATCATCTCATCTGTCAGGACGATATTATCAGGCATTAATTTTTTCCACAAAATGGTGAACTTCCCAGATCCTTGTTCAGGTTTCTTTTTCCAGAAATTACTTACCGGTTACCAAAATTTATGCCCATCTTTCGATGTCCGTATGCCGATTACTAGACCTCTGTTGGATCGCCTCCTCTCCGCCATTCCACACTGCACATCTACTTACTACCGGGCCCTTCTATTCAGAGCGATGTTTGTCACAGCCTTTTATGCTTTTGCCCAGGTAGGGGAACTCTGTGTGACCTCTCATGAGCAACATGTCCTCCAATATAACAACATTCAGCTTGGTCAGAGGGACATCCTGCTTACTTTCCATAGCTTTAAACACAGTGTACCGGGATCTTCTCATACAATTTGCGTGAGTAGTCAGTCTCCCACGTCGGTTTGTCCAACTGTCATTTTGCGTACTTATCTCCATTCACGAGGGCCCTCTTTGGGTCCCCTATTTCTCAACACAGATGGGCAGGCCATAACTCGCAATGACTTTGACATGGTTTTACGGTCAGTTTTAAAATTTTGCCGTCTCGATTGCACCCGGTACAAAAGTCACAGCTTCAGAATTGGTGCAGCAACATGGGCTGCTTTGAGAGGTTTCACAGATTCCCAAATTCGGGTGATGGGGCGTTGGAAGTCTGACGTGTTCCGCAAATACATCCGCGTTCCGTCGCTATGGTAATTACAATCGGATGCCACACTGCGTCCCATCCTGGGGATCATTCTGGCTACCTGGGATATGGAATTCCCGGCGGCTCAGCTATTGGCGTGCCATCTCAGGGTCATGCTTTTCATAACTTTGATGTCTATTATCTATATTTTGTATATATTCACTAGTTTTTGCATCCTTTCTTTTTGGTAATTCTCTTTCTTCTCCATCTGGTGTGCAGGTAATTGCTACGCTAATGGCGTATAGGGGCTGTCTGCCTGATCTTGGCTTGTTACACGTACCCCACTTTATGCTATTGGCGAAAGTGGGGTGGGGGGGGGGGGGGGGGGGGGGTCAGTTATATTTGGCATATGGGTAGACTATTTCACCGTCATGTTTGGTGCGGCACGTTTATATCTCACCTGGATTTGCCCCTTGAATAGCATCTGCATGCCAGATGGAGGAAGAGTTTTAGGGATCGATGCGCATTTGCAGTACGTCACATTATTATCACGCTAACACAACCAACTTCTGGAACATTCCAATCGTCCATGTTCAAGGCATCTTTTCACAATATGCTCCTTCCTTTGTCCCGCTCCTCGCACCTGCCAGACCATGACAACGTTCATTTCGAAAGACAAGCTTTCCATCTCTATATCTGGGGATGTGACATCTCACTGACTGCTATCTCTATTTCTGGTGCATCTCAGGTTGTCTTGGTCTGGCAGGTGCGAGCGTTTTCCTGGTTTAAACGTCGGTAGAGTTGGCATTGTGGCGGAGACACCCACCTGTGCTCATATTTGTCAATTCATTTTATCATTTCTAATTATTTATCTGTATTGTAAACTTTTTGAATTATTAATGACACTAAATGTATCTTGAACATGAGAAATAATCAATATAATAAATAGGCAACACACACTTGGCTCATCAGTGTTGCCCAAAACGGAATCATTTCTTGCTGTTTTCTAGTTCTGCTGGGAGAGTCAGGACATAAATGATGTTATAGAACATTCCTTAGGTTACCCAGAGTTAAAATTTGAATTGGACCCTACCTACAAGTGTTGAATACCAAATATGAAAAGTTTGTGCCTGGTGGGTCTGAAGATGATTTTCAAATAATTTTTCTCATGTTGCACCAGATTAAAATTCAAGTTCCCATACAGAAACAAAATATGAAACCACAACTTGATTTGAACAAATATGAATCTGGTCCCTATAAGGATGATGTATACCAAATATCAAATGATTTTGAATGGTGCATTTGAAGAAGTTTTTTAAATAATATTCTTCATATTGCACTAAGTGGAAGAAGATTTTTAAAGAATTTTCATCATATTGCATGTTAAAATTCGGATTCCCAAATGGAGCCCTAAAAAGAACCCAGGGACTTGATTTGCATAAACCTGAATCAGATAGCCCTAAGGATATTGTATTCCAAATATTTCATCTTCCCTTCAAACTGACACTCCGAATGTCAACATTTTATTTTACCTGAAAAACTATTTTGAATAAACTTCATACATACATTGCATTTTCAAGATTCATTTGCTTAACTTGTGAGAAATGACAAATTTTCAGATGGGGTATTCAAAACAAGAAACAACATGACTGAAAACTCTGGTGGCGGGACAAATATGGTCACATTATCCTTTTTTTCTCTACACAATTTCTACATTTATACCTTGAAAGAATAAATTATGGGAGTGAATCATCCAATCAAATGGTACAAAAAATGTTGAATGCCTTCAAAGATAAACTGTTACACAATGTTCTTATAATACCAATAGAGCAGATAGATCTGGTCTACAACAGAAACAATGTATTTTTATTTATTTATCGCACAAATAGCATATTTTTTATGTAAAAAATTAAAAACATTTACCAGAAAATTGTGGTTTAATGACACTTTCAACATCCAGGGTCACCTTGTGTCAGTGAGTTTTATCGGTGGAAGAAGTCAGAGTACCTGGAGAGAACCTCAGAGAATCGGCAAGCAACTGTCAGATTCATCAACTTACTAACTCCACACAAGCAGGGTTAGCACTGGTTGAAGACAGGGTAACATTGATTTGCAATACACCTCCCTAACAGCAGCACCGATGCCCCCCCATTTGTGTAATTGGGATTAAGTGACCCTGGTGGGATCGAACCCTGGACCTTTCAGTTTGAAGACCATTGCCGTAACACTGAGCAATGCCCTCCCAGTTTCAACCACTCCAATACTGATTAACAGGCCATCTCTTGAGAACCGAGAATATGCAAATGCCCAAAAGCTGTGATAATGTAGTTAGAACACCGATGAAAATATTTTGTATTCGTGAATTCAGACATTGAGGAAAACTCTGAACCTAATTTAAGCAAAGCTTGCATAAAATACTCAGGTTCAACAGAATATGTCTTTTTGGAATCTAATATAAAATACTGCGACAAGATGATCCAACCCAAATATTTTATGTGAGATTTGCATAAGCTAACTTCTACATCTTTTAAACTGTCTGAATCCACTAACACAAAAGAATTCCACACCTCTGCAATAAGTGACCGGAAGTGAAATTGTAACCATAAAAAGCTTGCAACCTTTCTGGTACAGAACAACCCTTTAACCAATGCACAGGATAAAAATATATTATTTTAATTTTTGTTTTATATAATTTTTCAAAAAATTTCAACAAAACCATATCATATGACCTCTCATTGGAATGAGCTTGATAAGCTTGTTCCTATGAGGGGGCACATATTATGGTTTTGTTAAAACCTGTAGAAAAATATATTTTTTTAAACTGCTCAATTTCAAAATCATGTGGGCAGATGCAGCAGATTCGTTAGGTGAAGGGTTAATCAATTTATCATTTCAATACAAGTCATTGTGAAAATGTAATGATATTACTAATTTTCCCTTCTCCACTATAAATTTATATATATTATTTTTATTTGTGTGGTGCTTTAGTCTGTCACCTTTGTATTGCATATTGGCTTTTTACATAAGGTTTTGTTTAATATTAGTATAATCTGTTTATAAATTTTAATGTGTTCATTGATGCAGTTAAAATGGTTGAATAAAAAATATTATATAGCCCTTTCAACTAAATCTGTGTTTTGGAGTCATTTCAATTATTGAGTGTTGTCTCTCATGGGGTGTTGGGTTACAGACTTTCCGGTGAATATTTGATTTATTTGTGTTTATGGTTACTTTCAGCATCTATGACTATATTATGACTGCAAACAGAATTTGTTCTCACAGAAAAGAAACACCACAGCTACAAACACTATAATATTTAACACAAAAAACTTCCGGTCACAGGTCACACACAAATAGAACAGCTTCAATGAGAAGCTTATGCGATTCATTGACTCATACAGACCTGAGTATTTTACATAACTGTTGTCATGTAAAGACAAGTTTATCTGCATTGGCTTCCAGTCAAGCCTTGTCTGTCCATGCAGCCAAGCTCTAACACGAAACCTTTTCTGAGGACTGTGAATGTTAAGTTGTAAGCCTGCTTGTTTCCTGCTGTTTAACCCTTTACCTAATCGCCTGCATCCATCCATTTAATTTGCAAACTGAACAGTTGAAAAAAAATTAATTTTTCAAAATATTTCAACAAAACCATATCATGTGACCCCTCGTTGGAACAAGCAATGAGGGGGTCACAAGATATGGTTTGTTGAATTTTTTGGAAAAAATTAAAAAAATAGTAATTAAAATAATTCTGTTATTTTATGCATTGGGTAAAGGGTTATGGTCACATTCAGCATTTATATCTATATAATGAATGCAAGACATTCAAGTGAAAAATCAAGTATAGCTAATCATTTACATTTATTCTGCCCATTTTACTGCACTGACCAGGATATATAAGCCCATAATCGAAAATAAGCCCACCTACCAACCTTTCAGATTTCAGTTTCAGAGTCCCCTCCATGCAAATAAGCGCCGTCCCTGACTTTGTATTAACATCGATGACAGTCATGCTGGTACTTGTAAGTTGTTACAAAGAAAAAGAACCCCCTACCCAACCAATGCACATGATATCAAAATTTGTTATTTTAATTATTTGTTTTTCAAATGTTTCAACATAACCATATAATGTGATCCCTCAGTGGAAAGAGCTCACTGAGCTCATTCCAATGAGAGGCCACATGTGGTTTTGTTAATGATATGGTTTTGTTGAATTTTTTCATTTTTTAAAGCAGTTCAGTTTGTAAATTACAGAGGCATATAGCCATTTCGTTAGATAAAGGGTTAATGCGTCTCTGTTATGGGATTGACCAAGTCACCAAACTCTACGTCACCTTTTTGTCCAAATTCTCATGCAGGCTTTACCACTCGATAATTATCCTACCCATATACTTTTGACCTCTTTTACTTCACGCACCCCCTGGGCTTATTCCTGGGTCAGTACAGTAGATGACTATCACCACAGACAATCTTTTCCAGCAGTGGAGCTTTCCTGGGAGAATGCTGTTCCCTACCCTTGTTTGAGTGGAGACGCAGTTCACATACAATTTCAAGACCTTGAATGGCTCGATCTTCATCACCATCCAACATAGCAAGTACTAACCAATCTTGCTAGCCACACTAAAACCATTTTAGCTTCTGTAACTTGCCAGTATTATTCCTTAGAGCAAGTAATATCAGTTGTGAAACTTGGACATTTTGTTGACATAAATGGTTACATATCAATATTTTTTTAACCCTACTTACACAAGAAATACCCCCTGAAAACTGCATATCTTTAATGAATCTTTTGTTAAAATTGTGTGCATTACTAACAAAGTAAAAATAAAATAAAAAGACAACTACAAAGTGAAAATATAATAATAAAAAAAACAACTACAGAATCTATAAAGTCCCAAGCCAAAAAGACTGAAGCAGAAACAGAAAAATTTTCTAATAAAATAAAGATTTTGGTAAAATTACAATTACGAGAATATGTAAGCCAACCAGAAGAAACAAGAGATGTTAGAGTTCGAGTCAAATTAAATGATTAGCCACAACAAACAGTACGCCACCCTAAACTTAAATCTTGCATAAAACAAGATAAAAAGAAGAATGGTGCATTTTTTGGAAAACAAAAAGACTTCCAAATATAAGTTTGGAAAACAAAAAGACTTTCAAAAATAAGTTTCCTCACCCAAACAAAACTGTGAGCACTCACTGGACAGAAATTGCAGAGCTTGTGCCAACAGGAGCCACATACTTGTGTGAAACAGGAACTTGAAACAAATTCTTTTCTTTACAAACTATAAGGAACTTCCAATTTCATTTGGCAAAGAATCACCTGAGCAGGTATTTTTACTGTTGCCCCTTGCACACAGATTGTGTCAACATACAAAGTTTCAAATAGCAATTCTCAGTATTGTTTGACAGAGTTCAAGATTGAATTGGTTTTAAATTCCTAGACACATTAACCTCTAACACTCCGATAGAGCAACATTTTCACCAATCACTCAGTTTTTCTCTTATTTAACTTTGGATTTAACCAATTATATCTTGTTTGACAGAGCTCAATGAGAAAGAATTTGTACTGAAAGATTCAAAAGTCTTGCGATTTAGTCTTAAATTAGTACCCAAACCTCAAAAGCTCTCAAATCAGTCAATACAGATTTAATTTTGGGTGCTTAAGGTCACATATTTCTCCATAATGGCTAATAATGACCGCAACATGGATATAAAGTCAAGTCCAGCCAATCGTTTACATCCATGTTGACCATTTTAGAGGACTTCCACTCCAGGCATTGGTTACCAAGTCCTATTTTACCTGTAAAACAGAGCTTGTTGACCACTGTAAACAAGTACTGCTTCACTTCCCATGGTCTCCATTGGGACAGTCATTAATCTGACAGTACGCAGTTAAATTGAAAACAGTCTTTACTGGTCAGTTAACAAAACTAATAAATTCTAAATGCTCACATTTCACTCTGTCTGATTTATCATTCGGCTCACATTACTTATTATTTTTGGGGTTTAATGACACTTTCAACAGCCAGGGTCACCTCATGTCAAGACAGTTTTATGGGTGGAGGAAGCCGGAGTGCCCGGCGAGAACTAACAAGCTGCGGCGAACAACTATCAAGACTCCCCTATATACTAACTCCACACAAGCAGGGTTAGCAATAGCTGAAAACAAGTGCACCATAGACGTGCAGTACACCATAGTACATAGCCACCCATGCCTCAACATGGGCAACTGGGATTAAGTGTCTTGCCCAAGGACACAACACAGCTATCACGGGTGGGGATCAAACGCTGGACCTTTTTGGTTTGAATTCCAGTACCGTAACCACTGAGCCACCGCGCTCCTACTTGTTCCAATTTTTCGATGAACTTTGAAATGACAATTAGTGTGAGTTTAACAACATAATGGCTAAAACCGGCCAGCGCTCTTCACCAACATCACCATTCGATTTTCATTATTTTTTCATATTCCATCTTAAAAACAAAGCTGATCACCCCTCATTGGAATGATCTCAGTGAGATCATTCCAATGAGGGGTCATAAGCTATGTTTTCGATGCAAATAATGAAAAAAATTAGTTATTCCAGAATTTTGTTTGCAAGTGTTTTCTTTCTTTCATGTTAGGTAAAGGGTTAACTTTATGGTAAGGTGCCCATAAACTGTCTCAAATGTTTCAGTTCAACTATTAACTCTTTACCTTACAATACTGTAAGCAAGACTTGCAAAAAATGTTTCTGAATGAATAAAGATTTTATTTTTGGCTGTAAAATTATAGCTTATGACCTCTCATCGGAACATAACTTGACAAGCTCATTTCAAGAATGGTAATAATCTATATTTCGAAGGCAAAAACATAAAAAAGAAAATCTGAATGGCAATTTTTGTGAATACAACTGGCCAGATTGCAGCCATTGCTTTAGATAATGGACTAATTTGTAGAATGCAATTCAGCTGAATGATATATATTAGGCTTTAACCTTTATGGGTCTGGACAACTGTCCTGAATTCACACCTGACCACATCCTGTACATGTCCAGTGGCTTAACAGTAATTTCTAGTCAAGTCTTGGCTGTTTAACACACAGCCAAGACTGGACTAGAAACCACACTGCCTATGTAATTTTTTGTTTATTGTCACCAGGACCTACTCATTATGGTATGTTAAGGCCACCTGTTCTGAGGTTGTAAAAGTCAGAATTAGGCCTTTCAGGGTTAAGGGTAGTTATGTTTAAACAGGTTTGTCTACAGCACACATTTTCAAAATTTGACTTATTGTTATGTTACTGATACATTTTACAGTACCACTCAAAATAAATTGTTGTTATATTATCCCCCAGGTCAGCTTGAGGATGTAAAACTGATCAACCTTTTGTGGGGAACCCCACATAAACTGGGGCCTTGCAAATACCATTTTTTTCTTGAATCGAATCTTTGAAAAAATTGTGAATCGAATCAAATATTGAATTGAATATCAGGTAAATCATCTTTGATGAAAAAAGTCTCAGAACTAGCGCCAAGTTGAACTTTGCAAGCGACGAGCATCCACTCCAATCGAATTAAAAGTAGGGAAGAAATGAACAGGAGGAATTTAGTTGATTATTACAATATTTTCATTTTATTATGCATGTCAATAGGGGCAGGCAAATCTTAAACTTTCTGGTCAAATCAAATATCAAATGTCAAATCGACTCAGCCAGAGAATGTAAAATCAAATCAAATCAAATCAGATCTCCAATCTATTCTCATGGCTTTTCAAACTGTAATTGGAGCTCCTTCTTACAACCGTAAATATTTCCAGTCTCCACTTAAGTTTTGCTTTCAATGGTCACTCATCTATTTGGGTAAGTCAACCAAAAATGCGGAATATTCTAGGATGGATTCAAAGTAGTTTTGGAAGCAGAACCTCCTTGAACTCTTCTTGTATCATCAGGTCTCCTGTATAGGAGACCTGATGATAGAAAAAAGAGTTCAATTGGAGACACATCGTGGGATGTGAGAACATTTCAACAATTCAAAAATTCTGAACCAACACGCATGGAGTCGAATCAAGTCAAATCATCAGAACATTTTTGAATCAAATCGAATATTGAAGATTTGCAGAACCCTAATATAAATGGGATAACCTTGTTTTTCAATTTCACTTTCACAATATCAGCGAGACAAATTTTCTAAAATTTAAATGAGAGCATTTTTTTCTATGGTTTTACCATCACTGATACTGACAGGCACTGTATTTTACTTAGTGGGTTTTAACCCTTTACCTAACATGAAAAGCAGACGACACTTGCAAAAAAAATTCTTGAATAACTAATTTTTTTCATTTTTTGTCTCAAAAACATAGGTTATGACCCCTCGTTGGAACGAGCTCGACGAGCTCGTTCCAACGAGGGGTCATAATGTATGTTTTTGAGACAAAAAATGAAAAAATAATAAAAATTAATTGGCGATTTTTGAGAAAAGCGCTGGCCGGTTTTGGCCGTTACGTTGGGTAAAGGGTTAATGTTGTGCTTACTATCTATGGCAATCTCATGACCTCAGCACCAGTTTAGGGAAGTTTAGCCAATTATTTTTAGCTATGATGTCCACCTTAATAGGGCTTACTGGATGCAATTTCCCCGAAAAAACCTGTAATGTATTAAAATTGCAAAGCAGAACTTTTCTACGACAGCATTCAACTGCTGCAGCCCTGAATGGATGTTTCATTGTTTATCAAAACTAGGATCCTTAACTTTTAACCTGCAGAGTATTTTTTAAAACATTGTTCATCAAATCTAATGACAGCTGTGAACCTACCACAAATAAATTTGATGAAAAATTCATGACAATTTAACTCAAGAAATTATTGGTCAGTTGATTTAAAGAGGGAAATATTTGATTAATAGTGCTCAAATTGTACTTGTTTTGGTGGCAAGAGATCCACTGTCTTTGGCAGGAATGTCTGCCAACAGCGTGCAAGAAGTTAATTATTGTAAAAAAAAAAGAAACTGAAATGTAAGTTTGCAGTTAATAATCAACCACACTTTCATTGTTTGTTATAAACATCGTTTGACTCCAACTTTTTCAGTTACAAACATATCCAACAAGTTTCAAGAAGAAAATATTCAATATTAGATGTTTAATGTGTGACTTTATTGAAACAATAGAGTTTGAAATCAAGTTAAGCCAATGGTCTATATGTTGAACTTCAGGCATTCTGTGGGCAAGGAACTGGCATAACCAACCAATTGGCTGCAGCCTATTTTAACCTTTCACAAACCACGAATAGCATTTGCAACATCTGCAAAATAAATTCTTGCATAACTAAAAACTTTCCATTTTGTCCTGCAAAAACATAGGTTATGACTCTTCATGGGAATGAGCTCATCATGCTCATTCCAATGAGGGAAGATAATCTTTGTTTTTGAGGCATATAACAAACAAGAGGCCCCAAGGGGCCTGAAGCGCTCATCTTGTACAGAACACAATTTAAACAGAGTCCAAGAATGAGTCTACATTAAGCAAGCCATCTCCATAGGCTACACTATCAATCCTTGAGTCCCTCAGGAGTGACAAAAATAATCTGGGCATCATGCCTTTTCTTCAGTTGATCATAAGTAAAAAGTAGAGCTCCCCTATGAAGCCCCTTGATACAACCTATGTGGATTAATCTTAGTACCTCTAGAGGGTACTGAATACAAAATTTTTAATTCTTCAGCAAAATGGCCAATTCCGGCTCCCACAGAGAGCCCAAATATTAACCCAGGCTCTTGATTTGAACACAGTTAAATCTGACTGCCCTAGAGATGTTGTGTACCGAATATGAAAGCATTCTGACTGTTGGATCTGAAGAAGAGAAATTGTAAAGAAATTTCTTCGAATTGCACTAAGTTCAAATGTGGGCTACCATAGCGAGCCCAAATATTGACCTATGGATCCGATTTGAACAAACTTGAATCTGACCCCCCTAGAGATGTTATATATCAAATGTGAAAGCATTCTGTCAAGTGAATCTGAAGAAGAAGATTTTTGAAGAAATTCCCTCATATTGTGCTAAGTTAAATTTCATGTTCCCATATGGAGCCCAAATATTAACCTAGGCACTCGAATTGAACAACCTGGAATCTCACCCCCCTAGAGATGTTGTATACCACATATAAAAGCATTCCGACTGGTGGATCTGAAGAAGAAGATTTTTAAAGAAATTTTCTCATATTGCACTAAGTAAAAATTTGGGCTACCATAGTGAGCCCAAATATATACCTAGGGATCTGATTTGAACAAACTTGAATCTGACCCCCATAGAGATGTTGCATACCAAATATCAAAGCATTCTGACTGATGGATCTGAAGAAGAAGATTTTTTTTAAATTACCCTCCATATTGAACAAAGATAAAATGTGGGCTTCCGTAGGAAGCCCAAATATTAACCTAGGGACTTGGTTTGAACAATCTAGAATCTGACCCTCATAACAATGATGTATACCAAATATTAAAAGATTCTGACTGGTGGTTCTGAAGAAGAAGATTTTTAAAGAATATTCCCCATATTACCCTATGTTAAAACTTCGGGCTCCTGTCGAGAGCCCAAATATGAACCAATGAGCTTTATTTCAACAAACTTTTATCTGACCCCCCTATGAATGCTGTATTCCAAATATCAAAAGATTCTGATGATTGGTTCTGGAGAAAAGATTTTTTAAAATTTTTGCAAATATGCTGACTCAGCATTTTTTCGATGCCCATTACAGAACACCCTAACATAACCGATGGCAATTTTTTTTTACCATTCAATTCTACTGGTCATAAGGATACTTCATACCAAATAAAAGCTCTTTGTTCCGTGGGGTTTGGGAAATATGGGCGTTTGAAAATATTTCTATTTTTAGCTCCCAGGGTTCCCATGGGGATGCGGGAATTTTTTTTTTTTCATGGGTCAAGTACTTATGACCCAATACTACCACAAACCAAATTTGGTTCATACCGGACCATCGGTTCAGAAAATAGAAATTTTTGGCGGGGCCAAAAATCTTACCCCTCCTATTACAAAGCCAAATATTACTTCACGAACTTCGTTTGAACAAACTTGATTCTACACCTCATATGGAAGCTCCATAGCAAATATCAAGTCATTGTACACACTGGTTCTTGAGAAGAAGATTTTAAAAATATTTTGGAGCATTTTCCCCCACTCCCTCCCTATGGGGCTGGGCATGCTGAGTTGAACAAAAATGAAATGCCCCTTTGGGACCATCACTCACACAAACTTTCACTTGAACTGGCCCAGTGGCTATGGAGGAGAAGACCAAAACATGGTGTTGACGGACGACGGACGGGAAGCGATGAGATTAGCTCAGCTTGACCGTCAAGATGAGCTAAAAAGGTAATAAAATTTTAATAATGATTTTTGTGAATAATACTGGCAGGTTTTGGTGGTTACGTTTGGTGAATGGTTAATAGCAAAAATATGCACACAAGTAATATGGTGGAATATTAAGATAGAACAGCGCGAGGGTGGATTATGGGTGACTGAAATTAATGACACTCTGGAGTTTTTTCGCTATTTCATGTGAAATACAGGAAAAAACTTGGGGTAGTTGATTCCTGCCACTTCATACTCTGTCCAAGTTGTGTTTTGTATTTATACCACAACTGAATTCAAATTAAGTGAATGAAGGTGATATTTTTAAAGAAAAATATCACCTTTGACAGTCCGATAATTTTTCTTAGAAGACCAGGCATGACACAGTTTTGTGTTAAAGAATTTCATATGTCGTAACTTCACTCAGAAGTAGAACATCCAATCAGATGCATTCTTACATTTTGTTCTTACACATAATGTAAATTCCACACATGGTGTATCTAGTACAAATCCAGATGCCAAGTGTGTTGTACATAGGACATTTCATAATTTTTGTATTGTATAACACAACACTGAATAGGTACGACAATCATGGTACAATACTGCTTATTCATTATTCAATTTCAACAGTTTTAGGTTTTCTGCAGGTGCTATATGTTTACATAATTGGGCTAAAGTATTTTGAAGTAAAGTGTTGTTTTTTGACAACAAAAAACAACACTTTACTTGAAAATGTAAAGTGGAACAAATTTTCTGTACAACTCTCTCTGAAGCATACCTGTGCTGTCCACTTTTAGAGAACTTCCACCCCAGGTGTTGGGTACTGGGTCCTGTTTTAACAGTTAAGAAGAACTTTCTGGGGTTCCCACAAAGAGTTTCAGAAAGATGGAAGTACAGGGAGAGTGGATTACTACTTGTACAACTGCTTCTCAAAACAGAGAGCATGGTATCTGTTCAGGATTCAGCCATACAAAATTTTGAAAAACCTTTATCAAATAACAGTTCATCAAATGTTATTCACATTTTTTTCCATAAAAACATAATTTATGACCCCTCACTGAAACAAGCTTGATGAGTTCGATTCAATGTGATCAAATTTATTTATTTACTGGTGCGTAACTGGTTGAGGGCTAGATTATTTTTGATAGTCTGAAATTGTTATTCAAAATTTGTTTTATTACAAATTATCGAGAGTGCCCACAGGCACTCTACAATAAGTGTAATAAAACAAATTTATATGAACAAAATATTATTTGTGTTTGACTGAATATGAAACATGAACAAGGAAAATATTAGCTTTTGCTCTGATACCCCCATTTTTTTTAAATCTCTGATAGTGGCTTCCAGCACTCAACCAGTTAAGGTCACTTTCAACATCTATAGCTATATCATGACAGCAACATAGGTATGAAGTCAAGTTAAACCAATCGTTTATACCTGTTCTGCCCATTTTAGGGGACTTGAACCCCAGGCGTCAATTATCTAGCTATTTTACCAATAAAGCAGAAGTTAGTTACTGCAGTAAACAAGCATTGCTCCATTTCCCTGAGTTCTAACATGGGAAGGAGGTCAAAAGCTATGTTTTTTGAGGCAAGAAATTAATGTTTTTAGTTACACAAGATAATGTTTTGCAAACGTTGTCAAGTAGTGTAGGGTAAAGGGTTCAATTGGTAGACATGTGTCCTAACACACAAACCTCTTCTTTCTGAAGAGAAAAAACACTTCTATTTTTTTGACAAAACTCAGAACATTCAGAGTAAGCTGAAGAATACAGAGAAGAGAGAACTTGTGTTTGATGTCATTTTCAGCATCATGGCAAAATTATCATGCAACACAAGTAGGAAGAGTAGACATTCATTTATATCTATTTTTCACACTTAACCATCTGCACTCTAATGTAAAAATGAAGAACATGACGAGGAAGGGAATTAAATTTATTGACTAACTTGTTCTTTAAATTCAGCAACATTCCACTTTTTCACCAAGGTGAAAAATGTCTTTAGCATTTACTGGGAGCTGATTATGTGGTAAGATTATACTGGGTATCTAAATTTTTTTACTGGTAATTTATTTAATAAGTGGTGTTTAAGGACACATAATTCTGCACAATGGGTGACGGACGGATGGACAGACCGACAGACTGACTGATGGATGAACACCATTTCAATATCCCCCTCCAGACTTCATCGGCAAGGGATAAAATCATTTAATTTCTTTAATTGCAACTGAAGATATCTTCCAAAAAAACCTGCAATTTTCTTAAAATCAAATTCGACAAGGTCTATGACTATGAAAAATTATTCGAATCAACACTTCCTTTCCATATGCACATGTACACATTACACTCATACCGCACACCAATTTCGTAAAAATGCAATGAAAAATGCAGAAGTTAAAGCGGACAAGCCCAAGTGACAGAAAGTTTGCTATTACCAAGTGCTGAAACCACATAACATTTGTCGCATCGCATTTCCAAGGGCCATAACCACACAAAATTCATCGCATTGAAAATTCCTTACCACTTGCACATTTACACTTGATACTTATACTTCACACCAACTTTCGTAAAAATGCAATAAAAAATTAGGAGGAGTTAAGTGGACAAGCCTTTGTGATGTAAATTTTGCTATTTCCAAGGGCTGTAACCATACAAAATTCGTCGCATCGAAAATTCCTGACCACATGCATATCTACACTTGATACTGATACTTCAGACCAAGTTTCATAAAAATCCACTAAGAAATGTAAGTGGTGGATAAAAAAGGACAGAGCAGAAAAACAACCAATCATTTGGGTCTATTTTGCCCACATCTGAAAATTTCACAGCAGTCAACCTCAGTCAATGAGCTCTATTTCCATTTTTAATGTTTGACTGGTTGGACATTCTCATATTCAATTTGTCTCAGTATATTTATTTACTTATATTGGTTTTTAAGGTCACTTCCAACATCTATGGCTATATCATGACCACAACCAAAGTATGAAGTCAAGATTTGCCAATGGTTCATTCCTATGCTGCTCAATTTAGAGAACTTCCACCCCAGGTGTTGGGTACTGGGTCCTATTTTAACAGTAAAGCAGAATGATGGAAGTATGGGGAGAGTGGATTACTACTTGAACAACTGCATACTACTTCTGAGAAAAAAAAAGTACTGCCAAGCTGACAGCAAATTGACCACTGAGTGCACCCAGTCAATCCCCAAACTAAATGTTTGTTACTGTTCCTGATATTAGCATTTTATGTATTAGATTTGATTATCTCCCCCAGACTTGCCCATTTTCAAGCTTGGCAGATAGGACTTCAAACTCAGCTGATATGATGCGGATCTCAGTTGATTTGAACCAAGCTAGAGTTGTATCCCTTCATGCATTACTAGGGTGCAACCAATTTGTTTACATCAAACTTGTTAAGTTATTTGCCGAATGTAATCAGGAAAATTGGCATTACCAGGCACAATGGTGTGATCTGAAACTGAAGTTCTGTATGGTGGGGAATTAATGATGGTAAAGGGTAAGGGTTAGGTGGATGTAGAGAGGTGTACAGAAAATTCAATGCAAACTAACATTCAGAATCTTAAGTGAGGATTTGTTGAAGTGGTAGTTCAGTTAACCAAAACATCACTTCTTTCCCACTGAGGTATTCAGATATCTGAACTGAGAGAAGAGGAAATGCAAAAGGAATGAGAAACAATAACAGGGTCAAACCAGAGAACGCCGTCTGACGGCGCATATTATGCCCGTACTTCCAGTAATTACAAAACATTATGCGGGCATATAAAAAAGTCTGGAAAATGGTAAAATTTCTACGTTCAAGGGCAGTAACTCCACCAAAAATCAACCAAGTGGAATGAAATTCGAACTTGGTCTGTAAGTATCCACAACAAAGCTATATACTAAAAATTTTCTCAAAATGTCCATCCATAATGAAGTCCGGAAAATGAAAAAAAAAATCTGAAAACTCTAAAAATTCTAAGTTCAAGGGTAGTAACTATACCAAAAATCAACTGAGTGGAACGAAATTCAAACTTGATCTGTAAGTATCCATAACAAGGCTGTAATTCAAAAATTTTCTCAATATGTCCATCCATAAGGAAAAAAAAGTCCGGAAAACAATTCTGGACAGATGGACAGACAGGGAATGAAATTCGAACTTGATCTGTAAGTATCCACAACTAAGCTATATTATCAAAAAATTTTCTCAATATGTCCAAGCATAACGAAAAAAAAGTTCAGAAAATGAAAAAAAATCCGGAAAACTCTAAAAATTCTAAGTTCAAGGGCAGTAACTCCACCAAAAATCAACAGAGCGGAACAAAGTTCAAACTTGACTTGTAAGTATCCATAACAAAGCTGTAAACCCAAAATTTTCTCAATATGTGCATCCATAACGAAAAAAAATCCTGAAAACAATTCTGGGTAGATGGACAGATGTCAAAGCTATCACATAATACAACCGTTTTTTTTAAAACGGGAGTATAAAAACTGCAACAGATCTCAGAACACTTCGTAATTATTATTTTTTGTTTAATAAATAAAGAGGTTATTAACCCTTAAGGACCGAGACATATGTCCTGAATTTCCACCAGCCCACAGCCTTTATACATCCAGAGGTCTAGCAGTGATTTGTAGTTATGTCTTGGCTGCCCTAATAGGCAGCTAAGACAGTAACTAGAAACCACTGCCTAGATAATTTGTCTACTGACAGCAGAACTTTCTAATGATGGCATGTTAAGGGCAACTGTTCTGAGGTTGAAAAAGTCGGAAAAAGGCCTTCAAGGGTTAAGCTATGTTTTGGCTTAACTAGAGGTACTGTGAGCAAACTCACAAAGTGATACCCCCCGCGCCTGAAATGTATAAGTCAGATTATCTCCCCTTGGAAATAAGTTAGATTATCTCCCCTGGGAAATGTCAGAACGGAATTATATTGCTTCATGCACATCTTCATATGGAGTTCTTCCATTGTGTAAAGTTTCATGAAAATTCTTCAAATGGTTTAGGAGGAGTTGTGCTTACAAGGATGGACAGACGGTATAAGTTAGATTATCTTCCCTTGGAAATGTCAGAACGGAATTATATTGCTTCATGCACATCTTCATATGGAGTTCTTCCATTGTGTAAAGTTTCATGAAAATTGTTCAAACGGTTTAGGAGGAGTTGCGCTTACAAGGATGGTCAGATGGACAGATTATCTCCCCTTGGAAATGTCAGAACGGAATTATATTGCTTCATGCACATCCCCATATGGAGTTCTTCCATTGTGTAAAGTTTCATGAAAATTCTTCAAACGGTTTAGGAGGAGTTGCGCTTACGATGGATGGACAGACGGACGGACAGGGTGATTCGTATATACCCCCCCCAAACTTTGTTTGCGGGGGGTATAATAAACAAGAGGCCCCACAGGGCCTGAAGAGCTCATCTTGAACAGAACACAATTTAAACAGAGTCCAAGAATGAGTCTTCATTAAGCAAGCCATCTCCATAGGCTACACTGTCAATCCTGGAGTCCCTCAGGAGTGACAAAAATAATCTGGGCATCATGCTGTTCTTCAGTCGATCATAAAGTAAAATGTAGAGCTCCCCTATGAAACCCCTTCATACAACTTATGTGGATTAATCTTAGTTACACACCTCTAGAGGGTACTGAATACAAAATTTTTAATTCTTCAGCAAAATGGCCAATTCCGGTTCCCATAGAGAGCCCAAATATTAACCAGGCTCTTGATTTGAACACAGTTGAATCTGACTTCCCAAAAGATGCTGTGTACCGAATATGAAAGCATTCTGACTGTTGGATCTGAAGAGAAATTGTAAAGGAATTTCTTCGAATTGCACCAAGTTTAAATTTGGGCTACCATAGCAAGCCCAAATATTAACCTATGGATCCGATTTGAACAAACTTGAATCTGACCCCGAGAGATGTTGTATACCAAATGTGAAAGCATTCTGACGAGTGGATCTGAAGATGATTTTTGAAGAAATTTCATGTTCCCATATGGAGCCCGAATATTAACCTAGGCACTCAAATTGAACCTGGAATCTGGCCCCTCTAGAGATGTTGTATACCAAATGTACAAGCATTCCGACTGGTGGATCTGAAGAAGAAGATTTTTAAAGAAATTTCCGCATATTGCACTAAGAATGCACTAAGTAAAAATTTGGGCTACCATAGTGACCCTAGATATACACCTAGGGATCTGATTTGAAAAAAACTTGAATCTGACCCCCTTAGGGATGTTGCATACCAAATATCAAAGCATTCTGACTGGTGGATCTGAAGAAAAAGATTTTTTTAAATTAACCTCCATATTGAAGAAAGATAAAATTTGGGCTTCCATAGGAAGCCCAAATATTAACCTAGGACCAGGTTTGAACAATCTTAAATCTGACCCTCATAACAATGATGCATACCAAACATTAAAAGATTCTGACTGGTAGTTCTGAAGAAGAAGATTTGTAAAGAATATTCCTCATATTACCCTATGTTAAAACTTTGGGCTCCTGTAGAGAGCCCAAATATGAACCAAAAATTTATTTATTTAAACAAATTTTTATCTGACCCCCTATGAATGCTGTATACCAAATATCAAAAGAATCTGATGGTAGGTTCTGGAGAAAGGATTTTTAAAAATTTTTGCAAATATGCTGACTCTGCATTTTTTCGATGCCCGTTACAGAACACCCTAACATAACCGATGACAATTTTTTTTTACTATTCAATTCTACTGGTCCTAAGGATACTTCATACCAAATAACAGCTCTCTGTACCATGTGGTTTGGGAAATATGGGCGTTTGAAAATATTTCTATTTTTAGCTCCCAGGGTTCCCATGGGGATGCAGGAGTTTTTTTTGCATGGATCAAGTACTTATGACCCAATAATACCACAAACCAAATTTGGTTCATACCGGACCATCGGTTCAGAAAATAGAAATTTTTGAGCGGGGTCAAAAATCTTACCCCTCCAATTACAAAGCCAAATATTACTTCACGAACTTCGTTTGAACAAACTTGATTCTACACCTCATATGGAAGCTCCATAGCAAATATCAAGTCACTGTACCCACTGGTTCTGGAGAAGATTTTAAAAATATTTTGGAGCATTTTCCCCCACTCCCTCCCTATGGGGCTGGGCATGTTGAGTTGAACAAAAATGAAATGCCCCTTTGGGACCATCACTCACACAAACTTTCACTTGAATTGGCCCAGTGGCTTTGGAGGAGAAGACCAAAACATGGTGTTGACGGACGAAGGACGGAGAGCGATGAGATTAGCTCAGCTTGACTTTGTCAAGATGAGCTAATAAAGAGGTTATCCGTAACTTCACATCAGGCTTCGAACTTCAGCCTCTGGCTGATATGAAGTTAGCCTGGCCTGATATCTCGGCTGATATGAAACTAATCAGGCAATAACCTCTAAGTATTGATTGGATGGAAAATTCTTCATATTATGTGTTTCAGTTATAATTCACTCTTCCTTTACATAATAAGTGGAATGCAGAGTGCAAAAATGATATCATTGAGAACACACTGAAGGTAAATCACTGCATAAAATCTTAAAAATCAAATGATTTAACTATCTCATATCCACATGTTCATTTGATTAATTTTCTTCCATCTTGAAGGATATATAAGTAAGAAAACATCTTGGTTAGAAGTGACATTTGAAACTTTAAACTACTTACTAAATACTGCATCATTTTCACTAGCTAAACCTGTCACAAGGCAAAGATTGAGAATTTAATGCAAAAAGTTCTAAGAAAAATGAAAATACATATACGTAATCAAAGGACTGTGGATGAAAGTTTAACCCAATAGACTTAGGGCTGTTGTCAGTTTAGAAATATGTGACAATATGATGACTACAGCCCTATTTATTGATGTTTTAAGGTTACATATTTATGCACAATCATGACCGTGACAGTTTTACGGGTGGAGGAAGCTGGAGTACCTTGAGAGAATCACCGAGCAACAACGAGCAGCTGCCGGCTCCCCAACATCGTAACTCCGCACTGCAGAACAGGCAGGGTTAGATTGGGTGAAGACATGCGTACCATCGACGTGCAGTACACCTTAGTACACGGCGTCATCGTGCCCCCACGTGGGCAATGGAGATGAAGTGTCTTGCCCAAGGACACAACGCGGTTGCCGCAGGAGGGATTCGAACCGAGGACCTCTCGGCTTGCAGACAGCACCTCTACCTACTGAACCACCGTGCTCCCACTACAGCCCTAAAAGAGAATTTGAATACATTATAAGTTATTGTGATGACTTGATGGTGACATGGTCGGAGGTTTGCAGCTCTTAGCTCATGTTCGCAATGAGGTTAAATATACACTCTGAGCTGTAAACCTCAGACCCTGTTACAGTCAATTCATCACAATAAAGTATATGTTCCAATAAGACCTTACCCATAGCCCAAAACCTACATTGTAAAATGCACAAGGCAACTTGAATGAACAACTAAATTTTTACAATAACAAATTTAGTAAATAAATCTTGTGTACCCCGCGAAGTCACTGGACAACAAAAAATCAATAACTTACATAAAGGTCAAGGTTACTCCATCTCAGTTCAAATCATGAACTTATAAGTGGGTTGTGAGTATACATTCATAGAATGATCACTGGACTCGAATAAACGATTTTATAGACAGTATGCACTTTGAATCTCCTCCCATTGTTATCATCTTTTCAAATATTTCACGTGGTGATGTCATATGATAAATGTGCCACTGGAGAGGTAAACATAGACAAAACTAAGCAAGCTCTCGTTCAATTGGAGGGTGAGGATTTTAGTCTTTACAATATTGGAACATTCATTTATATTTGTGTTGTCCACTGTAATGCAGGTAGTGCTGAGGCAAAACCCAAGGAAAAATACAACTGCTGACAAAAAAAAAAAAATAAACATCACCATAGCTGTTAACCCTTTACCCAATGAAGACGATATCAAAATTTAGTATTTTAAATACCATTTTTTAAACTTTTTCAAAAAATTTCAACAAAACCATATCATATGACCCCTCACTGGAACGAGCTCGATGAGCTCGTTCCAAAGAGGGGTCACATGATATGGTTTTGTTGAAGGTTTTTGAAAAACTTTTAAGCTGCTGAATTTGCACATTACGTAGGCAGATGTGGCATATTTGTTGGGTAAAGGGTTAAGTGATCATTCAGGTTTGGTTTGGGTATTAAAATATTACCTTAGTCTAAGGCTCAGTATCGTTATGGTGTTACAATATCTGACATAGAGCAATGAACATTTAATGAATTAATTTTTTTCAATGACTGAACAGTAAAAGACCAGAGGGCATCCTGTGTGGTGCCAAATGTGGCACTGTGAAGAATTAGTAGTGGTCAAAACAGTCTTTTTCATTCAAAGTTGTGGTCATAAATGAAAAAGTGTCAGATTCACCGGATCAGCACTGAGCACTGACTGAGTACGGTGGGTTGACCCTGGTTCATCCCCATTTGGTAATCTCCAGGTATTCCTTTTGTGCTTGGAGTTGCAGATGCTTCTTTACAAGCATCTGCAACTCAATCTCAAAATAAATACCTGAATCTAACATGCCGATTCAAAACTGCCAAAGCAAAATGTGTTTTTTCTGAGGCACAGTCATTTTACCACAGCAGTTGTTTTTCCGACGCAAATTTGTTCCCTACACAGGGTTGAATTCATATTCATAGAAAAAATTATAATTTCAGAACAATACATTGCAAAGTGTTAACAATGATGCCCTTAAACCAAAGCTGTTAGTATAAACTTATATTAGGATTAAGTGTCAAGCCAACCCTTTAAGATCCAAATTATATTTTTGAAAGTTTTAACTGGTTGAGTGCTAGAAGCCACTATCAGGGCTTTCAGAAAAATGAGGGTACCGGAGCAAAAGCCAACATTTTTACTACTCCTGTTTCATATTCAGTCAAACCCAAATAAAATTTTGTAAAAATAAATTTGTTTTATTACAAATTATTGGAGAGTGCCTGTAGGCACTCTCCAATAATTTGCAATAAAACAAATTGTGAATAACAAATTCAGACCACCAAAAATAATCTAGCCCTCAACCAGTTAATGTCTGAGAACTGCTACTGAAATACAACCAGAGACACTGCTGTAATCTGACTGAGAATCTTTAGTGTGCAACAGTTATTGCAGATCAAAGTAATGGGATAAAGAATGAGCAAACATATTTAAGTCGTCCTTAACAGCAGCTGTGTTAGTCCCAGTTCTATAGTTTCCTCTCTTATACACCCGAGTTTTGCAAATGTCATTGCTGATTAAATGTTATCCACAATAAAATATGCATGTTTCAAATAACCAATTCAAATGACACTGTAGTAGATGACTGTTATCAAATGAAGCCAAGGTTGTTTTTATTTTAATTTAGGTGATTAAAAAAAAATGTTTCTCAGGCACCCCTGACGTCATTGAAAATCAACCTCATCACATTTTTTTTTTGCTGAACCATACTTAGTGGAAATAGGTTCAAATGAAAAAAATGAATATGCCTGGAAACTACTCAGAACAATACATTGCATGTAACTTTAAAATTGTTGGTACATATTTCAACATTATGCAGCAATCTCATAAGGAACACAGCATTGCTGAAAGAATTAAGTAATGCCATTACTTGTTTACATACATACCCCACCCCAGCACCCACACTCTAAACATATCATGAGAAAAGATGTTTGTATGACCCGAAAAAAAGTCAGTCCAATAGGAGCTAACTTCAGGTGGTAAAATACTTGGACCAAGTCTCTTACCACCTGAAGTTAGCTCCTATTGAACCGACTTTTTTGAGTCATACCAATGTTTGGAGAATATCACAAAAGGTAACTCTTAATTGTTTTAGTCATATTTGCGTTTCCAAAACATCAAAAAGCTAACTCTGATTGGTAGCTTAGCATGTAGTCCAAATATGTCGAAACAGGCCATTATATATATATTTTTTGTTGTTTTGCCATCCTGTGGCACTCAGAATGTGGTTGCCTTATTTCAGGTTTACTGTAAAAAAGCGAATAATAATGGAAGAAATGGATACAATCATATCATCTGTTGCTCACATTTATTACAATGCATGCCGCATATTGAGAATAACAATGTGATGCGGTATACTTTCCTTGGATGTGGTATTTCAGTACTGTGTACAGACTTACAGCACAGGACATTAAAATTTGTATTCGTACTCAATTCGGGACTACAGCAGCAAAAGGGTTAAATTTCTAAATCCAATTATTTTCAGGACTATTTTGTGGATTAACATAAAAAAAGCTTCCCTTCATCCAAAATACTAAGAAAAAAAAGGAGATTTTTTCATAAGCCTTACATATATATACGTATATATTTTTTGACAACAATTTTTTTTTTTAATACTTTTCATATTCCATAACATGAAGTACTATTGTTCTATTATGGACCTCCCTCTCGTGATATCCAGTAAGGTACAGTACACAAGGCATTAGGAATAGGCACTGCCCCTGACCAGATAATACTAGAGAATAATTAATGAGGGAGATGTGAATAATAGATCAAGAACACCTGATTTTTTTTTAAATTAAGAATCTTATTTTTAAGAAATATAAGAGAATAAATTTGTAAAATAAGTGGTACCGCATGCTTTGAGTTATCAATATTTTTAGTCCAATATAAAAAAGCTGTAGTGTGTTATTTTTTTACACTGACATTTAAAAAAATATTGATGTATCTATGCATATCTGGGATATTGTTATCCATTTCGAAGAAAATTATTAATGTTTTTTATTCCCTGTATTTGAAAAAAAGCAGGAATATTGTCAAGTCTTCAGTTCACCATCCATTTCTTCAATTCAAAACATTAAATCTTTCTATAGTTATTCAGTAGTGTATGAACATCCAAAAAATACTGTGCAGCCACTAGAAGGAAGCGTTACTTTCCACTTTTTGCTTAAGTAAACCCATCCTATGTTCCATAATTGCACTAGGATGTTATGATAAGGTCTATAGATGTTCCTGATATTTTCAGACTTTTGTGTTTCATTTAGCTGTGCTACCTATCCCTACATGTATTATCTTGGATGATTCCCAGGGAAAGGCTTCTTGGTTTTTAATTTGAAATGCTAAACCCATCCTCAGGTGTAGCAATAGGGTCTGCAGATGTGCACTAAGGTTTCAGATTTTCTATGTGCCACTTTAGTATTTTCTAGTGTTGAAACGATTCCGGGATTTTGAAGTCGATACCCAAAGTCGAGTCAAAGTTGACGATTCGGCACCCCACTTTCTGCCACCAAGATTTACATAGCAATAGAATACCTCTGCAATTGAATATTTTTCTCCACTTGCACTTTAATGATGGCGGTTGAGATGTAATAAATTGAATGGCATGGGAATCACTCTATTATAGAAATTTTATTGTATGGAGACGAGTTCAAAATATAGAACCTTAGTGAGCACGCTCACATACCCCACGCGCCCCGATATTTCAAGCTCTAATCATTTTTTAAAAATAAACATAGATTCTAGGAATACTGCAGAAAACAGTGTTCTGTAGTTTCAACGGTATTGAAAGAATTCAAGCAGAATTAATTTTAATTGAAATGTGGAGCCATGTTAAGATTTAATGATACCAACCTTTTTAAATCCAATTTGATCTTTCCAACACACATTGTAAATAATGTAAGGTCACACTAGGTCTTTGCTGATAAAATTACTTTAGTGTACACTTGTTTATAAAAAAGGTGTCAGATTTAGAATTGCTATCCCAAATAACAGAAATAGATTATTGTGTTACTTCATGAACAAATTCGAAGTCGCTTCTAATCCTGACTTGAATAACTGCATGCTGGGAATATGGAACCAGGATTATTCTTGTGTCACAAGCTATGTCTTTTTTTATGTACACATGGTCAATACAGGAGCCAGAAATGTAAGTTGGTGAGCAAATAACTTGGCTGTAACACTTTGAAGACAATGTTTTTACTAATACGTTGCTTGGTTCTTTCAAAGTATTGACATTTAAGTCACCAACAATTACAGTACGAGGTCTATCTAATTTATCCATAACTTGAACTAAGTTTTTGGTGAATTCTTTAAGATTAATCCACTGAGGCCTATGCACATGAAACACTACAACTGACTGTGGATCCTGTGCAAACTTGATCTGTAGGCCACCATGTTAGACAAACATACCAAAAATCAGCTCAATATCTGGAAGCATGTAGAGAAAAAGCCCGGAAAACTGTAACTTTGATGAAATTTTCAAAGTCTATGGGGCCGTAATTTGGGTAAAAATCAGTGTTCTGTAGGCCACCATGTTAGACTAACATACCAAAAATCAGCTCAATATCTGGAAGTGTGTAGGAAAAAAGTCTGCAAAACTGTAATTTTGATGAACTTTTCAAAGTTCAAGGTCCGTAATTTCGGTAAAAATCAGTGGAGCAGAACAAAATGCAAACTTGATCTGTAGGCCACCATGTCAGACTAACATACCCAAAAATCAGCTCAATATCTGGAAGCGGTGTAGAGAAAAAGTCAAACTGTAATTTTGATGCATTTTTCAGAGTCCACGGGCCGTAATTTTGGTAAAAATCAGTGGAGCAGAACAAAACACAAACTTGATCTGTAGGCCACCATGTTAGACTCACATACCAAAAATCAGCTCAATATCTGGAAGCGTGTAGAAAAAAGTCTGGAAAACAAGTAGGACTGACTGACGGACTGACAGACTGACGGACTGAAAGATGGACCAGTCAAAAACATTATACCCCTGCAACTTCGTTGCGTGGGGTATAATTACTATAAATAACTACGCTGTTAACAGTATTAAGACAGGGAGTTTAAAGGAGCTGACACAATACAGTAAACTTTTATGTCAACTTTGATTTCAAAGTCTGTGTCCGTTGTCTCATTATTAGTGTTGCTGATTTCACTCTTCTGCGCAGATCAACTGACAATCATTTTAACCCTTTACCCAACGAATCGCCCGCATCTGCCCACGTAAAATGCAAATTCAGCAGTTGAAAAAATATTATTTTTCAAAAAATTTCAACAAAACCATATCATGTGACCCCTCATTGGAACGAGCTTGTTGAAAAAATGATATTTAAAATAATAAATTTTGATATCGTCTGCGTTGAGTAAAGGGTTAACTCATCACCAGTAGACCTTTCATTGGGATTTTGTTATGTAGTAATGTTTTTATAGGAAATATTACAGGTTCCGACTAGTCAACGTTGAAATCCAAAGTCGACACTGGGCTATATCAGCATCAACAATAACTAGTCGACTAATCGTTTCAACACCAGTGTTTTATTTGACTGTTTCCAATGAAAGGCTTCTAGGGTTTGTATTTCGAAATGCTAAAATCATGGTGCAATGTTGCAATGGGATCTGCAGATGTGCATGAAGGTTTTAGTTTTTCCATGTGTCACTTGGTTGTTCCACCTATGCCACTTGGCTGTCTCATCTCAGCCACTTTTGAAGTGTTTTCTTGACAGTTTCTGAAGAAAGGCTTCGAAGGTATGTACTTTGAAATGATAAAATCTTGTTCAGATGTTGCAATAAGGTTGGTAGATATGCACAAAGGTTTAAGATATCCACTTGACACTTGGCTGTTCCACCTGAGCCACTTCAGTATTTTCTTAAGGCTGTTTCTGAAGAAAGGCTTCCAGAGAATATAATTTGAAATGTTAAAACCATGCTCAGATGTTGGAAAAGGGTCTGTAGATGTACATGAGGGTCTCAGATTTTTCATGTGCCACCTGGCTGCTTTTTCTTTATTAATGTTATTATGTTGGTGCCTTCACTCACTATGGAAATGTGGGGATACACAATAGTGCGCTTTGATTTTCAGCATGTTAACAAGAAAACTACTCCTTACCACTGAATAATTAGGACAAAACCCCATTCACCAAAAACATTTTACATAAAAAAGAAAACTCACATATTAATTCTCAGAATCCATTTATTTTTCCCTTTAAACAAAGGGTATAACTTATTTTGAAAAAAAACATGAAAAGATTTTTCCAATGAGAAACGAAACCAGGTTAATATATTTTTATTAATAATAGTGGGCAGATAAGGCTGTTTATAATCGAGAAAGCGGTTACTAGGAACTTAGTTTGTGAAATATCTTCGAGCTGTTGAAGTGTAACTTTCCAGTGCAATTTTGAGAAAAACACTCCCAAGCCAGTAATATTTCATCACATTACATGTAGTTAAATTGTGAAATGGGTTGGAAATACAAATCTACCGCATATTAAGCAAAAAAAGAAAAATCACTGTACGGTAAACAAAACAAAACACAATTATGTAAAAGGAAAGAAAAATCTGCAGTAAAAGCAACTAGTTAGTATAAAAATAATTTCATATATTTACCTTCTGAAATTGAGAAGAAGAAAAAAGAAAAACATTAATTACAGACTATAAACAGTATTTAGTGGATTCTATAGCTGTAAAAATCTTATTTTCAGTCTACTCTACTGACCCTGGAATAAGCCCAGAGAGTGCATGAAGTAAAAGCTCACAAATGTATGAGTGGGCTTATTTTCGAGAGTTCAAGCCTGCAGAATAATTTGGACACAAAAGTGACACAAAATCTGGTGACTCGGTCAATTCCATAACAAAGATGATTTAACCCTTTACCTAACGAATCACCCGTATCCGTCCGCATAATTTGTAAATTGAGCAGATGAAAAAAATAATTTTTTCAAAAATATTTCATAAAAACGGTATCATGTGACCCCTCATTGGAACGAGCTCAATGAGGGGGGTCACATATGGTTTTGTTGAAATTTTTTTGAAAAATTAAAAAAAAATAGTAATTAAAATAATAAATTTTGATATTCTCTGTGTTGGGTAAAGGGTTACGCCTTTATCTAATGAATCAGCTGCATGCGACCTCGTAATTTACAAATTGGACAGTTAAAAAAAATGTGAAACAATTTCAACAAAACCATATCATGTGACTCCTCATTGGAACAAGCTTGTTGAACTTATTCCAGTGTGAGGTCACATGACAAGGTCTGTTGAAATGTTTTTAAACATTTGAAAAGAAATAATTAAAATGAAAGTGTCAATTACACTGTAGCTCAACTTCACCAAGAAGGGAATGAACTAAATAACTAACTGTAGGATGTTCTATAGGCCTTGTAGACAATTTAATTGAAAAATCTGAGATGGCCGATGGTGGCCATGCTTTTTTAATGAAATAAAAAAAACAAAACATGGCAGCTCCCATGTAGACATCACCCTAAAGCCACATAAGAAAGTTGAAATTGAAAAAGACTGAGTGAGAGATGCACTCCATAGGGAGTGTGTGCGAAAGGAATTGTTGACAACTTATATGCCAAATCCAAGATGGATGCTGATGGCCATGTTTTCCCCCCAAAATTGGAAAAAAATCAATACCTCCCACCAAGACATCACACCAAAGCTGAAGATGAAATCTGAAAAACATCGGTTGAGGGATGCATCCTGAAGGGTGTGCTAATGGAATTGTTGACAATTTATGTGCCAAATCCAAGATGACCATGTTTTTCAATGAAATTCGGAAAAATTTGATAGCTCCCATTTAGACATTACCCCAAAGCCATGTATGAAGTTTGAAAGTGATTGAGCAAAAGATGTGGCCTGTAAGGTGTATTAACTGGTAGAGTGCTAAGTTTTTTGAGGTGTTAAAATTTGTTCACATGTTATTGCCTTGCTACAATTTATCGGAGAGTGCCTACAGGCACTCTCCCATAAATTGTAGCAGGGCAATTCCATCCAGACTAAATAATATCACATCTAGAATTAATTGAAGCACATCCACAGAATATCAAGCCTTTAAGCCATGGTACCTGCACTTCGGGATAAAGCCCCAAAATGGGCTTCCAGCACTCTACCAGTTAAAGGAATTGCAGATGCATAGACGTACATAGACATACGTACAGACCGCAACCCATCCCAACAGCTGATACTTGACGTTGTCAAGTTCAGCTAATAACAATGCATGTAGACATTCAGACAGACCTCAACCCATCCCAATAGGTCATACTTGACATTGTAAAGTTGAGCTAATAACAAATTTTAATATCGTGAATTGTGCAAGGGGGTCTTTTTCATTAACAACTTACATGTACCTGTATGGCTCTCACTGAGGTTGTCAAAGCAGGGACTGAGCTTATTTACAAGGAGGAGACTCTGAAACTGAAACTTAAATAGTAGGTGGGCTTATTTTTGATTATGGGCTGATACCCGGGTCAGTATTATCAGGTCTGATATATTTATAGTGTTTGTCTGTGCAACTATATGTGTTAAGCTATGTTGGGGTTTGTTAACTTAAACTAGAGTACTCTGGTAGTATAGAAATGATGATCTTACCCATGTTGTTGGTTTATGATCACAGGGATAAGAACAACAAAATATTGAAGAAACTGAAATAATTCCACTCCCTTAAAATCTGTCTGAATTTTCGGGCCACATGAAAAATGAAACAACTTTTGTAAAGGGATATTTAAATGATAAAAACCTTAGTTACGCTGAGAAAACAAAAAAATCTCATCACTGGAATGAAGAAATGGTGGCAGTTACTCGGCATTCAGCATTGTTTTTGACATTATCATTCATGGCACTACATTAGTATTATGTAGGTTAGTTGAAAAGAATGTTCATTTCACTCTCTTTACTGGTAATTCCAGTCTTTAACTAATTTCTGGAAAAGCTCTATAAGCACTTTTCAAGAAATTAGTTAAACCACTAGTATTATTAGTATTATTAGTGATGAAAGGATAAACATTCTCCATAACTAACCATCAAATAAGCCTCATTTCAAATATCTTCACAAAATTCAGTTTTTTCTAAAAAATAAATGTTTTTGAAAGGTTTTAGGTCTTGAAAACTGAGATGAAAAATCCACACTTTTAACAACTTTGAGAACTAGTCTAAATCCTGATAAGGTTGCTATTGAAGAGTCATATTATATTGTTCTGAAAAAAATTATACATTTTGTGTTGTACTCAAAGGACGTTGGTGTGGCTCACTAGAAAAAGTGTTAATAACCTTTTATTCACTAGGTAAAATGTTTTATCAACCTTTTATTCAACATAATTTAAAAAAAAACATTGCAATGTCACCTAGTACTAAAATATAATCCAACTTCAGCAGCAAAATTTTCCTTCCAAAAGAATGATAATCTATAACTCATCAAAAGATGCTCACAGAATTCATTCCAGGAAAGAAGAAAACTTATGTTTTTTTTAAAGAATGAAGAAGTATAGCAAGAATGAAACTGTGAAGGGTTTTTTCTCAATGAGTGGTTAAACATGTTTCTTCAGAAAATCAACTGGGACAGAAAAGAAACTTCAAAGGTTTTGTAATTTTTTGATGGTGATTCTGTCCCTTTGTTAGATAAAAGGAAGTGATGGTAAAACAATTTTGTAATCAGACTTTGTTAAATGATGACGTCATTGTTTAAAGACTTCTTCACATGAAAGAAAAATCAATAGTTATTCCATTAGTTTTTTTAGGGATGTCTAATAAGACTGATGTTGTTTTCAAAAAGAACTATGAGATATACAATAATTATTTGAAAGTCGACATCAGTTGCTAATGAGAATAAGATAAGTATCTAAATGAGATGAAAATGATTGCATATATTTCCGAAGGACAGTCAAGTAATTTGTATTTCCTTACGTTCATCAGCACTAACTTCTTCACTACCACTGTTGTCTTTACTTTTCATAAATGGAAACCTTTTGGAAAATGAGAAGTTTTTCTTCTTTTTATCACTTGTTGCTGTCTGTAATGAAAATAATCATCCTGTTAGCTTGAATGTTGGAATGAAACAGGAAAGAAAGAGGAAATGAAGAATAAACCAGAGGCTCTACAAAGCCTGTAATCGCTCACCTGGAACTACATAAAAATGTGATTTCCCATAGGCTTTCCATGGTAACTATGACCTGCAATTGTGGCCATGTTTGCAACATTACATCAACATTTCATGAGGATCATTCGTAGGTATCCCAGTCTTCAATCATGCGAAGTTTCAAAACATATGAATCCATCAAACAGAATCATAGAATGTCTCTAGTGGCCATATTTTCCAACCAACGGGAACAAAAAAAAGGATCGTTTGTGGAGGGCCTCCTATAAACCATTCTTGCCAAGTTTTGGTTCAAGTCAGCTCAGTAGTTCCAGAGAGAAGATGAAAATGTGATTTCCACTAGGGTTTTTCTATAGTAACTATAAACTGCAATTGTGGCCATGTTTGCAATACGATCAACATCAAGTGAGGAACGTTGGTGGAGGGTGTCCCAGTTATCAACCATGCAAAGTTTCAAAATATTGGGCCCTGTGGTTTCAGAGAAGAAGAGGTTTTTAAAATTGACCAATCAGAATCAAAGAATGCTTCTGGCGGCCACGTTTTTCACCCAACAGGAATAAAATGAGTAACAGTTGTAGAGAACTTCTCATAGACAATGCCTACCAAGTCTGGTTCACTCTGGCTCAGTTTCAGTGAAGATGATGAAAATGTGATTTCCTATAGGGTTTCTATAGTAACTATAAGCCACAATTTCAGCCAATTGCAAACCAATGAAGATTAAAATAAGGATCATTGGTAGAGGGGGTTACAGTCATCAGTCACACTAAGTTTTCAAACCATTTGGCCTTGTAGTTTCAAAGAAGATTTTCTTGAAAATGCACACATTTATGAATTCTGTTTCAACCAAAAAATCAGTAAAAGAAGGTTAAATATTTTGAAAATTACAATTTTTTCAGACAGTATTCTCTTTCAAAATAGCTTGGGATAGGTAAAGGGTTACAGGAAACACATTTTACTCCAATTTTGTCAAATCTTAAAAGATATACAATAATTACTGCCATCAAAGCTGACATGAGTGCAAGAGAATATAAACAAAACTTCCCTGGTTTTCCAAACACCTGTCATCAATCAGTATTTTCTGAAAAGTAACTTGAGACTAATAATAACAACATACAGTTGTAATGGTTTACAGTACAAGTCAAAATAAGTTGTAGGATAATCCTACAAACTATGTATCTTTTCCCTTCCTACACTGATAAGACCAAAAGCTGACATCATTTTCTGATCTTAAAAGGGCAGGAGCAGCAGTTTACTTAGTTTATTGCAGTTATGCTACAACTTATTTTGACTTGTACTGTATACACAATATTTTTGGGGTTTTTTCCTCAGTTCTCAGCGGAGAAAACTGAAACCAACCCTTACCAGATTCTCAAAAAACAAGTATTTTGTTGACAGTACCGATCTTCGTGCAGACAGAAGAGGCAATGGGTTAAGCATTAGAATATAGCCTCTGGTGGCCACATATTTCCATCCTCTCATAGACAATTCCTGCGAAATTTGGTTCAGGTCGTCTCAGTAGTTCCAGAGAAGAACATGAAAATGTGATTTCCCACAGGGTTTCTATAGTAACTATAAGCCGCAATTGTGGCCATGTTTACAACCCGATCAACATTAAATGAGGATCGTTGGTAGAGGGGGTCCCAGTCATCACTTATGTGAAGTATCAAAACATTTGGCCTGGCAGTTTCAGAAAAGATTTTTGAAAATCCACCAATCAGAATCAAAGAATGCCTCTGGCGGCCATGTTTTTCAACCCATGGGAACAAAATGAGGATCGTTTGTAGAGGACATCCCATAGACCATCCCTGCCAAGTTTGGTTCACGTTGGCTCAGAAGTTCCGGAGAAGATGAAAATGTGATTTCCCATAGGGTTTCTATAGTAACTATAAGCCGCAATTGTGACCATGTTTGCAACCCGATCAACATTAAATGAGGATCGTTGGTAGAGGGGGTCCCAGTCGTCATTTATGTGAAGTATCAAAACATTTGGCCTGGCAGTTTCAGAGGAGAAGATTTTTGAAAATCCACCAATTAGAATCAAAGAATGCCTCTGGTGGCCATGTTTTTCAACCCACGGGAACAAAATGAGGATTGTTTGTAGAGGACCTCCCAAAGACTATCCCTGCCAGGTTTGTTTTCACATCGCCCTGGTTTTTCCAGAGAAGAAGAGGAAAATGTGATTTCCCATAGGGTTTCTACAGTAACTATAGAAACAAAATTCAAGATGGCAACCATGGAAGCCATAATGAATTTGCCACTGGTGGCCATCTTGGTTCAGCTGACTGGTCCAAAATTGAAAGGAAGCTTCCTGTAGACACCAACAATGCATAATTAAATGAAAGTGTCAATGCCACTGTAGCTTTACTTGTGTGTTGTGTTTGATGAAAAGGATAATGTTCAATGTTTATGAAAGGATTTTGAAATAAGACAAGAATTGTGATAATTGGGAATATGTTCATTTTTGGTCCCTGTATGCTATGTTTTTGATAAAAATAATATGAGGTGTACACTGTATTAAAGAGCTGAGGGGTGGGTTAATATGACCTCACAGTTAATGTATTTGGCCCTCACAGTTAACGTATATTAATGAAAGTTACCAAGTTACAGTGAAATTATTCCAAAACGAGTCATCTCATCAAGTTACATTGAAATCCCTTCATATATATGACCTGTAGACTGTGCTAAAGGTTTTCGGGCTTCTGGCCCCTGTAGTCGTCAGTTTCCCAATTGCGTCCAAAGGGAATGTTCTCATCTAGACATCATATAAAGTCAACCTACCAAGTTACAATGAAATCCCTTCATAAATATGACCTGTAGACTGTGCTAAAGGTTTTTGGGCTTTGGGCTCGGGCAGCCATCATGGTTGAATGATCGCAACCAAAAGAGGACATTCTCATCTGGGCATCATCTGGAGTGATCCTACGAAGTTACAATGAAATTCCTTCATACATATGACCTATAGACTGTGCTCAAGGTTTTTGGGCCTCGGGCCCCTGAAGCCTTCACAGTTGACCAATCACGACCAAAAGGGGATGTCATCATCTAGGCATTATATGGAGTCAAACTAACAGGTTACAATGAAAGCCTTCCATAAATATGACCTATAGACTATGCTAAAGGTTTTAGGGTCTTGGGCCCGGGCAGCCATCAAGGCTGAATGATCGCGACCAAAAGGGAACGTTCTCATCTAGACATTATTTGGACTCATCCTACCAAGCTACCAAGCTACAATGAAATCCCTTCATAATTATGACCCGTAAAATGTTCTAAAGGTTTTCGGGCTTCGGGCCCCTGTAGCCATCACAGTTGCCCAATCGTGTCCAAAAGGGGACGTTCTCATCAAGACATTATATGAAGTCAACCTACCAAGTTACAATGAAATCCTTCATAAATATGACCTGTAGACTGCGCTAAATGTATTCAGGCTTCGGGCTCGGGCAGCCATAATGGTTGAATGATCGCAACCAAAAGGGGACATTCTCATCTGGAGTGATCCTACAAAGTTACAATGAAATCCCTTCATAAATATGACCTGTAGATGGTGCTCAAGATTTTTGGGCTTCGGGCACCTCTAGCCATCACAGTTGGCCAATCACGACCAAAAGGGGATGTCATCATCTAGGCATTTTATGGAGTCAACCTAACAGGTTACAATGAAATCCTTCCATAAATATGACCAACAGACTATACTAAAGGTCTTTGGGCTCGGGCAGCCATAAAGGCTGAATGATCACGTCCAAAAGGGGACGTTCTCATCTAGACATTATTTGGAGTCATCCTACCAAGCTACAATGAAATCCCTTCATAATTATGACCTGTAGACTGTGCTGAAGGTTTTTGGGCTTTGGCCTCGGGCAGCCCTCCTGGTTGAATGATTGCAACCAAAGGGGACAATCTCATCTGGGCATCATCTGGAGTGATCCTACAAAGTTACAATGAAATCCCTTCATAAATATGACCTGTAGACTGTGCTAAAGGTTTTTGGGCTCGGGCACCCATCAAGGCTGAATGATCGCGATCAAAATGGGACGTTCTCATCTAGACATTATTTGGAGTCATCCAACCAAGGTACAATGAAATCCCTTCATAAATATGACCTGTAGACTGTGCTGAAGGTTTTCGGGCTTCGGGCCCCTGTAGCCGTCACAGTTGCCCAATCACGTCCAAAAGGGGACCTTCTCATCCAGACAATATATGAAGTCAACCCACCAAGTTACAATGAAATTCCTCAATAAATATAACCTGTAGACTGTGCTAAAGGTTTTCGGGTTTTGGGCTCAGGCAGTTGTCACGGTTGGCAGATCATGCCCAAATGGGGAAATTCTCATCTAGACATCATAAGGAGTCATCCTACCACGTTACAATGAAATCCCACCATATTAAACATGACCTGCAGACTGTGCTAAAAGTTTTTTGGTTTCGGGCTTGGGCAGCCATCACGGTTGACGGGTGATGCCCAAAAGGGGACGTTCTCATCTAGGCATTATACAGAGGCATACTACCAAGTTACAATGAAATCCCTTCATAAATATGACCTGTAGACTGTGCTAATGGTTTTTGAGTTTTGGGCTCGGGCAGCCATACCGGTTGCCCAATCGTGACCAAAAGGGGACGTTCTCATCTAGACATGACCCCAAACCTGCATATGAAATTTCGTGATGATCAGACAAGAACTGCAGGGTGTAGCCCGTGCTAAAGGAAAATGTGAACAGACTCACAGACTAACAGACTTCTGCACGCGTGATGGCAATAGCTTATCTTGACTATATCAAGTTAAGCTAAAAATACAAATGATTCAAGTCGGCATTCATTAGTTATTCGATAGAAACCCAATTCAATATGGCCACCATTGTGGCCATATTGAATTGGTTTGCTGGACCAAAATCCAAAGGAAGCTTCCTCTTGACACAATAATGCATAACCAAAAACTGAAATTGATTCGAGTCAGTATTCATTAGTTATTGGCAAGGCTTGAAATAAGTGGTTGGACAAGGACAATGACGGACACCAAACTTACTTTGACCAACACACTTTGAAATCCATAGGACACTTTGACCAACACAAAATTCTGCTCAATTTTTTTTTAATATGAGTTTAAAAAAACCCGATAATTCGGTATAAACTTAAATTCCATTGTGAATTAACAAGTCATTTCCTCTAGACACCAACAATGCATTATTAAATAAAAGTGTCAATGACACTGTAGCTTAACTTGACTGGGTGTTGTTTTTGATGAAAAGGATAATGCTCAATGTTTATTTAAGGATTATGAAATAAGACAAGAATTGTGATAATTGAGAATATGTTAATTTCTGTTCCCTGTTTGTTATGTTTTCAATGAAAGTTTCAATGACACTGTAGCTCAATTTGTGTAAGACATGTACACGTATAGTATATGACACAGCAATTACACACATCTAGGTAATGACCTGATAACAAAGGTACTGTAAAGGTCTGTACATAAATACTGACCGTAGCCTGTAACAAATGTACTGGTAAAGTATTGTAAAGGTGGGTGACAGTTAGATGCTAAACTGGAAAAGAAATCTCCATAGGGTTAATGTTACAATGGGGATCCTTGTATGGTGCACCATAAGCCAAATATTAGCAATTGTTTTGGCCCGTTTGATTCAAACCCTTCTAAGGCTGATTCATACTATTTAATAAATATTTGTCCAGTCCTTCTTAAAATATAGGTACTTGAATTTTTTTATCTTTAGCTCATAGGGTTTCCATGGGTGAAAAGGTTTTTATTTTTCTCATTGGAAATAGAAAATCGGGTTGTGTTAATAATGTTTACCCTCCCCAAACAACACCAAATATTAACACAGGAGCCTGGCTTCAACACAATTGAATATACACAACCTAGGGATGCTGAATACAAGAAACATTAATTTTTCTGGTGTTTTTGGAAAAGACTTTTAATTATCTCCCTTGTGGAGTCCCCGAGTGGGTCTGACTGAACCCAACAATATTTGTTCTCATACCAGTGATAACTAAGGCACCCAATAAATTTATAGCAAACATTACTGACATAAAAAAAAACTTCTTTACAGGTTCTGTACAAACAAGCCAAGACCAATACCGGGTCTGGACCTGCGTCGCTGCATGCAACTGATCTGAAAATTAGATACACGATACAACTCATCATTATGAAGCAGCAGACCAAATACAAAATCATTATTCCCTTTCATAGAAGCCAAGAAAACTTTGACGCAAGAAGTGTTTCAGACGGACGGATGGACTGACAGATGGACGGACTGACGGACGGACGGAGTCAAGCGGTTACTAGACCTGCTCTGCCGCTGGCGACGCAGGTAAAAATCAATCCCTTGCATAGAAGCCGAGAAAAGTTTGACGAAAAATTTCAATGTTCAGTGGGTACTGTAAAATTTCAAAGTATTGGCAAAGAGGAAGTGGCTGCACGGCAGATCTGAAAATTGCATACACGATACAACTCAACATTATCAAGCTCCAGGTGAAATATTGAATGAATCCGTCGCATAGAAGCCGAGAAAAGTGTGACGAAAAATTTCAATGTTCAGTGAGTACAGTCAAATTTCAAAGTATCGGCAAAGAGGAAGTGGCTGCATGGCAGATCTGAAAATTGCATACACGATACAACTCAACATTATCAAGCTCCAGGTAAAATATTGAATGAATCCGTTGCATAGAAGCTGAGAAAAGTGTGACGAAAAATTTCAATGCTCAGTGGGTACATTAAAATTTCAAAGTATCGGCAAAGAGGAAATGGCTGCACGGCAGATCTGAAAATTGCATACACAATACAACTCAACATTATCAAGCTCCATGTGAAATATTGAATGAATTCGTCGCATAGAAGCCGAGAAAAGTGTGACGAAAAATTTCAATGTTCAGTGAGTACAGTCAAATTTCAAAGTATCGGCAAAGAGGAAGTGGCTGCATGTCAGATCTGAAAATTAGATACACGATACAACTCATCATCATGAAGCAGCAGACCAAATATAAAATCATTCCCTTTCATAGAAGCCAAGAAAACTTTGACGGAAGAGTCTTGGACAGACTGACGGACGGATGGACGGACGGACAGAGTCGAGCGGTTACTAGACCTGCTCTGCCGCTGGCGACACAGGTAAAAATGTAATACACACAATTCTTATAAATATGACTGCTGACAGGCATTTTGAATTTTGGGCAGAGCCCAAAAGCACTCGGTAACATCCCATGATGATAATAAACATAGTCCTAGAAGTTCCATACAAAAAACTGATTCACCTAATTTCGGTATAAAATGGCCACTGGCAGACATCTTGAATTTTGGACTGCACCCCAAAACACTCGTTCTCGTCCCAAGGTGATAACAAAAGTACCCGAGAAGTTTCGTGAAGATTGGTTCATAAATACAGCCTCTAGCCCGAGCCTTATTGACACATGCACTTACTGTGTGTAAGTAGCACTAAATAAATCAAAGTTCATCTAATTTGCATAATTTCTGCACGAGAAAAAAACACGTATTATATGTGATGTTTTCCACGTTACTAAACATTCATACAAAAATTTATTCAAATCAGAACTTTCATACAGAAGTTCTGTACAAAAAACTGATTGCACTAATTTCGGTACAAAAGAGTTGCTGGTGGCCATCTTGAATTTTGGACTGCACCCAAAAACACTCGTTCTCATCCCACAGTGATGACAAAGGTACCCAAGAAGTTTCGTAAAGGTCGGTTCATAAATACGGCCTCTAGCCCGAGCTGTATAGAAGTTCTGTACAAAAAACTGATTGCACCTAATTTCAGTACAAAATGGCTGTCAGGAGCCATCTTGAATTTCGGACTAAACCCAAAAACACTTGTTCTTGTTCCAAGGTGATAACAAAGGTACCCAAGAAGTTTCGTGAAGATCGGTTCATAAATACAGCCCCTAGCCCGAGCCATATTGGCATGTGTACTTACTGTGTATAAGTAGCACTGAATAAATCAACGTACATCATTTTAATTTGCATAATTTATGCACGAGAAAAAAACCTGTATTATATGTGATGTATTCCATGTTACTAAACATTCCTACAAAAATTTGTTCAAATCAGAACTTTAGTACAGAGGTTCTGTAAAACTGATTGCACTAATTTGGGTACAAAATGGCTGCTGGTGGCAAATTGAATTTTGGACCGCACCCCAAAACACCCGTTCTCGTCCCACGGTGATAACAAAGGTGCCCAAAAAGTTTTGTAAAGATCGGTTCATAAATGTAGCCTCTAGCCCGAGCCATACTGAATTGTTGACGGACGGACAGACAGGCTATGGCATAACCTCAAATTTGACTATGTCAAAGTTGAGCTAATAAAAATATTTTGAGGTCTAGACTGTACTAAAGAATTGATGGGTGGGTTAATGTGGCCCTCACAGTTAATGTATGTCAACCAAAGTTACCAAGTTACAGTGAAATTATTCAAAAATGAGTCATGCTATCACATTACAATGAAATCCCTTCATAAATATGTCCTGCAGACTGTGCTAAAGGTTTTTGGGCTTCGGGCCTGTGTAGCCATTCATGGTTGACAAATCGTAACAATAAGGGGATGTCAGTCCTCATCTAGATATCATACTGAGTCATCCTACCAAGTTACAATGAAATCCCTTCATAAATATGACCTGTAGTCTGTGCTAAAGGTTTTTGGGTTTTGGGCTCCGGCAGCCATCACAGTTGAATGATCGTGACCAAAAGGGGACGTTTTCATCTAAACATTATCTGAAGTCATCCTACCAAGTTACAATGAAATCCCTTCATAAATACAACCTGTAGACTGTGCTAAAGGTTTTCGGGCTTTGGGTCCCTGTTGCCATCACAGTTGACCAATCCCAACCAAAATGGGATGTTCTCATCTAGACATTATATGGAGTCATCCTACCAAGTTACAATGAAATCCCTCCATAAATACGACCTGTAGACTGTGCTAAAGGTTTTTCGGGTTTTGGGCTCGGCAGCCGTCAAATGGGGAAGTTCTCATCTAGACAGCATACAGGGAAGTTCTCATCTAGACAGTATACAGAGTCATCCTACCAAGTCACAATGCTATGTTTCAAAATACAACTTGAAAATGTTGGCAAAGTAAACCTCGATTACTTGTTATCTAGGCCGATTGTTTGTAAGCAATAGCAGATATCAATGATGCACTGGAAACCAAGTACCTATAGTACACCCTTTGTGGGACCATACTTCAGTAATCTCCATCCCAACCAACACATATGACAAGACATTGCAACACTTGGAACTTTTTTTCTTGTGAGAACAGCTCGTGCAGCTAAATCTCATAAAACAATAAACTATGTTTTCTAGTGCTTTCATCTAGGGAACTCCAAATATTTCACGAACTAAATTCAAACACTTTCTTGAAGAGCTGTGAGAAGTGGGGGAAGGAGTTAGGGTTTTGTATGGTTTACACAAATGTCAAAAAATGTTGCAGTTTCAAGATGTGAAGTTTGCAGAACAGTTGTCATATTTTATATGACATCAGAGTGCAAGAGGGGGGTTAACCCTTTACCTAACATGAAAAGCAGACGACACTTGCCAAACTAATTTTTTTCATTTTTTGTCTCAAAAACATAGGTTATGGCCCCTCACTGGAACAAGCTCGTTCCCAACAGGGGTCAGAACGTATGTTTTTGAGACAAAAAATGAAAAAAATAATGAAAATTAGCGATTTTTGTGAATAGCACTGCCCGGTTTTGGCCATTGCATTGGGTAAAGGGTTAAAGTCCTTGGATGGTTGGTATTTAATAGCCAATTTTTAGTTTTAGACAAAAGTCTTTCCAGAACTTGATTCACTTCAACCCACAGTACTGTAAGTATTTTAAACATCACATGCATATTCAATGTTAAGTATGAAAACCAATGAACAACATCTGAGCAAGTGTAGCAAAAGTGAGGATAAAATACATGAAAGCCACATTACCTTTTCATTACCTTTACCAGTAAATTTGACATTTTTCAACCGGGCTCGTTCCTTTCTTTCAACCCTGCAACAAAAGTTAACAGTATAATTAAAATGCCTTTTCAGCAACTTTTATGATTTGGGTTTACTCAAAATTCTTACAACTTTAAGAAAACCAAATTGAAGGCATTTCAAAATTTAAAACATTTACAACAATATTTCCATTTGTCTTTTTCTCATACTACAGAACCTAAAATGATAAAGTCTGTTTTTTTTATTGGAAAGTTTCTACAAGCAATGTGAGGCATCTACTGAACACAACCCATGCTCCCTCTACAACCACTACCAACAAGAATACCTTAACCCTTTACCTAACGAATCGCCTGCATCCGCATGCGTAATATGCAAATTCAGCAGTTGAAAAAATATTATTTTTCAAAAAATTTCAACAAAACCATATCATGTGACCCCTCGTTGGAAAGATCTCGTCGAGCTCGTTCCAACGAGGGGTCACATGATATGGTTTTGTTGAAATTTTTTGAAAAATTTGAAAAAATGCTATTTAAAGTAATAAATTTTGATATCGTCTGCGTTGGGTAAAGGGTTAACTAGAGATGGTCTGTCGCCCGGTGTACACCCACCATGGCATACCGCCTAGTTTGAGTGATTGAAAAGGGGCATTCAATTTTTCTAAGTAAAAAAACAAGAGGCCCCCAAGAGTCCTTAATCGCTCACTGGGCAAAGTGATTCAAACAAAAAGGTTCAAAGAAGTATTTGGGGTCACATTCAGTTAGACACGGTTCATCAACACTACAAAGGAATGAAGTCAAGGAATGAAGTCATGAGTGACAAATTTTATGGAACTAGGGACATGGCTTGAACAAACTTGAATCTTACCCCCTAAGGATGCTGCATACCAAATATCAAAAGCATTCATCTGCTGCATCTGAAGAAGATTTTTAAAGAAAATTCCTCATTTTGAACTAAGTTATCATTCGGGCTTCCACGGTGAGCCCACATATGAACCCAGGGACTTGGCTTGAATCTTACCCCCTAAGGATGCTGCATACCAAATATCAAAAGCATTCATCTGCTGCATCTGAAGAAGAAGATTTTTAAAGAAAATTCCTCATTTTGAACTAAGTTATCATTCTGGCTCCCACAGTGAGTCCAGATATGAACCCAGGGACTTGGCTTGAACAAACTTAAATTTCACCCCCTAAGGATGCTGCATGCCAAATATCAAAACATTCTGACTGCTGAATCTGAAGAAGACTTTTAATGAAAAATTCCTCATATTGACTAAGTTATAATTTGGGCTCCCACAGGGAGCCCAAATATGGACCCAGGAACTTGGCTTTAACAAACTTGAATCTCACCCCCCTAAGGATGCTACACGGCACATACCAAAACATTCTGACTGCTGGATATGAAGAAGAAGATTTTTAAAGAAAATTCCTCATTTTGAACTAAGTTATCATTCGGGCTCCCACAGTGAGCCCAAATATGGACCTAGGGACATGGTTTGAACAAACTTGAATCTCACCCCCTAAAGATGCTGCATACCAAATATCAAAACATTCTGACTGCTGGATCTGAAGAAGAAGATTTTTAAAGAAAATTCCTCATTTTGAACTAGCTTATAATTTGGGCTACCACAGGGAGCCCAAATATGAACCCAGGGATTTGGCTTGAACAAACTTGAATCCCCCCCCCCCCCCCCCCAAGCATGCTGCATACCCAATATCAAAATTGCCTGAAAAGCACTAAGTTCAAATTTGGGCTCCTATGAGCCCAAATATGAACCCAGGGGGCCAATTTGAACAAACTTGAATCAGATCCACCACACAATGTTGCATACCAAATATCAAAAGATTCTGCCTGCTGGATATGGAGAAGATTTTTTTTAAGAAATTTGCTGAAATGCACTAAGTTCCAATTCGAGCTTCTATAGTGACTCCAAATATGAATCCAGGGGGCCGATTTGAACAAACTTAAATCAGATCCACCCCACAATGTTGCATACCAAATATCAAAAGATTCTGTCTGCTGGATCTGGAGAGGAAGATTTTTTAAGAAATTTGCCTGAAATGCACTAAGATCGAATTTGGGCTTCTATACTGAGCCCAAATGTGAATCCAGGGGGCCGATTTGAACAAACTTGAATCAGATCCAACCCACAATGTTGCATACCAAATATCAAAAGATTCTGCCTGCTGGATCTGGAGAAGATTTTTTAAGAAATTTGCCTGAAATGCACTAAGTTCGAATTTGGGCTTCTATAGTGAACCCAAATATGAATCCAGGGGGCCAATTTGAACAAACTTGAATCAGATCCACCCCATAATGCTGTGTAAGGTGTAGCTTAAAGCATGTTGGAGGGAGAGGTGGTAACATAAAAAACAGACAGACAGACAGATGGACGGATGGACAGACAGACAGACAGACAGACGGACGGACTGCAATCCTATAGTCCCCTTACGGTTCCCGTAGGGGACTAATAATGCATGCACCTGACACTGACTGATGGAAATACTTATACTGGATTGTGGAAATTTTTTTTAAAATGAAATCCAAAAATGAAATCATACCCTTTTTTCAATTAATAACTTGTTTTGAATGGAAAGTACTGCCAGGGTACTTTGAATTTAACCAGCAAGTTAACACAAATACTGAAGTTTGGGCATCATATCTTAAGTACAGAATGCTGATCGAAGTCAGAGTAGAACCTCAAAGGTGACAAAATAAAATGCAGGTTCTATATGATCATTCTAAATTCATTTTTTCACTTAATCATGTAATTAGAAATAAATAAATATTTTTGCACAAACACTGTGAATTACCACAATAGCCAACAACAACCAAACCCAAATCATCATTCAGGCTGCACCTGAATTTTCAGATGAGTATATTGGTAACCAAATTTCAAGTTTAATGTCACTTTGACCTGGATCTGTGGTGCAATGATCCCCCATTGAATAACGTTCTTCCTCCAATCAGGTACGTCCCACACCAGGACCATATCCAGGATGTTTTTGGTACCGGTATACCGGTTTTGGGTGCCCAAACTTCAGGTGCCCAAACTCATTGTATTTGTGTATAATCTCCATCCCATAGTCTGCTAAAATGGTCAAAATTCAGCAAAAATTATACACGACTAAAACCAACACGAAGCTAATCCCTTAAATCCCAAACTGGGATACTTTAGCTGACTAAAAATATGCCTGAGGCAATTGCACTCTCGATAAAAAAAAAAAAAAAAAAATGCATGGAACAGGAATGCAGAAAACGTTGCGTTCAGTACGGTAAACCTACTTTCAGTTTCCGTCTCTACTGCCAGTGGCCTTCGGTTATGTCTACAGCATATATGGACAGGTGGCCTCAAATTATCCCTGGATATGGCTCTGCACACATTAGTACTACTCTTAGGAGGTAAAAAGTATCTTTAGTTTTGGATTGTGTCACTGATCTGGACTTCAGCAATTACATCCAAAAATAAATAAGGTTATTTCATCATACCGAACCAACACATGAAGTTCGGTTCTGAAAGGTCAAAGAAAAATTGAAACGGGGTGTATTAAAAAGTTACATCTGCAAATGGATGGACAGACAGATGAACAGTGAAACAGCTATATGACCTCAAAATTATTTTGGAGAATAATGAGAGAAATTCCTATGAAATGAAGAAAACTTGCATCTTAAAATATTGTTTACCTTCGTTTACTTGGAATGATACCCATTCCCTCTTCATCCCCTTCAGGAGTAATTCGTTTAGCTTGCCACCATTCATCATCGCTGGCATTTGTCACATGTAAAATATCTCCATATCTAAATGCTAAACCTTTACTAGGTAAACCACTATCTTTTGTGGGATCATAATCGAACAAAGCCCTAAAAATATATATAAATAAAATCAGTGAATATGGTTATTAAAAAAAAAATAGTGTCTGGAGTACTTCCTTGATCATTAAAATTCTATCAAAAAGAATTGTTAAACCTGTTTTATTTTTAACCAGTCAAAATCTTTTCTGACTATAAAAGCCAAGTCTTCCTAAACTTTGATGAGCTAAACATGTATTGGAAAATCTAACATGTACATAAACAACAGCTGTTGAATAACTAATGATTTTCAAGATTATTCATTTATTTACTGGGTTTAACGACACTTTTGACAGCCAAGGTCACCGCGTGTTGGACAATTTTACGGGTGGAGGAGTACCTGGAGAGAACCACTGAGCAATGGCGAGCAACGGTCAGACTCCCTAACGTACAAACTCCCTAACGTACACAAGCAGGGTTAGCACTGGTTGAAGACAAGTCCACCATCGACGTGCAGTATGCCTTAGTACTAAATGTCACCATGCCCCCATGCTTGGAGCCTGCATCTCTACCTACTTAGCCACCATGCTCCCGGATTTTCAAGATGGTATAAGACAGAATACAACAGGGGTGCAGAATGTGCGTCTGGAATCAAGAACCTGAGTTGGAGTTTTTTCCTGTATTTTATGAGTGCCGAAGGCAGAAAAAACTTCCTGTTGATTCCTGTCCATCATACTCTTTCTGTATATATACGTTGAATACGGACAGCAAATTTAAAATTTTTGAGACTTTTAAAACTGTTTTATTGATTAACTCTTAACCCACTGAGTATTTTCAGAATACTTTTAATCGAATCTAGTCATGGCTGCTTTGAAGGAGCCATGACTAGATTTGATGAAAAATGCATGTATATTTAACTCAAGAAATCACTGCCAAAAGGTCCAATCAATTTACAGGGGGAAATTTGGTTAAAGGTTAACAAATTAAACCTATTTCAGTGGCAAGAGATTTCTTGTCCTGGGCTGGAATTTATTTATTGGGGTTTAACGACACTTTGACAGCCAGGGTCACCTTGTGTCGAACAGTTTTATGGGTGGAGGAAACCAGAGTTCCCAGAGAGAACCACCGAACAACTGTCAAGCTTCCCAACATTTACTAACTTCACACAAGCATGGTTAGCATTGGTTGAAGACAAGCGCACCATCGAAGTGCAGCATGCCTTACTACACAATGCCACGGTGCCCCGTGGGCAATGGGGCGAAATGTCTTGCCCAAGGACATAACACGGTTGCCGCAGGTGGGATTCAAATCGAGGACCTCTTGGCTTGCAGCCTGCACCTCTACCTACTAAGCCACCATGCCCCGTCCCGGGCTGGAATATCTGCCAGCAATGTGTAAGGAGCTAAAGAGCAAAAAAAAAAAAAAAAAGAAAATTCTTCCTCCTTTTTCAAAAAACTGAGTAATATTGCCTGAGAAATAAGAATTGTTCATTCAATAGGCCTTATAAATACAGATTATTACAACAGTGAATTCATCTGGGGTTGCCACATCCCATCAAATTGATGAGACCAAATGAACCTGCAACCAGATCAAACAAAATGCTGTAGGCATCGGGTTTGATCTGGTTTTTTAGCTCGTTTTGTCAACTTGATGGAATATGAAAACCCAGAATGATTAATTTTTTTACATAATTTATTATACGACAGTGACTATTTAAAAATTCAATAGGACACCTGAAATGTAAATGAAAAGGAAATTATGGAATATTGTTTTAGGTGTTTAACTATTTGTTATAGTATTCAGGTCAAAGTCACTCCAGTTATTTCGAGGGCGTAAAATTGTCACCTAAAAAATTGGTACATGTCCATGAGGCCTTGTTTGAGAAGGCATGATAATAGTTTTGGAAAAGTTGAGCCTCGTTTTCCATCCAAAATTCATGAGCAAACTACTTATTTATTGATTTATTTTAATGAATCTTTTGACAGCCAGGATCATCTCGAGTCGGACAGTTTTATGGGTGGAGGAAGCTGGAATACCTGGACAGAACCACTGAGCAATGGCGAGTCACTGTCAAAACTGTCACACGTACTAACTTCGCACAAATAGGGTTAGCATTGGTTGAAGACAAGTGCACCACTGACGTACACTACGTCTCAGTACACAGTGCCACCATGTCCCTATGTGGGCAATTGGGATTAAGTGCCTTGGCCAATGACACAACATGGTTATCCCTGGCAGGGATCGAACTGTGGACTTTTGTGTTTGAAGTTCAATGCCATAACCATTGAGCCACCGCGCTCCCAATGAGCAAACTACAGTGGTATTCGTCGAAGTCATATAATACAGTGGAACCCTGTTAACTGAATAGTGTAATGAATCACTGCCGGGATCCAAGTAGCCCTTCCCGATTGGTCTCAATAAAACGACAGTGGATTACAAGTTAAGTGGGTGATCGGGACTCCCCCAGATTCTAGGCTAATTGCTGAACATGGACGGACATCTAAAAATCTATTTTTCAATAGACAATGGGTCAATTGGCAATATAATCTATCAATGGGTGCCGGTATATAGAATTCTCACGATATCAGCTTAAGACTGGTTAAAATGTACCAAGTCTTGGCTCTCACTAAGGCCAATTACTAAATACGTAGGAAGTGATCAACATTTCCAAAACTATAAAAAAAAAACTCACTTGGTGTCCAATACAGACACTAAATGCCACTAAAATTATACAATTAACAAAAGTATACATTTAACAGGGATATAACTTTCCTTTATTTCAGACATCAAACTCATAGAGCTCTGTCAAACAAGATATAATCGATTAAATGCCTGCACTGGATGTACTAAGGCCCAATTGGGTGATAAGCAATGTTAATTCTGTGATTGTCAGGATAAATTCTAAACATAATACAAGATTTTTCATTCAATTAACAGGAATTTACTCAATAACCTATATGCAATTAACAGGTTAAATGTGTACTGAAGGTATTGTAATTGGTTTCCTGTTGGGAAATTATATTCAATTAACATGGAAATTCAATTAAAAGATATCTAAGTAATTGGGTTTCTCTGTAACAAGAAATTTCTGATGAATGTGACTCAGATCAGAAAATTTTCTTTTATAACATAATTACCACTCAATGTGTTGTGTTATATTTGTAAATAAACAACCAATGTTATACCACTGTACACTATGATATACTTTGATAATGGAAAGCACTTTCAGGAATTCTTTTGAGTATTTACAGAGGCCTGAATGTGGGACCCTTTCCCAAAGGCATTTTGGCATGATTTTTCACAATTCAAACCAAAAATTTCATAATCTCAGTCCTCATTCAAACAAAAATTTAATTCTTCTTTTACTCTTGAAGGCCTAATTGTGACTTTAATCACTTTCAACTGTAACAAAACAGGTGCCTCAACATGCAGTTTTTAGATACATTTGCCAGTTAGATCCCAAGAACCTTGTCGGCTGTTTCTAGGCAGGTCTTGGCTCCCAAAGCCCAAGAATGTAAACAATCAAAGTGCAGAAAAAAGCATAAATATCTTCATTATTTAATAGAACATTTCAGCAACACCATATCAAGTGACTTCTCATTGGAAGGAGTTTGTCAAGGTCATTCCAATGAGGGATCACGATACAGTTTTGTTAAAATTTCTTGAAAAATAAATCTTGTTTTTAGCTGCTCCATTTGTAAATTATGCATGCAGCTGTGGCAGATTCGTTAATAAAGCATAGGACATTGATAGTGCATACAGTTTTCCTTCAAGAGACATAAGGCCCTACAACAAAGGCATATCTAATGGATAACTGAGTATTTATTCATACTGGAATGAAAAACAATCAATAGAATCAATTTGTGGAAACATTCCATTAGTTATCAGGGTTATGTGGCAAACAGTTTTCACTAAGTTCATTTTAAATTTCTTCTGCCTTCTCTAATAATCATAATTATTTTTACACCCTAAAACATTAACACATATTTGCACTCATATTGATTGAAAGACATTTCATTTTTATAACTTAAAAATAGGGTCCTGCGAATCACATTTTTTTTAATCGAATCTTGAATCGAATTGAGTCTTATTATTCAAAATTTAATCGAACTTTGAATCGAATACAGCTGTCTTGAAGTCCCAGCTGATAAAATATTCCAACTACATCATCAAGGCATGTCTTCGTCGAAGGCATGCCTTGATGATGCAGTTGGAATATTACCAAGTAAGGGTTTTTTTCAAAACCAGAAAATGGTGCTAGAATTCTATATAGAGCACTGCATGGAGCGAGCTGCTAGCAACCGTCATCATTGATATTGCTTGGGAACTTTAAATTTACTTTCAGCAGTGGTAGTGACTAGTGAAACTGGAATTAGCATGGATGGTGGCATGAGTAAAGATTCTTTTCTTTTTATATTATTATAGTGGAAATTACACTCAGTCTTTATTTTCAACATTATTTATGTACAATTTCTATCTTAGCTGTATGTTTTGTGAGATGGATAAGATGGCCGATACCAAACAAAATTCGAGTGAAAAGAATCGAAGGAAAACCACTTGGACAGCTGATTTCGAATCGAACCAAATACCAACTTAAGAAGTGAAGTCTTGTAACTCTCTCAAGTAGTGCACAGAAGCAGGATCAGCATCGGCCGAAGGTACAAGCACCAACAAAATGCAATATGCTTTAGCACACAGTGCAAGTGTGCTTCCACTTGGGCAACTGTGATTAGATGCCTTGCCCAAGGACACAATGCAGATGACATGGGCCAACATCAAACCAACAACCTTTCGATCTGAAGTCCAATGCTCCAACCAATAAGCTATTACGGTCTCAACGGACTTATGTGATGTTATACTTATGGATGAGTCATCTATGTGTAAAAAAAAGTGTGAAGTTTTGTTGAAAACTCTTTATGGGTTACAATGTTATGGATCTGACAAAAATAATCTGGACATGTTGGTATAGTGATCTGACCTCTGACATTCACTGTGTCCCTGAGCTGGAGAATATGAACCTAAATGAATATGGAACATGCCATTTTCTCATAAAGAACATACTTATAAAAGTTTCCTCCAAAAATGTTCTGCAGTTATCAAGTTAGTATTAAAAGATGCAGGACAGTGATTTGACATTTGTCCATTTGCAGTAACCTTCACCTTTGGGATACAGACTTGACCGTATCTTCATTGGTTTTTTGTCCCCAAAATATTCAGTGATTCAGTAAATTTATCCTGGAAACAAGAGGCCCCAGGGGGCCTGAGGGCCCTCACCTGACTTGGTAGCCTAAATATCAACCCAGAGAATTGATTTCAAAAAGTTGCGTCTGCTCCTCCTAAGAAAAGCTTTTACCAAATATCCAAAGATTCTAACCAGTGGATCTAAAAAAATGGATTTTTAAAGAATATTCCTCATACTGAACTAAGTTATAATTCAGGCTCCCATAGGGAGCCCATATATGAACCCAGGGACTTGGCTTTAACAAACTTGAATCTCACCCCCCTAAGGATGCTGCACACCAAATATCAAAACATTCTGACTGCTGGATCTGAAGAAGGTTTTTAAAGAAAATTCCTCATTTTGAACTAAGTTACAATTCGAGCTCCCACAGTGAGTCCAAATATGGACCTAGGGACATGGCTTGAACAAATTTGAATCTCACCCCCCTAAGGATGCTGCATACCAAATATCAAAACATTCCAACTGCTGGATCTGAAGAAGAAGATTTTTAAAGAAAATTCCTAGTTATCATTCAGGCTCCCAAAGTGAGCCCAAATATGGACCTAGGGACATGGCTTGAACAAACTTGAATCTCATCCCCCAAAGTATGCTGCATACCAAATATCAAAACATTCCGACTGCTGGATCTGAAGAAGATTTTTATCGACCTCATGGTTCTGAAAATAGAAATTTTTGGCGTGGCAAAAAATTTTTGCCCCTCCCATAACGAAGGCAAATAACGCCCGACAAACTTCTCTTGAAAAAACTTGATTCTAAACCTCACTTAGATGTGAGTCTTCCATGGAAGACGTGTGTCGTCTGGCATTTCAGACAGAATTCTAAGTGGAAAAGGGGCATAACTCTGGAAAAATACAGCGGATCAAAAAATAAAATAGGAGGTGCACAATGCCATTATGTGATAAAGAAGCACTGAAAGTTTCATCAAAATCCATTCATAGGTTAAAGAGGAGTGGCGGATAAGAGAAAGTGTGACGAGGTTGACGACGCGGATGACGCAAGACGACGGGGCATAACTCTGGAAAAAATACAGCGGATCAAAAAATAAAATAGGAGGTGCACAATGCCATTATGTGATAAAGAATCACTGGAAGTTTCATCAAAATCCATTCATAGGTTAAAGAGGAGTGGCGGATAAGAGAAAGTGTGACGCGGACGACGACGCGGACGAAGCAAGACGACAAAAGTAATCCCTATATGTTGCTCCCCACTTCGTGGGGCGGCGACACAAAAATGACGCTGTATACCACATATCAAGTCTCTGCTACTGGTGGTTCATTTGAAGAAGATTTTCAAAAAATTAGGCCATTTTTTCCCCACCCCTCAGCTCAATATGAGCCGAAACCTAATTTGCACAAAAATCAAAATGTCCCTATATAACCACTACTTACATGAAATTTAATTAAAATGTGGCCAGTGGTTTAGGAGAAAGAGGCTCAAACACCACCTTCACGCAGGATGAAGGACAGACGAAGAGTGATAAGAAAAGCTCACCCTGACTTTTAGTCAGGTGAGCTAAAAACAGTAGATGCAAGATGGAGACACACACTGGAAAAATCAGAATCAGAAAAACTGGTGACAAAGTCAAAACAAAAGCAACGAGAAAATATGAAATAACAAAGGTCTTCAAGACAGTGGTGTAGCTAGGAGAGGGTGTGTGTGTGGGGGATGGTGTGCCTTGCCCCCTAAATTTTTTGCCCCCCCCTCCCCAACCTTTCACACAATGCAACTATCACACAACATAGAGTCCCAAAATGTTCTCCAATATAACAGCTACACATGCTAGAAATGCATCAGATTCGGTCTTGGAGCACTAAATTTGCAAACTTTTTTCGAGCATGGGGGCTAGGCATAACTAAAAGGAAGTGGGAGGAGGGATAATGACCGGAGGAACCTAGTTAGGACTAGGGCAGGCCCCCAAAATCCTACACGGTGGGCTTTCAAATATCTCCTCCCCTCCCCCCACACACACAAAATAAAAAACAACACAAGAGGCCCCAGGGGGCCTGAGGGTGTTCACCTGACATGGTAGCCTAAATATCAACCCAGGGAATTGATTTGAACAAGTTGCATCTGCCCCTCCTAAGAAAAGCTTATACTAAATATCCAAAGATTCTGACCAATGGATCTAAAAAAAAAAAGAGAAGATTTTTAAAGAATATTCCTCATATTGAATTAAATAGTAATTCGGGCTGCCAAAATATGAACCCAGAGACTTGGCTTTTACAAACTTATAATCTCACCTCCCTAAGGATACTGTATACCAAATATCAAAAGATTCTAACTGGTGGATGTGAAGAAGAAGATTTTTGAAGAATATTTCTCATATTGAACTAAATTATAATTCGGGCTCCCACAGGGAGCCCAAATATGAACCCAGAGACTTGGCTTGAACACACTTGAATATCACCCCCCCCTCCCCTCAAGAGGATGCTACATACCAAATATCAAAACATTCCGACTGTTGGATCTGAAGAAGATTTTTAAAGTAAATTCCTCATATTGAACTAAGTTATAATTCGGGCTCCCACAGGGAACCTAAATATCAACCCAGGGACTTGGCTTGAACAAACTTGAATTTCACCCCTCCTCCTCCCCCCTAAGGATGCTGCATACCAAATATCAAAACATTCCGACTGCTGGATCTGAAGAAGATTTTTAAAGAAAATTCCTCACTTTGAAATAAGTTATAATTCGGGCTCCCACAGTGAGCCCAAATATGAACCCAGGGACTTGGCTTGAACAAACTTGAATCCCCTCCCCCACTCCTAAGGATGCTGCATACCAAATATCAAAAGATTCTGACTGGTGAATATGAAGATGATTTTTAAAGAATATTCCTCATACTGCACTAATTTAAACATTTGGGCTCTCATAGGGATGTGATTTCAATCAACATGTGAAACAATCTTCCAAAGATGTTATATATGAAATTTGAAAGCAGTGGTTTGGGAGAAGAGTAGTCTTAGGATCAGTGGTTTGGGAGAAGAGTTGTCTTAAAGGTTTTTCCCATTACCGACCGTGTTAAAAAATGCTGACTCAACCTTTTTTCAAAGTCCCGAGAAAGTACCCTATGATAAAACCAATAGCAATTTTTTGGACCATTCCATTCTGTTGGTCTTAAGGAAGCTTCACACCAATAAGAATTCTCAGTGCTGTGTAGTTTTGGAGATGTGGGCATTTAAAATTTTTTCTATTTTTACCTCCTGCTGTCCCCATGGGGCAAGGGAAAATGTTTTTTGGCATAAATAAAGTACTTATGACACAATAAGCCCTCATACTAAATTTGGTTCAAATCAGCCTCTCGGTTTGGAAAATAGAAATTGGAGGGGGGGGGGGGGGGCAAAAATTCGTACCCCTCCCATAATGACAGCAAATATGGCTCCTCGAACTTCTCTTGAACAAATCTGAGTCTACACCTCAAAAGGAAGCTGCACACCAAATATCAAGTCTCTGCTACTGCTGGTTTATGAGAAGATTTTTTAAGATTTAAGCACACTTTTTGGACATGGCCCTACAAAGGGGCAAGGCAACTTGATTTGAACAAAATCAAAATGCGACGTCATAACAAACAATTATCTCAAATTTCACTTGAATCGGTTCAGTGATTTTGGAGAAGTCGCAAACACCATGTTCACGGACGACGGACAGTGAATGATCACTATAGCTCACCTGACTTTCAGGTGAGCTAAAAAAGAACTGGCTAGGCACTCCAATTATAAAATTCCGGCTACGTGCCTACTTCTACACAAACAGAAACATGGCTGGTATCTAATTGAAAACAAGTATTACACAATCTCACAACTGGTATTCCCATTTGACACAGACATAGTTCAGGGATCCTCAAGAGAGACAATGTAATTATATAAGCATATTTACAATTCTATTCCATGATGAATGTGTGCAAGTAACTCAATGCTAATTGAATATGGCAGTAGGAAGAGAGATGATTGATTGAAAATACATTGATCGCCTCTGTCAATGTTCTAATGTACTTCATCAATCTCTATTTCATACATGCATAATAAAAACTAATTTTACAACTTTCAGTATCAAAGACATCGATGATGATAGCAATATATTTATTGAGGGGGGGGGGGGGGGGGTGGAGAGGAGAGATTCTGTTCAAAAGTTATTTTGTTGTAATATATAAATTATATAATAAAAAAAAAAAATTTGAATCACCCCAGATTTCACAACTTTAACATAAGAATATTGGTTCGAATGTTCTATGAACATGACATGAATCCCAATAGCCCCCCCAAAAATGTTAATTTTGAAGCTGGTCTGAGTGCTGTGTACTGAGGCATACTGCATGTCAATGGTGCACTTGTCTCCAACCAATGCAAACCCTGCTTGTGTGGAGTTAGTATGTTCAGTTGCTCCCCATTACTCGGTGGTCCTCTCTGGGTACTCTGGCTTCCTCCACCAGTCCACCTATAAAACTGTCAAACATGAGGTGACCCTGGCTGTCGAAAGTGTCATTAAACCCAAATAAATAAATAGCAACATGTATTGCATGAGATCTCTATGCATTTCATCATCAGATCTGTTTATTAACCCTTTACCTAACACGAAAGGTAGACGACACTTGCAAATACAATTCTAGAATAACTAATTTTTTTTCGTTTTTACGTCCAAAACATAGCTTATGACCCTTCATTGGAACAAATTGAATGAGCTCATTCCAATGAGGGGTCATAAGCTATGTTTTGAGACAAAAATGAAAAAAATAACGAAAATTGAATGGTGATTTTAACTGGTAGAGAGTTAAATTATTTTTAGCATACTATTCCACCAACATAGGAAGCCTTAGATTATCAAGATTTTGTTCCTAAATAATTGTTTTGCAACAAAAAATAGTAACAAAACAATTCTATATTGACATTTTGATATTGCCTGATACACGATATGCCAATGCATACAGTGTAAAGCCACTAAAGTGGCTTTCATCACTTTTCAAAACAGCCATGATAGTGGCTTCTAGCACTCAACCAGTCAACCAACATTTTACCTCTGATTCCTCTCACACTGATGAACAAATAATTGAATAAAGGAAAGACTGATAAATTGAAATTCAAAGATATTTCCTACCTGACATATAAAGTTTTTTTCTGGGTTGTCCGCAATGATCCGGTACTTGTGTTGATAATTTGTTCCCGCAAATTTTGTAATTTTGCTTCAAATCTATTATAATCTGGAAAAATAATTGTAAGAAAAAATGAAAGTGTCAATGACACTGTAGCTCAACTTGTCAAGACATGTACATGTACAGTATGTGACACAGCAATGACAAACATCTAAGTAATGACCTGATAACAAAGGTACATATAAAGTATTGTAACGGCCTGTACATAAATACTGACCGTAGCCTGTAACAAATGTATAGTTAAAGTATTGTAAAGGTGGGTGACAGTCAGATGCTAAACTAAAAAAAAATCTTTGGAGTCCCAGAGTGGGTCTGACTGAACCCCAAAATATTTGTTCTCATAGCACAGTGATAACAAAGGCACCCCAAAACACACTCATTCCTGTCCCAAGGTGAAAACAAAGGTACCCAAGAAGTTTCGTGAAGATCAGTTCATAAATACGAGCTGTATAGAAGTTGTGACAAAAAACTGATTGGACCTAATTTCGGTACAAAATGGCCACTGGCAGCCATCTTGAATTTTGGACTGCACTCAGAAACACTCGTTCTCGTCCCAAGGTGATAACAAAGGTACCCAAGAAGTTTCATGAAAATCGATTGATAAATACAGCCTCTAGCCCAAGCCGTATTGACATGTGCACTTACTGTGTATAAGTAGCACTAAATAAATCAAAATTCATCTAATTTGCATAATTTCTGCACAAGAAAAAAACCCATACTGTATGTGATGTATTCCATTTTATTAAACATTCATACAAAAATTTATTCAAATCAGAACTTTCATACAGAAGTTCTGTACAAAAGACTGATTGCACTAATTTTGGTACAAAATGGCTGTAGTGGCCATCTTGAATTTCGGACCACACCCAGAAACACTCGTTCTCATCCCATGGTGATAACAAAGGTACCCAAGAAGTTTCGTAAAGATCGGTTCATAAATACGGCCTATAGCCTGAGCCGTATAGAAGTTGTGTACAAAAAACTGATTAGACCTAATTTGATACAAAATGACCAATGGCAGCAATCTCGAATTTTGGACCGCACTCAGAAACACTCATTCTCGTCCCAAGGTGATAACAGAGGTACCCAAGAAGTTTCGTGAAGATCGGTTGATAAATACAGCCTCTAGCCCGAGCCGTATTGACATGTGTACTTACTGTGTGTAAGTAGCACTGAAAAAATCAAAGTACATCTAATTTGCATAATTTCTGCACGAGAAAAAAAAAACGTATTATATGTGATGTATCCCATGGTACTAAACATTCATACAAAAAATTATTCAAATCAGAACTTTCATGTGGAAGTTCTGCACAAAAATCTGATTGCCCCTAATTTTGAACAAAATGGCGGCTAGCAGCCATCTTGAATTTTGGACCGCACCCCAAAACACTTGTTCTCGTCCCACAGTCATAACAAAGGTACCCAAAAAGTTTCAAAAAGATTGGTTCATAAATACGGCCTCTAGCCCGAGCTGTATCCATCTGCTGACAAACGGACAGATGGCCAGACAGACCATGGCATAAGCTCAAATTTGGCTTCGCCAAAGTTGAGCTAAAAATGAAAAAATAATGAAAATTAATCGGCGATTTTTGAGAATGGTGCTGGCCGGTTTTAGCCGTTACATTGGATAAAGGGTTAATAAAAAAGAAAAATAGGCCGATGAAATCATCAGATGTGTACCCATAGCGCAACTAGTAGAAAGCTGTATGACGGAGGGCCACCACGGATGCTGACATTATGTACACCATACAAGGTATGGGTACATATAGAAAGGGATTGGAGGAGTGTCTAATTTGATGGATAAAGGGTTAATATCTCCGGAGCAAATTATCAGATTTACATAAAAATTATACAGCACAGCACATCAGTAACCTGAATAAATATATAAAGTAACATGACAATCGGATTGATATTTTTTGAGTTATCTCATGCCAAAGGGATTGGAGGAATTTTCAATATGAAGGATAAAGGGTTAATATCTCAGGATCAAATTATCAGATTTACACCAAAAACTATACAGCTCGGCACATTAGTAACCTGAACACAAATATAAAGTAACTTGATAATCCAAGCAATATTTTTCATGTTATCAAATGCCAAAGGGATTGGAGGAATTTTCAATTTGAAGGATAAAGGGTTAATATCTCAGGATCAAAATAACAGATTTACACCAAAAACTATACAGCTCGGTACATCAGTAACCTGAACACAAATATAAAGTAACTTGACAATCCAAGCAATATTTTTCAAGTTATCGAATGCCAAAGGGATTGGAGGAATTTTCAATTTGAAGGATAAAGGGTTAATATCTCAGGATTAAACTAGAACTATTACTGAAGGTGATTAATACCCCCGCTTTGGGTTTTTAGAGGAATGCACTTCTGATCATGTAGGCGAAGGCCATAAGGAAATGTATACATAAAGATCATTTTTTGTTGTTGAAATTTGTATTTGCATGTGGCCTTCCACAGAACAGCACTGAATACTTAAAGAGCCCACACATATATGGTTTACATTTGGAAAAACACATTTACAATGTGCAACATGTATTCAAAATCGGTTCATTAATGTAGGAGGAGTTGCACACACAAGAATCCCATTTGAAAACCCATAATAAATCCAAGTTAAAGGGAGATAACCTGGTTAAAATTGTCGCAGATCAAAAATTTGGGAATATGCGCATGTTCACTTAGTAGTGATGATGTCTGAAAAGTTTTGTCCAAATTGATTGATAAATGTAGGAGGAGTTGCACGCACAAGAATTTCATGTAGAAACCCATAATAAATCTAAGTTAAAGGGAGATAACCTAGTTAAAATTGCCACAGCTCAAAAATTTTGGAATATGCGCATGTTCACTTAGTAGTGATGATGTCTGTAAACTTTCGTCCAAATTGATTGATAAATGTAGGAGGAGTTGCGCACACAAGAATTTCATGCAGAAACCCATATTAAATCAAAGTTCAAGAGAGATAACCTGGTTAAAATTGTCGCAGATCAAAAAGTTTGGAATATGCACATGTTCACTTAGTAGAGATGATGTTTGAAAGGTTTCATCAAAATCGGTTCATTAATGTAGGAGGAGTTGCGCACACAAGAATTTGTTCGAACGGAAAGACATAATAAATCTATGTCCAAGGGAGATAACCTGGTTAGAATTGTCGCAGATCAAAAATCTTGGAATATGCACATGTTCACTTAGTAGTGATGATGTCTGAAAAGTTTTGTCCAAATTGATTGATAAATGTAGGAGGAGTTGCGCACACAAGAATTTCATGCAGAAACCCATATTAAATCAAAGTTCAAGAGAGATAACCTGGTTAAAATTGTCGCAGATCAAAAAGTTTGGAATATGCACATGTTCACTTAGTTGAGATGAAGGTTTCATCAAAATCGGTTCATTAATGTAGGAGGAGTTGCGCACACAAGAATTTGTCCGGACGGAAAGACGTGCGGACGTACAGGGCGATTCCTATATAGCCCCCACTTCTTCGAAGCGGGGGTATAATTATCAGATTTACACCAAAAACTACACAGCTCGGCACATCAATAACCTGAACACAAATATAAAGTAACTTGACAATCCAAGCAATATTTTTCAAGTTATCGAATGTCAAAGGGATTGGAGGAATTTTCAATTTGAAGGATAAAGGGTTAATATCTCAGGATCAAATCATCAGATTTACACCAAAAACTATACAGCTTGGCAAATCAGTAACCTGAACACAAATATAAAGAAACTAGACAATCCAAGCAATATTTTTCAAGTTATCGAATGCCAAAGGGACTGGAGGAATTTTCAATTTGAAGGATAAAGGGTTAATATCTCAGGATCAAATTATCCAATTTACACCAAAAACTATACAGCTCGGCACATCAGTAACCTGAACGCAAATATAAAGTAACTTGACAATCCAAGCAATATTTTTCAAGTTATCGAATGCCAAAGAAATGGATACGGATGCCGGATGGACAGACGGATGGACAGATGGACAGATGGACGGACGAAGGATGGACGAACGACGGATGGTCACCCCAGATGCCGGCATTATGTGTACCATACATAGTATGGGTACACATAAAAATTGAAAAAAGTAAGAAATATTATTAGAGACTCACTTGAAAGCCTTTCCCATAATCAATCTTGCTTCCCAATTTCATTGAGATCCGATAACCCATACCTGAGATACAAGGCTAACCGACAAAAAGTAGGCCATTTTGTAGATTCAAAGTGTCATGACTCCCAGAAAAAATATCCCAGCAGCAAAACGGTTGATGCTCCTTACAGATATCATGATAGTGAACATCTGTAAGAAGTTTCATCGCAATCGGAGCAGTAATGTTCGAGTTATAATGCAAACAGACATCGGAGTGTGGACGGACAGACATATAGATGCACAGATGGATGGACGGACATGCATGCATGGACACACGGACAGGTGCAATCCAGTATACCCCACTTTTTGAAGAAAAAAGTGGGGGTATAATAAAATGTAAAAATTAACTTTAATCAACTGGGTTGAGTGAATATGAACCCAATTGGGTTCTTATTCACTCAATCCAGATGATTTGGGTTAATTTAAACAAATCGATTTTAGAGTGTACGTAATCATTCAGTTTTTCAAAAAAAATGACATTTGTGTTTGAAGATTTAGGAGTTTGTAATGTCTGTTTACCGGGCATTTATTGCACTTCCCAATCTGTGTATATTTTTTGTCGGCAAGTAAGAGATTTTGCCCAACTGAGTGCTCCAAATCAAAAGCATGTGTATATTTGTTTAGGCAAGCAAGGATGTCTGCCAACTTGGTATTTCATGATTCATAATTTCTTAACCTCGGATCGACAAAACCAATTATCAGGAGACTTTTTGGGGTGTGGGGTTGTCCACCCTCCTGAAGTTACACCCCTGATTTTGATTGAAGAATTTTTGCAGGATTATGATGTATATAATATTATCCTATTGTATGTTGCAGGGCATCGCTTTACCTAGCAACAACGCCGTTCTTTAGTTGTGTTGAAATAAAGAAATACTTGTTTTAATTTATTCCTGAACAAATGTCTGTGATTAGTTACTTCAAAATTAGAGTGCTCTCACTTTGACCAGTGAATGACAGGCCATAGCTACTCAAGCAGCCACCCCTATTTTTCTATTCAAATTGAAAACACAACTCATAACCCACTGAGTATCTTCAAAATATTTTTCATCATATCTCGTTATGGCTGTTGTGAAGCAGCCATGACAAGATTTGTTGAAAATTCACCGAAATTAATCTAAGAAATCACTGGTAAAAAAGTCAATGCAATTTACCAGGGTAAATTTGGTTAAATGTGTTCAAATTATAATTATTTCAGTGGCAAGAAATTTCGTGTCCTGGGCAGGAATATCTGCCAGCAATGTATAAGGAGTTAACCCTCTGCACATTGTTATCAAAATTTCAAGCTGCAAATTTTTCCCACAATGCAACTCAGAATTTAAACAATTCAATATTGATTGGCAGAGCTCAATGAGGCCTATAAAGCAGATAATTTTTTCAGGAGTTCTACATAAATTTCAATGGGTCATAGATGTTCTTTTTCAGTTGGCAAGGATATTGTCCAGAAATAAACTACAACCTGTTAGTAAGTTCCCACCCCTCAGGAAATGCTATCATCTAGTATGCAGCTGTTTTAACTTGATCTATTATTGAAGGTCAGTTTCAACACCCTTGCCCACAAAAAAGACCCAACAAAAAAATATGCACACATCCACATACAGTGTGAAGTATATTTTGTTTAGCTATAAAAGCATACCAAAGACCATTTTGTTCTGATCAATCTTGCAAAAGTTAATGATTGGGAAAAAACTTATTTATGGTTGATAAGTCTAAAGTAGTTGGAAACTGAACTAAACCTAGGTACTTTGTACTTTAAAGGCAAGTTAATTGATTCTTAAAAGTCTTCAAAATGCATTAGAGAGAAATTAAAACAACTCAAAATTTTGAAGTCCATTTCAGGTGAAAAATGTAAAACATTGTTCAAAATTGAATGAGACATAGATACTTTATACCACATCAAAAATGGTTCAGCATTTGACTATTCCTAGCAATTAACAACATTTGCATCACTACAATAGGTATAGTTTGTTGGTTCAGTGAAGTTAATCCAAAATAAAACTATTTCATTGCTATGTCATAACCCTTTACCTAGAGAATAAGCCAGATCCACCCACGAAATATACAAATACATCAGTTGAAAAAAATTATTTATTGGAAAATAATATTTAAAATAATAAATTTTGATATCGTCTGCGTTTGGCTAAGGGTTAAGAAATATTCACAAACCTTCAGGCCTATATTGTACAACTAATTCTACATTATCACCAGCTCCTTTCAAAGCTGCAGCAGCATCTTCATGTGTAGCCCTCCGTAAAACTTCTTTGTTGACCTTGAAAAATATAACAGTAAACATATTAACGCTTTACCTCAGGTATCTGTCATATACATTCAGCACTATTCACAAAAATCACCATCAAATTTTATTATTTTTGCCTTCAAAACAAAGATTATGACTCCTCAATGGAATGAGCCCACCGAGTTCCAGCAAATGAGGGGGTCACAAGTTATGTTTTGAGGCATTAAAATAAATTCTTAAGAAACGGGAAGATTTTTGCCTACAGTGGCAGCCAAGACTTCCCTAGAAACAACTGACAAGGTAGTTAGAAAACAAGTTTTGAGTTACACAAACAATGCATGTAGGGGCACCTGTTCCTTTTCATAAAATCAATGTCAGAATTAGGACCATAAGGGTTAAGCTAATTCCAATAAGAACATATGTTTTGACAGAAAGAACCTAGACATATTTGACTCATTTCACTCTGCTGTAAAATAAGCATGGTTTTTTTTACCAGCAATGTTTACCCATAATACATTTTGAGAATTTGACCAATGATATTTTGTTTAAAAGAGCTCACTAAGCTCTGTCAAACAAGATATAATTAGTTGAATATTTGGTTTTACATGAACAAAATATTATGAGAGAAGAAAATGCTCCAAAGATGACAGTGTACTGGGGGCTGAAAGACACAACCAAAATCTCCACCACCAATTTTTTCACAACACTACAGTTGTCTTCCAACAAATTTTCCCACATTGCACCAACAAGTAAAAATTCAGGCTACCACTGACAGTCCAAATTAGTAACCGATGGACCTGACTTGCACAAATTTGAATCCAACCCCTATAAGGATTCTGTATACCATATACCAAAAGATTCTGACTAGTGGGTATGGCAAAGAAGAGTTTTAAAGATTATTCCTCATATTGGAATATGGTCAAATTCAGGCTCCAATAGGGAGCCCAAATGTTAACCCAGGGACTTGGTTTGAACAAAATTAGATCTGAACATCCTAAGGATGCTGTATACCAAATAACGAAAGTTTCTGACCGGTTGATCTGAAGAAGAATATATTTAAAGACTATTATTCATATTACACTAAGTTAAAATTCAGGGCCCATGGGGAGCTCAAATATTTGATTTCAACAAATGTGAATCTTACATTTGAAAATATTTCTGTTTTTAGCTCTTGGAATTTCCACGGGGAGGCTGGAAACTATTTTTTTCATGAATCAAGTACTTATGATTCAATAATACCACATACCAAATTTGCTTCAGCAATAATTATAATAGCAATGAAAATATTTGTATATGCCTTCTGGAATGACACGCCAATGATAACCCATCATCAACATCGCTAAAACCATATTATTTTTGACAAAGTGTACTTACTGACTGTGATAAAACAGTTTATCACGAACAAAGTTTCAAATAAATCAGCCAAAATACGGAGCAGTCTGTGTCAACAGATGTGTCAGAAATCATGAACACAAATGGTACAAAAGTGTTCTATGACTATCTGCTTATCATGATTTGTACACAAAAAAGTTCATAAAATGTGTTAGTACACGCCTATTCTATGTAATCCTCATCTACAGCAACACTAAACCATGCGGAAAATGAAAATCTGTTCTGCACATATGTGCGGAACGGAAATCGTTGACAGACTACTTTTAAATAGAAGCAAAATTTCACTGCAATTTTCTATAAATCATGCACTGCTATTACAATTTGAATCGCTAACGATAGCTGAAATTCGTCCCCCGAGTTCCAGTGTGTTCTATGTGCCAGTAGGCACATAGAACATATTGGAACTCATGGGATGAAACAGTAACACATGGGTTCTCCTCACAAATTTGGTTGGTGATAAAATGTGTTCTTTGTGTTGATGGTTTTCAAATGAATTGCTGAGTGTCCTTCTAATATTTATTTTTATAGACGTGAAGGCATGTAATAAACACAGATCGACACGTGTGTGTGAATGGGATAATCGATATGACACTTGTGCCATCGCGGAAGGATAAAACTCGAGGCCTGAGACCTCTCATTTTATCCTTCCGCACTGGCACTCCTGCCATATCGATTAACCCATTCACACGTGTGTGTTGTTCTGTGTATTTATATGTAACTTACATGGATTCATGGCAATAGCAAACACTCTTCAAATACAACTGCTGTTTCAAATTTTCAGAACGATGGTGGCCATTGTGATCATACACCACATATCAGGTTTGGAGTTCTTAAAATATTCCCTACTTAACCCTTTACCTAATAAATTGCCACACCTGTCCGCATAATTTCCAAATTGAGCAGTTGAAAAAACTATTATTTTTCGATCCAATTTCAACAAAACCATATGTGAATCCTCAATGGAACTGAGTTCATTCCAATGACGAGTCACATGATATAGTTTTGTTGAATTCTTTTTCTTTTATTTATTTATTTATTTATTTATTGTTGTCTAAGGTCACATACTTCTGCACAATGGCTAATAATGACCACAACAAGGAGATAAAGTCAAGGTCAGTCAATCATTTATACCCCATGTTGCCTATTTTAGAGGACTCACACCCCAAGCATTAGTGACTGGGTCCTATTTTACCAGTGAAACAGAGCTTGTTTACCACAGTAGACACGGGGGACTTTTTCTTTTAAATATGATAAGAAATGGGGATGGATGGAAGGGCAGCCAGATGGATGGTTGGAACCCATTATTCCTCTACCTCTTCTTATGTGGCGTGGGATAAAAGTCATAATTTCAAGCAGTAAATTTTTTACAACATACAAATAGGAACTGACCTAATTCAATCTTGTCTAACAGAGCTCAACAGGCTCCCGTAAACTACACTGAATTGGTTAAGTTCCTAATTGCATTAAGGGAGAGATTTGCATTTTGAAATATTGATATTTTGACATTAGTGTGCATTGGGTTGAAGAACTTTCAAGGATGCACAAGAACTCCCATTTTATTTGACTGCCTTTGGTCAACAATGATACTTTGTGTATACTTACAGAAATAATCTGGTCACCACGCCGCAATTCGCCACTTAAATCAGCTGGCCCGCCAGCTAAAATAAATGATACAAATATTCCTTCACCATCCTCTCCACCAACAATGTTGAATCCCAGACCAGTTGAACCCTTTTTTAGTGTCAATTTTCGAGGCTCCCTGAAAAGAGAAGTTGAAAATATGTACTTCAAAATTGTGAAAAATATTCAAAGATTTTTTGAACCCCTAAAGTTGAGAACACCATCCAGACCTTCATTTTAATGGTGCGTGTTCACTCGTGCAATTACAATTTGCGGCGAATGATGAATCATGCGCATGGAAAAACTAAAAGTAGTTACTTTTTAAGTTTATGTCAACAATGTCAGGAGTTTCAGAAGCTGAGTCTGTAAACACTACTAGGTCTGCCACGACAATTCAATTGACTAATCATTGGAAGGTATTATGGCTGACTATTACTTCCTAGCCAACCATTCTTTTAGCCGAAAATATCATGCCACTGAATGATAAAAGTGGTCTGTGAGGGGCTTGTAACATTTCTCGGTACCAGTTATCCTTCGTATTCATTGTTTATATCATGAAAATAGGCTTGAATTTTGACTTTAGTCTCGCATATTATCTCATGAAACGGACATTGTCATACCTAAACTCAACTCTAGATCAAGCTATTGCAAATTGTTCATAATCCATGTTAATTCTTGCATTTTAATCTTTTAAATCCAATAAATTTAATATCGAATTGGAATTTATTGCAACTAAATTACTGAATGAATTTCAATACTCTGAAGTGTTAGCATCACGTGACACAAAGTTGATTACATCAATGAGGAATTCCCGGTAAACTTTAGTTTTTAGATGATCCGATTGGCTTGAATAAACATCTTGTGCAACTTTCATCAAGTGACATTTTCTAGATCCCGAAAGTATCAAGTTACAGTGAAATTATTCCAAAACGAGTCGTCTTATCCAGTTACAATGAAATCCCTTCATGAATATGGCCTGTAGACTGTGTTAAAGGTTTTCGAGCTTTGGGGCCCCTGTAGCCGTCACAGTTGACCAATTGCATCCAAAAGGGGACGTTCTCATCTAGACATTATATAAAGTCAACCTACCAAGTTACAATGAAATCCCTCCATAAATATGACCTGTGGTCTGTGCCAAAGGTTTTCGGGTTTTGGGCTTGGACAGTAGTCATGGTTGACAGATCGTGACCAAATGGGGAAGTTCTCATCTAGACACCATACGTAGTCATCCTACAAAGTTACAATGAAATCCCACCATATTAAATATGACCTGCAGACTGTGCTAAAAGTTTGGGGGTTTCGGCAGCCATCACGGTTGACAGATCATGACCAAAAGGGGATGTTCTCATCTAGACATTATACAGAGACATCCTACCAAATAAAAATGAAATCCCTTCATAAATACAACCCGTAGACTGTGCAAATGGTTTTCGTGTTTTGGGCTCGGGCAGCCATACCGGTTGACCGATCGTAACCAAAAGGGGACGCTCTCATCTAGACATGACCTCAAACCTGCATAAGAAATTTTGTGACAATCAGACAAAAACAACGGGGTGTAGCCTGTGCTAAAGGAAAATGTGAACAGACTAACAGACTTCCGCACACGTGATGGCAATAGCTTATCTTGACTTTGTCAAGTTAAGCTAACAAGTTAAACTCCCAAGAATTTTAATAAAAAATTCTCAATAAAAAAGCCGAAAGAGCTTGGGAGTATAACAGGAGGGTCAAATAGAGGAAAGGGAAGTAACACTAACAAAACAACAGTGGAGTCATAGTAATGAAAGTGTCAATGACACTGTAGCTTAACTTGTCTGTGTGTTGTGCTCGATGAAATGGATAATGTTCAATATTTATGAAAGAATTATGAAATAAGACAAGAATTGTGATAATTGGGAATATGTTAATTTCTGTTCCTTGTATGCTAAGTTTTCAATAAAAATAATATGAGGTGTTCACTGTACAAAAGAATTGAGGGGTGGGTTAATGTGGCCCCTCACAGTTGATGCATGCGACCCTCACAGTTAATGTATGTCAACAAAAGTTACCAAGTTAAAGTGAAATTATTCCAAAACGCGTCATCCTATCACGTTACAATGAAATCCCTTCATAAATACAGCCTGTAGACTGTGCTCTAGGTTTTTGAGCTTCGGGCCGGTGTAGCCATCACGAATCACCGATCGCAACCAAAAGGGGACGTCCTTATCTCGACATTATACTGAGTCATCCTACCAAATTACAATGAAATCCCTTCATAAATACGACTTGTAGTCTATGCTAAAGTTTTTTGGGTATTGGGCTTGGGCAGCCATCATGGTTAAATGCTCATGACCAAAAGGGGACGTTCTCATCTGGGCATTATCTGGAGTGATCCCACCAAGTTATAATGAAATCTCTTCATAAATATGACCTGTAGACTGCGCTAAAGGTTTTCGAGTTTCGGGCATCACAGTTGACCAGTCATGACCAAACATGGACGTTATAATCTAAACATTATATGGAATCAACCTACCAAGTTACAATGAAATCCCTCCATAAATACGACCTATAGACTATGCTAAAGGTTGTCAGGTTTTGGGCTTGGGCAGCAAACATGGCTGAATGATCGTGACCAAAAGGGGACGTTCTTATCTAGGCATTATTTGGATTCATCCTACCAAGTTACAATGAAATCCCTCCATATTAAATATGACCAGCAGACTGTGCTAAAAGTTTTGGGGTTTCGGGCTTGGGCAGCTGTCACGGTTGACAGATCATGATGAAAAAGGGGGCGTTCTCATCTAGATATTATACAGAGGCACCTTACCAAGTTACAATGAAATCCCTTCATAAATACAGCCTAGAGACTGTGCTAAAGGTTTTGGGCTTGGGCAGCCATCACGGTTGACCAATCATGACCAAAAGGGGACGTTCTCATCTAGACATGACCCCAAACCTGCATAGAAAATTTTGTGACGGTCGGACAAGAACTACGAGGTGTAGCCTGTGATAAAGGAAAATGTGAACAGACTCACAGACAAACAGACTTCCGTATGCGTGATGGCAATAGCTTAACTTAACTTTGTGAAGAAAACTTCAGATGCTTTGATTTTCACTTGTCTTGTCAGGATTTTAAACTGTATTCATTTATACTGCGTTAAATATTCCACTATTTTTTATGGTTAACTAGAGGGGGTATCAGTACCCCACGGCTCACCAATAGGTAAAAATGTAAAGGGGTGGCTGGAATAAAACAAAAAGTTCAAAACTTGCACACGAAAGTCCAAAATTAAAGAAAATAAGCAGCTAAAGGATTAAATAATATAATAATAACCCCTAAGAAGCATGCTAACATAAAATAGGAACCATGGCAATATGCTACAAGGTAAGTCTCCACTTTGAAAAAAAAGAAAGACAAACCTCAAAACCTGCACATAGAAGTAAAAAAAAAAAATATCACATTTGTTTCAATGGGTTAAAATTGAGAAAAATACACTGATAATGTCACAGTAACTGCCATGGCAATATGCAAGTAAGGTGAAACCCAACCTGAAAAATATCCACTTGGAAGAAAAGAAAGAAAAACCTCAAAACCTGCACATAAAAGTAAAAAAAGTATCACATTTGTTTCAAAGGGTTAAAATTTTGAAAAAATACCCTGAAAATATTACAATAACCAGCGTGGCAATATGCCAGTGAGATAAAACTCCACTTGAAAAAAATATCAAAACCTGCACACAAAAGTACAAAACCTCCACACACAAAAGTCCAAAATTAAAGTAAATAAGCAGCTAAAGGGTTAAATAATATAAAAATAGCCCAAGAAGCATCCTAACATGAAATAGGAACCATGGCAATATGCTACAAGGTAAGTCACCACTTGGAAGAAAAGAAAGACAAACCTCAAAACCTGCACATAAAAGTAAAAAAAAGTATCACATTTGTTTCAAGGGGTTAAAATTGAGAAAAATACCCTGTCACAGTAACCACAATGGCAATATGCCAGTAAGGTGAAACTCTACTTGAAAAATATCCACTTGGAAGAAAAAAAAGACAAACCTCAAAACCTGCACATAAAAGTCAAAAGAGTATCACATTTGTTTCAAAGGGTTAAAATTTAGAAAAATACCCTGGAAATGTTACAGTAACCACCATGGCAATATGCCAGCGAGGTAAAACTTCCCTTATAAAAAAATATCAAAACCTGCACACAAAAGTTCAAAATTAAAGTAATTAAGCAGCTAAAGGGTTAAATAATATAATAATAGCCCCAAGAAGCATCCTAACATAAAATAGGAACAATGGCAATATGCTACAAGGTAAGTCACCACTTGGAAGAAAAGAAACACAAACCTCAAAACCTGCACATAAAAGTAAAAAAAAGTATCACATTTTTTTCAAGGGGTTAAAATTGAGAAAAATACCCTGTCACAGTAACCACAATGGCAATATGCCAGTAAGGTGAAACTCTACTTGAAAAATATCCACTTAGAAGAAAAGAAAGACAAACCTCAAAACCTGCACATAAAAGTCAAAAAAGTATCACATTTGTTTCAAAGGGTTAAAATTTAGAAAATTACCCTGGAAATGTTACAGTAACCACCATGGCAATATGCCAGTGAGGTAAAACTCCACTTAAAAAAAATATCAAAACCTGCACACAAAAGTACAAAACCTGCACACAAAAGTCCAAAATTAAAGTAAATAAGCAGCTAATGGGTTAAATAATATAATAATAGCCCCAAGAAGCATCCTAACATAAAATAGGAACCATGGCAATATGCTACAAGGTAAGTCACCACTTGAAAGAGAAGAAAGACAAACCTCAAAAACTGCACATAAAAGTAAAAAAACATCAAAACCTGCACACAAACGTCAAAATAAGTCCAAAATTTTATTCAAAGGGTTAAAATTAAGACGAAATACCCTGGAAAAGAGTTAAATGTTATCGTGAACCCCCATAGCAATATGCAAAGAAGAAAATTTTTTTTTGAAAAGCACAAAAATCCAAACCTGTAAACAAAAGAAGTCCAAAATTGAAGTAATTAAGCAGGAAAAGGGTTAAAGAATACAACATAGCCCTAAGATGCATGTTTACATACAATAGAAAGCATGGACATATGCTACAATAGTCCAGGCACATTAGACAAAAAATGAGAAAGTAAGGAAAAAAATCGGAGAAAGCTGATTTTTTTATATGTTTCCGGGACACACACTGCGGATAAAGTGTGAAAAGTCCCCGCGAATCCGAGTTGAGCTTTTTTAGTTATAGCGTTTTTTTGATGAAAAAAAAATTCGACCCAGCTCCATATTTCTCATTCTTATTCGCCTTAGTAGGGTGAGAATCATAAATATCGTGCTGAATTATATTGAGAATACATATCCCCAACAGAAAATGCCAACTTTGTACCAATCCTCACACTCAATGGTGAAATATTCACGAAAATGTACAAAACTACGAAAAGAAATTTATTGTTTTCATACACACAACGGTACACAACGTCCATTAAATCAAATCTACGACTACTTTGGGAGTTAAATTATATATCAAAAATTGCAGAAAAGCAGTGGCTTTATAATGATATATAACAATAGTCATTTATTCCATAATAAACTGGTGAAACGTGTGAAATATTAACCATACCCCCTAAACCCAAATTCAAACGGCATCGACTTTTCTCATTCAAATAACGTATTATAGCATCATTGTTTCAATTTCCATGTTCGATTAAATCACATAATGTGGTGTTCGCCTACACTCAAGATGCAAACTGAATGTGAGAAACAGGGACTGAACGTTTGTCCAGTGACGTTTGACCCAGCACTTTATATCAAAGCAGTGGAGATTGTGTCTTCGTCAGATAAGTTGACAAAAGTTTTCGTTAGACTCGGCGGCTTCCATATGATTATGTCATATTTAGGGGCAATTGGTTCGATCATGGCTGGTAGCGGCTTGGATGAACTTTGGGGGACTGTTTATGCTGGTGGATCAATCCATCATTTGATCAGTGGTCATGCATATTCAAGAGCAGTTCGTGCCCATTTGCTAACACAAATTGCCATTACAAAACTTGTGTTTGAAGAAAGTCGAACACTAAATAACATAGACTGCACAGAAGTCAATGAAATATTCTGTGGACTTGCCAGAGGTGACTGTACAACAGCTGACGCTGTCAATCAAGAAAGTGTCAACCATCTACTCTCAAAATTACACGAACTGCTCCAGAATGCGTCCGTAGGACGCACAGGAAAGCTTTGGGTACAATACTACGAGCAAATAGGTCTTCTCCAGTTGTTCTTGAGAGCAGAGCGCACAGGCGACTGGGAACTCCACACATATTGTGTTCGCAATATGATTCCAGTATTTCACGCAGGTGGTCATTTTGCATATGCAAAAAGTTCTCATCTCTATTTGCAGCAGATGAATGAGCTAACAGAAATAATGCAACAGGATGATTTGAAGTTGTTCACTGAGAAAGGTTACTTTACCATAAGGCGCTCAGATAAATTCTAGTACGGGATATATTCTGATCAGACCATAGAGCAGTGTTTAATGAGAATGTTCAAGCTCCCTGGTGGTCTCACACATGGCAGGGGAATAACCGATAGCACTGTTGCGAAATGGGTACATGGACTACCTCTTTGCCTTCCGATATGTAATGCTCTCGAAAATTTTGTTCATGTTCACACTGGTCATGGCGAACAACATCGGGATCTCCGTCAAAGTTCACAATTGACTGATGCCAATGATATCACCAAATTATTGAACTGGCTCAGAGTGCATTCCCCCTTTCAGAATAGAGATCCACTACAATTAGTCTCTATAGCGACCGGGCTTGTGGCCGACGAAACTGTGAACTGTGACCAAGTTCGCAAAATTGGTGAATGTTGCGTATCGAATGTTGTAAGCAAAACGTTCAACAGCATCAAACTACGACGTGTTGACACTGTGAAGTCTTTCGCATCGATGGCAAATAGCATCAAAGTCCGTGGAAGTAAGGTAGTGATTGACCCCACAATTCTGTTCAACCGCATCACATGTGTTATTCAGTCACAAGCAGAGATGGAAGAGTATCTCAAATATGAACTCGCCCCGAAACCACCAGCATTGTTTGATTCTGCTGGAATGAGGAAGACACAGAAAAGCACGCTCGGTAAGATCCTCAAAACATACGGTTCCGAGCAAACTAAAATCCCAGAACATTCTCTGTTTGTTGTAGATGGTGGATTTTTATTGAGGGCAGTTGTATGGCCTAAACAGTCGTCATATAAGGACATATGTACATCATATTCCAATTATCTAGTGAGACATTTTGGGGCGAACGTCGTGGTTGTTTTTGATGGTTATACTTGTACAATGTCGACAAAGGGCATGGAACAAGCCCGTAGATCTAAAGACAGGTATTCCATTGATATCAATATCTCACCCGAGTTACCAGCCACCACACCCCAATCCGATTTCCTTGCAAATGCCAAGAACAAAACCCAACTGATCGATCTTCTAATGCAGGAGCTATCTGCTATCAATATTCAGTCCAAGCAGGCCGAGGCTGATGCTGATGTACTGATAGCCGAAACTGCACTTGACATCGCTCAAGATGACAACAATGTTGTCGTTGTGGGAACAGACACAGACTTGTTAGTCATTCTTACCTCTCGAGTTCAACCGGGATGTAATATTCACATGATGTATTCCATTACCCCAAACTTACTAGTTTCAGTTAGTGAAATAGCAACCAAAATGGGTGACCATAGAAGCAACCTCCTTGTAGCACATTCTATAAGTGGTTGTGACACTACTTCTGCACTCTTTCGAGTTGGTAAGAAGAAAGTATTCAGTACAATTGTCTCCGATGTTACTAGCGACTCACAACAGTATGTCAACACAATTTTGGCGGATGACAGTACACCAAGTGCAGTAGCCGCTGCCGGGGAACAACTTCTCCTGATCTTATACGGGAGTAAAACTGTTTCCTCTCTCGACCAACATAGATATGTCACTTACAAGCGTTATGTAGCAAAATCTAAACTGAATAAACCCATTGACTTAGCCTCACTCCCACCAAGCAGCGATGCTGCACAACAACATGTCTACAGATGTTACCTCCAGGTCCAACAATGGCTGGGCACTTCGCTTCCTCCGACGGATTGGGGGTGGTCGCTAGACAATGGACTTCTTGTACCGACTGCAGCCACAAAGCCATGTGCCCCCGATAACCTACTGAATCTGATCAGTTGTGGTTGCAAGAGTGCTTGTACAAAAAGGTGTGGGTGTAAGAAGGCAGGACTCTCTTGCTCAGGTTTGTGTAATTGCAGTTCGGATTCTTGTAACAACCACAGAAACACTGTCCTGTCGGAAATTTCTGAGTTCGATGAATAATATGTATATAGGTCATGTCATTTCTGTATATAACGTTGATAATAGTCAATGTAACTTAATCCATGTTGATTGATTTGTACATTCTGTAAATATTATTTATTGATTTTTGTACATTCTGTAAATATTATTTATTGATCTAATGCTGTCAGACACAGACGTGTCTCTTCGGTCCCAAGCCCGAAAATAGTTGAGTTCTCATGCTGACGAATTTTATGCCAAAAGGAGAACTCGGCCAGAAGCAGAGGGGGTCTTCCATAATGTCTATTTTGTAAGCAATGATAAAAGTCTTCAAATGGTGGTGGATTTTTTATCGTCTATCCAACTAACATCCCGTTCTGTACTACGACCCTTTGGGCAAATCCGTTAGGAAAATCGTCATTTTTTGGGTAAATCCGATACTTTTTTGTGAATTTTCAATAATTTTTCGCAGAAATTGTCACAGAATGCACATTTTCCTCTAGGTAAATGTATATTAGACATTATGTAGCTCGAAATACGCGTAAACAAAAAATACAGTTGGATCAATTCGAGGTTACAAAGTTCGTGCGATTTTTTAAAATTTTTTTCAAACGCGTTTTCGAAAAAAGGCTGTAGAAAAAAAAGCTCAACTGGGATTTTAGGGGACTTTTGTCTAATCGTTCAGTGACATGTACTCGACATTCCCTGAAAAAATCAGCTTTCTCCGATTTTTTTCCCTAGTGAAACCTAATGTTCTTGGGCTAACAAAGTAAATCTACACTTGGAAGAAAGAAAAAAAAAAACCATGAAAATCTGCACGCAAACGTCAAAATAAGTCTAAAAATCTATTCAAAGGGTTAAAATTTTTTTTAAAATGCACTGGAAAAATATCAATGTTATAATAACCAGCACTGCAAGATGCAGTGAGGTCAACCACACTTGAAATTGTTTTTTTTTATCACAACCTGTACATAAAAGTAAGAAGCTGTAAGCCTAAGTCCAAAAGCTGTACATAAAAGTCCAAAACTGAAGTAATTCAGCAGGAAAAGGGGTTAAATAATACAAACATAGCCCTAAGATGCATGTTTACATTCAATAGAAAGCATGGACATATGCTGCAAGGCAAATCTCCACTTGGAAGAAAGGAAAAAAAAAACCATCAAAACTTGCACGCAAACATCAAAATAAGTCTAAAATTTGATTCAAAGGGTTAAAATTAAGACAAAATACCCTGGAAAAGAGTTCACTGTTATAGTGAACCACCATAGCAATATGCAGAAACTAAAAAAAAATTTAAAAACCCAAAAAATCAAAACCTGAACACAAAAGTTCAAAATATTTGAGAGCGGACGCCGACATGAGGGCTATGCCATAGGCTCACACAACTAACGTTGGTGAGCCAAAAATTAAGATATTTAGTGGGAAGAAATTGTAGTGTTCCGTATTTGTATCATTAAACAGATTTGCACTTTACTTCAGTGCTTTATATTATTATTTCATAACTGACAACATGTCATAATTGTGTCTCCTTTTTTATGCACTTAGAGGCATTTTCTCAATCGGCGCGCCACCAAAGAACCTGCATGCCTTGGGATCATCTTGGGTGCGCGATGTATTGCTAGTGTTCCACTGATTACCAAAAATGGCCGCTGATCGATTACAGGCATGCCTTGATGATAGAGTTGGATTGTTTTAACAGTCGAGACTTGAGCAATCACAGTTGGCACAAATCACGTTTATAGTATCCAAACTCCCATTGGCCATCTTCATGATGCAACTGTTTCGAGTCAAGGTTCAATTCGAATTCAAATAATAGAGATGATTTGATCCGAATCGAAAATGTGTGAATCGCAGGGGCCTAGGTAAAAGGTTAATTGAAACTTAAAAATACAGCCATTAAACAAATATATAATTGCCGGAAACAATGAAAACATTTCCTGCAATAACAAAAATGTGTTAATTAAGATTTAAAATACTGACAATTTATGGTACTTATGACATGGGTGAAGAGTACTTGATAAAATTGTTATTAGAAGTACCAGACAACACCCAATTTGTCAGAAATAGATATTCAAATGACCACTATGATCAAAGTTCAATACCACTTTCCAAGTATGTAACATAAATGTCAGTGGTTCCGTTTTGAGCATACACAATTTTTCTTAACCCTTGGCTAGAGCTGAAATGGTTAACAGATTAATCGATTAACCAATGATCAATGTCTTGATCGATCAAAAAAAGTAATTGATCGATTAACTGTTGCCTTAAACTACTGTATTATATGGGTTAACAAAGGAACAAACTTGCTCTAAAACAGGCATACATTGTCACACTGACTTGCATCAATTATTATGAGACAGATTAAAGCTTGCAAGTTGTGTGCAGACACACTTGTTCACTTGCATGGTCAGTCCTTCCCGGGAAGAAAATCCCACGGGAGCAATAAAATGCACTCGTAAAAATGGAGACGGGGGCATTATGCACTCGTGAATCAATAACAGCATGTTACAATTTTCCAGTGAAAATTTTAACATGCAGGTTGAAAAAAAAAATTGTTCCCACCCAAATTAAAAGTAAGGAGATTCGTCGGATTCAGAGCTGCGTGGTACAGTCTTTCGATTTTGAAAACCGTAGGTACGTTATAGCCTACATAGCTTGCTACTATTTGAAGTGATGTGCACTATCGTGCATCCAGCCCCGTCGATTAGAAAAAAGATTTGTCGGCGGCAATTCTTTGGTGAGAATGCTTGGGAGTGATGCCTGATTGTCATGTTGTTGGCAAGAACAATTAACATACAATGAAGAATGCAGCCACCAATTGACAGCACAGTGCATTCAGTACGGTATTTGGGCATATCCGTATCGAATGGTAACATGAAAGCTGGACAATTTGGTGCTTTCATGGTTTTCATCAATGGAATGATCGAATCCCAACTTTTGGGTCATGACGATGTGTTAGGCGCCAAGTAACAAAAAAGCGCACATTGCGGCTATAATTTATGCGGAGCTGATAAATTTGCTCCATTGTTGAATACTGAATGGTGATTGGACCAGGAAGCACGAACCTCTCAGAGAACATCAGGTTTTTCCAAACAGAAGAAGTGAATAGGATTTGTGATGAATACATTCACGCTGTTACTAAAGCCCACTGCCAGATATTCGGCCCTTGTTACTTAATAAACAAGAGGCCCCAGGGGGCCTGAGGGCGCTCACCTGACATGGTAGCCTAAATAGCAACCCAGAGAATTGATTTCCACAAGTTGCATCTGCTCCTCCTAAGAAAAGCTGAAACCAAATATCCAAATATTCTGACCAGTGGATCTAAAAAAAGATTTTTAAAGAATATTCCTCATACTGAACTAAGTCATAATTCGGGCTCCCACAGGAAGCCCATATATGAACCCAGGGACTTGGCTTTAACAAACCTGAATCTCACACCCCTAAGGATTCTGCACACCAAATATCAAAACATTCCGACTGCTGGATCTGAAGAAGAAGATTTTTAAAGAAAATTCCTCATTTTGAACCAAGTTACAATTCGAGCTCCCACAATCAGCCCAAATATGGACCTAGGGACATGGCTTGAACAAACTTGAATCTTACCCCCCCAAGGATGCTGCATAAAAAATATCAAAAGCATTAATCTGCTGGATCTGAAGATTTTTAAATAAAATTCCTCATTTTGAACTAAGTTGTCATTCAGGCTCCCATAGTGAGCCTAAATATGAACCAAGGGACTTGGCTTGAACAAACTTGAATCTCAGCCCCCTAAGGTTGCTCCATGCCAAATATCAAAACATTCCAACTGCTGAATCTGAAGAAGAAGATTTTTAAAGAAAAATTCCTCATATTGACTAAGTTATAATTTGGGCTCCCTGTGGGGACCCATGGACTTGGCTTTAACACACTTGAATCTGAATTTGCCTGAAATGCACTAAGTTCGAAATCGGGCTCCTATACTGAGCCCAAATATGAACCCAGGGGGCCGATTTGAACAAACCTGAATCAGATCCACCCCACAATGTTGCATACCCAATATCAAAAGATTCTGCCTGCTGGATCTTGAGAAGAAGATTTTTTAATGTTTTTCCCATTGCCTACAGTGTTAAAAAGTGCTGACTCAGCACTTTTTCAATGTCCCGAAACTGTACCCTATGATAAAACCGATGGCAATTTTTTTTTACCAATTCTTTCTGTTGGTCCTAAGGAAGCTTCACACCAAATAAAAATTCTCAGTGCCGTGCAGTTTTGGAGATATGGGCGTTTTAATTTTTTTCTATTTTTAGCTCCTGCGGTTCCCATGGGGCTACGGGAAAAAAAAAATCAGCATAAATTAGTTACTTATGACCCAATAAGCCCTCACATAAAATTTGGTTCAAATCAGCCTCTCGGTTTGGAAAATAGAAATTTTGGGCGGGGGCCAAAAATTTTGCCCCTCCCATAACGACGCCAAGGATAGCCCCACAAACTTCTCTTGAACAAATCTGAGTCAACACCTCAAAAGGAAGCTGCACACCAAATATCAAGTCTCTGCTACTGCTGGTTCATGAGAAGAAGATTTTTTAAGATTTCAGCACACTTTTTGGGTGTGGCCCTACCCACGGGCGGGGCAACTTGATTTGAACAAAATCAAATTGCGATGTCATAACAAACTATTATCTCAAATATCAATTAAATTGGTTCAGCGGTTTGGGAGGAGAAGACGCAAACACCATGTTCACGGACGACGGACGCAGGACGACGGACGGTGAGTGATCACTATAGCTCTCCTGACTGAAAGGCAGGTGAGCTAAAAATAATTGACTGTTCACACAGAAATGATTTCTCAACTGGAATGAATTACCAGATTTTGATAGCTCTCTTAGCAGAGCCGAGGCGCATTTATAGGTGCCCAATCAAAATGCGTATTACACCAAGTGACAGCAATACATGGTATGTTTGATTATCATGATTCCGGGCCATAAATGCCGGTCTTTCGCTAAATTTCCGGTAATTTTACAGTAAATAATTAAAATATAGTAATTGCGTCACTTGAAACCTTTCTCCTTACTTGATAATAATATATGCCTGGTCAAAAGACGAGCACGGTTTTTTGCACTTTGGAAAAGGGAATGACGGGCGCGAGCGCTATAGCGCCCGTCTCATGTGAAGGACTGTGCATGATCATTGTACTGTATCAGTAGCTGGAAATGGTCATTCTTAACTCTTTGCCCACTGTGGACAGCAGACGATAGTTGCAAAATAAATTCTTGAATTACTAAAAATTTTCAATTTTTGTCTCCAAAACAGTTTATGACCCCTCATTGGAATGAGCTCAACAAGCTCGTTCCAATGAGGGGTCATAAGCTATGTTTTTTAGACAGAAACTGAAAATATAATAAAATTTGAAGGAAATTTTTATATATAGCGCTTTTGTCCATTAGTTTCATATAAATCATCAACGGTACGGCAATAATTCAGCTGGGGATCGCGGTGGCTCAGTAGGTAGAGGTGCAGGCTGCAAGCCGAGAGGTCCTCGATTCGAATCCCACCTGCGGCAACCGCATTGTGTCCTTGGGCAAGACACTTCATCTCCATTGCCCGCGTGGGGGCACGATGACGCCGTGTACTAAGGCGTACTGCACGTCGATGGTACGCATGTCTTCAACAAATCTAACCCTGCCTGTGCTGCAGTGCAGAGTTACGATGTTGGGGAGCTGGCAGCTGCTCGTCCTTGCTTGGTGGTTCTCTCCGGGTACTCCAGCTTCCTCCACCCGTAAAACTGTCACGGTCATGATTAGCCATTGTGCATAAATATGTGACCTTAAACATCAATAAATAAATAAATAAATAATTCAGCTACCTACTAAAACAAGAGGCCCCAGGGGGCCTTAGGGCGCTCACCTGACATGGTAGTCTAAATATCAAACCAGGGACTTGACTTGAATAAGCTGCATACGCCCCTCCTAAGAAAAGCATATACCAACGAGATGAAGCGATTGTGCCCACACAATACACAGAATTTTCCTTCTATTTTCAGTTCCTGCACTTTTACGTCCCAAAATTGAGAAAAACGCATAAAAGACAAATTTTTTTTTTTTTTGTTCGGAAATTTTCGAAGTCCCAAACAAAATATTTTCAGACTAAAATTTTTTGTTCTTCTTAAAATTGACCAAAACGCATAGAAAACAAAAAAAACTAATTTCCGGATTTGGGTCCAAAGTTTTCTAAGTCACACCCAGCCCCCAAATTTTCAGTGTAAAAATTTTTTTTTTTTTTTTGGTCTTAAAACTGACCAAAACGCATAAAAAACAAAAAACTAATTTCCGGATTTTGGTCTAAAATTTCAGACTGGGACCTCAAATTTTCAGCCCAAATATGAACCCAGGGATTTGGCTTGAACAAACTTGAATCTCACCTCCCTAAGCATGCTGCATACCAAATATCAAAAGATTCCTATTGGTAGATCTGAAGAAGATTTTTAAAGAATATTCCTCATACTGCACTAATTTAAACATTTGGGCTCCCATAGAGAGCCCAAATATGGACCCAGGGAATTGATTTCAATCAACATGTGAAACAATTTTCCAAAGATGTTTTTTGTGAAATTTGAAAGCTTTTGGAGCAGTGGTTTGGGAGAAAAGTAGTCTTAAATGTTTTTCCCCATTACCCACAGTGTTAAAAAAATGCTGACTTAGCACTTTTTCAAAGTCCCCAAAAAGTACCCCATAATGAAACCGATAGCAATTTTTTTTTACCATTCCATTCTGTTTGTCCTAAGGAAGCTTCACACAAAATAAGAATTCTCAGTGCCATGTAGTTTTGGAGATATGCATGTTTTAATTTTTTTCTATTGTTAGCTCCTGTGGTTCCCATGGGGCGACGGGAAAAAAATTTGGGCATAAATTAAGTACTCATGACCCAATAAGCCCTCATATCAAATTTGGTTCAAATCTGCCTCTCGGTTTGGAAAATAGAAATTTTGGGCTTGGCGAAAATTCTTGCCCCTCCCAGAACAAAGGCAAATATTGCCTGTCAAACTTCTCTTGAACAAACTTGAGTCTACACTTCAAATGGAAGCTGCATACAAAATATCAAGTCTCTGCTATGGCTGGTTCATGAGAAAATTTAAAAAAAATTTGTGTATTTTGGCCCCACCCCCCTCCTCAATATGAGCAGAAACCCAATTTGAAGAAAAACCCAAATGCCCCTATATAACCGCTACTCATGTGAATTTTCATTGAACTGCAGCCAGTTGCTTGGGAGAAAATGACCCAAACACCACCTTCACGACGTATGACAGATGACGGACAAAAAGTGATCAGAAAAGCTCACCTGACTATCAGTCAGGTGAGCTAAAAATCTATGGAACAGGGTTTCCCCATGATAATGAAATATGTTATAGAGCAGCAGGGATTTGTTTCTGCCCTCTTTGGGAAAGAGCCTGGGGCTCTCCTCCCAATGTGAAAATTTGTATCATGGGTCTTCAATTGAGAATTTGGTTTGGAGGGGAAAAAAACATATAAAGACTAAGAACTTTTTCTTTCGAATTGAGCAGAGAACATAAAGACAGATACCTAAGCAACTGCATGTATACTACAAATAAGTTTTATAACAAAAAGTCACACAGAATCATGTTCACGCATTCTCTGTAGTGTCTTTTAAACTTATACTATTAAAGAACTTGTCATTTGCCTTTGAATTAAAAAGACTTCTTGGCAAACAATTTAATGAACAATTGGTGTCCTGATCTGGGTGGTCATAAGGTCTCAGAAAACCAATGGTTTTTTGAGACCTTACGACTATCCAGTTCAGGGCACCAGTTGTGCATTAAATTTTTGTTTGAGTGTGAACTGAGATTGGGAATTTGGGGTTAGGTATTGGGAATTTGGGGTTAGGTATTGGAGAAAAATCATGCCAAAATGTCACTGGGAAAGGGTCCCATGTAGATACCTCCAAAAAACCCTAAGCAACCATCCTCCTGAATCATAGTCCTGGTGGGGTGGGGGGGGGGGGGGGGGTATTCATTGATCTCCTGTGATTATCAAAACTACAGGACTATGTCTTTGATCTCTATTAATGTTTAAAATCAAAATGGAAAGCTGAACAATGATAACAAATATATAGCTATATGGCACACATATTTGCACTCTTGGAATGACATTACACAATGTGTTCATTTCAATGGAATTTCTATTTTGCTCCACAATATTACATTCGACCAACTTGATGTTATGAACCAAGATTTTGTGCAAATGTTAGGTTTGTTAAGAATAAGAACATGTAGCACGTACCATACATAATACTATTTACCAATAGAACTGTGTGGTAAACCATACATATCATGTGCAGAGGCAGTCAGTGTGGGAGTCCACTGCTCTGAGAAGCACCTCTTAGGAGTGGCAAAATAACAAGCTCGTGTCCAATCAGAGGGTGGGGATCAGGCCTGTCATTTTTAAAGAGGGCGACCACTCTCACCCTCAATGGCTCTCCCTAAACTAAAATTTTAGAGAGCTGTAAATGCCCTCCTTGCCACAAACAGGGAGAGCCACAAAAGTTTGTTCAATAGTGGTGATCGGTATCGCTCATCTTAATATATGATTGTTCTCTTCGGTAAAGCTTACTGGTGGCTAGTCTGTGAGACTCCTCCGCCTGGCCTCTGGCTTGACAGTAGCGGTGATCGGTATCGCTCATCTTAATATATGATCGTTCTCTTCGGTAAAGCTTACTGGTAGCTAGTCTGTGAGACTCCTCCGCCTGGCCTCCGGCTCAAGCCGGAGGCCAGGTGTAGGGGTCTCACAAAGACTAACTGGAAGCCAATTTGCTAACTAATCAGATACTGACTATAATTGCCTGACTTCATAGATAAATGAGGTAGAAACCCTGACATGTTCTGCAAGAAATTATTGTATTTTTCAAACCTACATTAGATACTATATACACAACCCAAACAATAAGATGGAAAGATATGGTAAACTTACCAATCTCAAGAACAGACCCCAGTGGCTCTAATTGTGTCAAATTAAGGTGGGACAAAAATGGCGCTCCTAAGTTCATTTATAGCGGGTCACCATTGCTCTCCTCCTAGTTTGAAAATGACAGGTCTAGGGGATTTTAGTCTTATTGGAACATATTGCATCGCGACGATATGACCATACATATTAACATAATATTATGCAGTTCTCTACTGTATATATCCTCCCCTGAATGAGGGGACATAAGCCATGTTTTGGAGGCAAAAAAATGGAAATTTTAGTTACTCAAGAATTTTTTTTCTCAAATGTCATCTTCCAGTCGTATTAGGTAAAGAATATTTTTCAATTTAAAAATGGCTTCTCAACAGAGTTCTGCTATACCAATATTTATATCATCATTCCACAAAAGACAATGACACAGAAATAGTTAACCCCTTGGCACAATAATGTCAAAATACGGAAATTTCAAGCAACAAATTTTCCCCATTATACAACTAAGAATTTAACCAATTCAACTTCAAGTTCGTGTGACCGAGCTCAATAGGCTCTGTCAAACAGAATGGAATTGGTTAAACTTCTAGTTGCATTGTGGGAAAATTTCCAGTATTTTGACGTCAGTGCACTGGTATCTTGAAAAATAATTCAGGAACTAATTTTTTAGTGATACAAATTCAAACTACAGAAAACTGAAATTTCAAACACCAACTTGATTCACATTCGTGTTTCTACTAAATTATCAACTGTTAGAATTCTAATGAAATCGATGGAAAAAGCAATGTTTCAACTGGAATTCAATATCATGCCCTGTCAAACACTGACACAGATGTGTTTTATCAATAGAAGAAACTGATTACATATTCACAATGATTTTTTAAGATGACAAATCAATAAAGCATTTAAAAACTTAAATGTGTGGAGGAAGATAAAACATCATCTGGGATGTTTATTCTATTGACCAAACCACTTCTCTGATAAATTTTCTTCAACTAATGTGTTTCCTGGAAGAAATAAGTACTTTCTCAATCTGAGTGAGTGGAAGTTAGTCGAGTTACCATATCAAATCTCTTGAGTCAGCAAGAAGAAAACACAAGTCGGAAGTGCAAAAATTTAAAATACAAAGAGAGGTACCAAAGAAAATGTTTTTATTTAACCCTTTACCTAATACAATCGATATCAAACTTTATGATGTATGAATGTATTCGGAGCAGTGATTTGAGAAAAAATCCTTTCATAGATGTTATATCAGATGCAGGCTTGGATTTCTGAAAAATCCAGGGTGGCAATAAATCGCTCACCTGGAACCTACATAGGCGAGCAAATTGCTCTCCTGAAATCTCTTTCACTTTTTTGCTTCACAAAGATCTTCTAAAGACTTCTAAAGTTAACCCCCTGCACACTGATGTCAAAATATCTAAATTTTAGACAGAAAAAATTTACCATAATGCAACTAGAAATTTAACCAATTCAATCTCGTTTGACAGAGCTCATGGAGCTCTGTCAAACGAGATTAAATTGGGTAAATTTCTAGATGCATTATGGGGAAAAAACAGCTTCCTGAAATTTTGGTATTTTGACATCACAGTGAAGGGTGTTAATACCGGGTTGGGTAATTTCTCCTTCGAGTGCATTCAAGCCAATCAATTTTAAATGAATTAATAAAATGTTAATGAATGAACCTGTATTCATTTTACTATCCCCTCCACCCCAGTGTGGTCAGATCGGTCAAGAAGTTCAGGGGGACTGGTACATGTAGTGGCCGACACACACATGTACCCAGCATATTCTGTACACACGTTCGAAAATAGCTGAAAGTAGGTGAGCAAAAAAATGCTTATGCCTGATTAAATTGCTTGAGCAGTTAAGGCAAGCTAAAAATCGCTTGCGCCAGAATTCCATGACTGCAGATGTGGACATCAGAGATGAGCCATCACCTATTTCTTGTCTAGCTTTTATTTTCAAGTGAGCTTCTTGCAACTCATCTTGAAATTCAAGATAACTGTGGTGTAAATATGAAATGATATCACAAATATAATCTTTTATTGTTTGCTAAACGATAAGATTATCGAAAAAATTGCAGAAATTGAAGATATTGAAATCTTTACTTTCATGGTATCAACCAAAATGGCGGCTTTCAAAGAATCACTTCAAGGTGAATACGAGTCAAATTATCGCTGGAAATGATCAATTTGTTCTAAAAACCTATAATGAAAAGAAAATCTAAGGTTTTTGAGTGCACACCGATCATTTCCAGCAATATTTATTTATTTGTTGGTGTTTTAAGATCACATATTTTTGCACAATAGCAAATCATGACCACAACATGAGTATCAACTCAAGACTAGGGGCGAGTGTTAATAAGCCATGTTGCCCATTTTAGAGAGGGTTTGCACCTCCCAAGAATTGGTGACTGGGTCCTATTTTACCAGTAAAACAGAGCCCGTTTACAGCAATGAACAGGCACTGCTTCACTTCCCAGGGTTCCTACGGGAAATTTCCAGCAATAATTCAACACATATTCAACTTGAATTGATGCATGAAACCCACCAGCTGAACAGATCGCAAGACGCTACATGCTCCTAGTGTCGATCAAATCATTTCCAGGTATCAATGCACATCATTTATTTATTATTTATTTATTGGTGACTTATACAATGCACATCAGCTGTTTACATTCATGCATCAACTGTAGGTTGAAACAAGTGGGATTATTTCTAGGAATGATCAGATTATTATAAAAAAGCATATAGGAATAATCAGATTCTTATAAAAAGCGTATACATGTAATAAAAAGAAAATCTAGTGCTTCTGAGTGGATACTGAATATTATCTCACTCGTGACAGAGACAAATGATTATTTTATAAACATTTGTCTCAGTCACTCATGAGATAATTTCCGGTATCAACTCAAAAACACCAGATATCCTCTTTTCAACTTCAAGTCCTGCCAGCTGTTAACTCCTTACAAGCTGCTGGCAGATATTCTTGTCACTGTAATAAGTATCATTTTGGCACAAATAATCACATTCCCCTCACCCTGTAAATTGAATAGACCATTTGGCCAATAATTTCTTGAGTTAAATATGGATAAAGTTTTCATCAAATCAAGTCATCGCTGCTTTACAGGCTAGATTTAGTGAAATATTTGAAGCACTGGTTTTGGATAAGAAGATTTTCATTTTGTTGATTTGAACAACCTTGTATATCATCCTTACAGTTATGCTCTGTACTGAACATTAAAGCATTTAGAGTAGCGGCTTTGAAGAATTATTTTTTCTGCTGTTTTCCCTATCACCCAGAGTGTTAAAATCTGAGCCAACCACCATAGAAGGGCAACCTAAAAATTATCCCCACAGAATTGATTTTGTAAATCATCATTACAAAGATACATATCAAACGTGGAAACATTTTGTAGCAGTGGTTGGATGGCAAGATTTATTAACACATTCTCCATTATGATGAGTGTTCAACTTGGGGAGCCATGACAGTCTTAAATTTGAGCCAGGAGCTTGATTTCAACAAACTTGTGAATCATCGGTTCAAAGATATTATATATCAAACATGGAAACATTTGGAGCAGTTATGTGGGTGAACAAAATTTTCATATTGTTTTCCCATTATCCAGTGTAGAAGTCTGAGGACTCCACGGGTCCCGCAGTCATGGTTGACCGATCATGACCAAAATAGGACAGTCTCATCTAGACATCATACCCAGCTATCCTTCCAAGTTACAATGAAATCGCTTCATAAATATGAACTGTGGACTGTGTGCTAAACAAATCTAGGTCATGTGCCTGTGTGGTCATCACTGTTGACCAATCATGGCCAAAATAAGACATTCTCATCTAGACATTACACCAAGTCATCCTATCAATCTATAATGAAATCCCTTAATAAATGCAACCTGCAGACTGTGCAAAAGGAATCTAGGTAACGCACCCCTGTGGCCGTCACAATTGACTGAACACGACCAAAATAGGACGTTCTTATCAAGACATTATACAGAGAGAGTCATCTTACCAGGTTACCATGAATGAAATCCCCTCATAAATACGACCTGTAGACTGTGCTAAAGGTTTTCAGATTTTGGGTATGTGTCACAGTTGACCGATTGTGACCAAAAGGGGCCATTCTAATCTACACATCATCGAACTTGCATATGAAATTTTGTGATGATCAGACAAGAACTATGGGGTGTAGCCTTTGCTAAGAAAAATGTGAACAGACTCACAGACTTCCGCACACGTGATGGCAATAGCTTATCTTGACTCTGTCACGTTAAGCTAAAAATGAATTGTCGTGTGGCTAAAAAAAAAGAAGACAGAAGCTATGCTGTAGTTTCCACAGGGCTACCAACAAATCCTTTTCTGTGCATAAATCAAAACATGTCACATACCCATAATGCAAATTTTGTTCAAAATAGTACAAGGGTTCCAAAAATGAAATATCTGGATAGCCAAAAAGATCTTGACCATTTCATTACAACAAATATTGCTTCCATGCTTCCCTTGAGCAATCATCGTTCTGCATGCCAAAAGACAGCTCAACACCTGATAACAATTCACTGCACCCATCAGTTCATGAAAAGAATATATTTCTGCAAAACTGAGTTTCCCAACAACCTTCTTGGGGGGAACACTGATTTTAACAAAATTAAATTGCCCCACTGGTTTGGGATAAGAAGTCCCAGACATCACTTTACAATGGTATATGGTGGACTAAAAATTCTTTGCTTAAATAACACTAAGAAAAAAATTCAGATGGGGCAGATATACAGGGCAGGCTGGAGTGGGGTAAACCAAGTTAACCCCACTGTAGGGGCAAATATCAAAACATATTCAACAAGAGGCCCCACAGGGCCTGAAGCGCTCATCTTGAACAGAACACAGTTTAAACCGAGTCCAAGAATGAGTCTACATTAAGCCATCTCCATAGGCTACAAAATCCTTGAGTCCCTCAGGAGTGACAAAAATAATCTGGGCATCATGCCTTTTCTTCAGTTGATCATAAAGTGAAATGTAGAGCTTCCCTATGAAGCCCCTTCATACAACCTATGTGGATTAATCTTAGTTACACACCTCTAGAGGGTACTGAATACAAAATTTTTAATTCTTCAGCAAAATGGCCAATTCCGGCTCCCATAGAGAGCCCAAATATTAACCCAGGCTCTTGATTTGAACACAGTTGAATCTGACTTCTCTAGAGATGTTGTGTACCAAATATGAAAGCATTCTGACTGTTGGATCTGAAAAAAAGAAATTGTAAAGAAATTTCTTAGAATTGCACTAAGTTCAAATTTGGGCTACCATAGCGAGCCCAAATATTAACCTATGGATCCGATTTGAACAAACTTGAATCTGACCCCCCTAGAGATGTTGTATACCAAATGTGAAAGCATCCCGACGAGTGGATCTGAATATTTTTGAAGAAATTCCCTCATATTGTACTAAGTGAAATTTCATGTTCCCATATGGAGCCCAAATATTAACCTAGGCTCTCAAATTGAACAACAACCACCCCCCCCCCCCCCCCCCCCCCCCCCTCCCTAGAGATGTTGTATACCAAATATGAAAGCATTCCGACTGGTGGATCTGAAGAAGATTTTTAAAGAAATTTCCTCATATTGCACTAAGTAAAAATTTGGGCTACCATAGTGAGCCCAAATATATACCTAGGGACCTGATTTGAACAAACTTGAATCTGACCCCCTTAGAGATGTTGCATACCAAATATCAAAGCATTCTGATTCGTGGATCTGAAGAAGAAGAGTTTTTCAAATTACCCTCCATATTGAACAAAGATAAAATTTGGGCTTCTGTAGGAAGCCCCAAAATTAACCTAGGGACTTGGTTTGAACAATCTTGAATCTGACTCTCATACCAATGATGTATACCAAACATTAAAAGATACTGACTGGTGGTTCTGAAGAAAAAGATTTTTAAAGAATATTCCCCATATTGCCCTTTATCAAAACTTCGGGTTCCTGTAGAAAGCCCACATATGAACCAATGAGCTTTATTTCAACAAAGTTTTATCTGACCCCCCCCCCCCCCCACCCCCCCCCCCCCCCCCCCCCCACCCCCCCTCTCATGAATGCTGAATACCAAATATGAAAAGACTCTGATGATTGGTTCTGGAGAAAAGATTTTTAAAATTTTTTGCAAATATGCTGACTCGGCATATTTTCGATGCCCATTACAGAACACCCTAACATAACCGATGGCAATTGTTTTTTTACCATTCAATTCTACTGGTCCTAAGAATACTTCATACCAAACAACAGCTCTCTGTTCCGTGTGGTATGGGAAATATGGGCGTTTGAAAATATTTCTATTTTCAGCTCCCAGGGTTCTCATGGGGATGCAGGAATTTTTTTTTTTGCATGGGTCAAGTACTTATGACCCAATAATACCACAAACCAAATTTGGTTCATACCGGACCATCGGTTCAGAAAATAGAAATTCTGGGCGGGCTAAAAATCTTACCCCTCCTATTACAAAGCCAAATATTACTTCACGAACTTCGTTTAAACAAATTTGATTCTACACCTCATATGGAAGCTCCAAAGTAAATATCAAGTCATTGCACACACTGGTTCTTGAGAAGATTTTAAAAATATTTTGTCCATTTTCCCCCACTCCCTCCCTATGGGGCAGGGCATGTTGAGTTGAACAAAAATGAAATGCCCCTTTGGGACCATCACTCACACAAACTTTCACTTGAATTGGCCCAGTGGCTTTGGAGAAGACCAAAGCATGGTGTTGCCGGATGACGGACGGAGAGCGATGAGATTAGCTCAGCTTGACTTTGTCAAGATGAGCTAAAAACTATATATTACACACATGCCCTTTTGTGTACAACTTTAACATGCACAAATTACATGAATCATCTTATCAAGTGTGTAAAAAACATGAAACCAATTTGCAATATCTCAAGCAGAAACATGATTTGTTAATTTCTTTTGAGTTAATGTTGAAAGCCAATTTGTTAAGTTTCACTTCAGTTACGGAATAAATTGTGTATTAATCCCCAGAAAACAATATTCCATTGGTTAACTTCCCAGCAGCATTAGTCGAAAATTTCCTGCATAAATTTTTGCTATTTTGACAATGTCAAGGGTTAAATAACAATTTTGCAAGTGTGTCAAGGGTTAAATAAAAATCTTGCATGTCAGAAATTTTCAGTCTCAACATGTGTCAGCTGTTCAAAAGTCAAGTCTCTCTATATTTCCTTAACCCTTAAGCCCCCATATAGCCCCAAACCGCCACTTTTATATTGCATTGAAGCAGGTGCTCCCTTGTGTAATCTTTTTTATTACTCTTGTGTGTAGACTGAATTTTCCCTGGCAGTGGTTCTACATCACTGCTGGCTGCCTGTATAGGCAGCCAGCAGTGATGTAGAACCACTGCCAAGTCATCAATAACTATGTAAACAGAAACAGGCCATAAATACTTTAAAATTAATCTGAGGACTTAAGGGTTAATAAGCATTAACTCCTCACATGCTGCTGGCAGATATTCCTAACCAGGGCACAAAATAACTTGCCACGGAAATAAAAGTATGATTTGGGCATATTTAATTAAATGTCTCTCATATAAATTGAATGGACTTTTGACCAATGATTTCTTAAGTTAAATTTAGATGAATTTTTCATCAAATCTAGCCATGGCTGCTTCACGGCAGCCATGACTAGATTTGATGAAAAATATTTTGAAAATACTCCTCAAGGTAAGAGTTAAACTGACCACAGAACTCGGTATTATATTTCTAGTATGGATTAAATACTCAGTTCATTAAGTCTGGCATTTTAGAAAATACAGGATTTGCATTGAGAACAGATACTGCCCTTCTCAATTTTTGCATCACAGCTAAGACATCTCTCTTGTTTAACTTTTCCATATATGTCATGCCTAAACACCCCTTCCACCACTTGGACAGCAGGTAAAGTTACTGATTAAGTAAGTGACCTGGGATATATATAAATATGCTGTGATCTATCCTTGGACTGGTTGAGTGCTGGAAGCCCATATTTGGCTTAATCTGGAGTGCAGGTTACAGATAATAAATGTTTCGTATTCTATGGGACATGCTTCATATTATCTTTGATGCAAAGTTACTTTTTCTGTATTTGTTTGCTGTGTTACCATGTATAGGTAAACTGGAAGTAACAAGGCAAACACATGTGAACAAATTTGGGACGACCAGTTGAATAGAGATTCGGCTTGTAGTTCCAGACAACTGCACAGGAAGCACAAACAGTCTTTCCCTCCACCTGGTCAGGTATAACTGCAGTGCTGTCAAAAACTGTTACAAACTTTAAGGATTTTGAAAAGAAATTTATTTATCTATTTATTGGTGTTTAAGGTCATTTTCAGCAACTACAGTTATATCACAATGGCAGCATAGGTATGAAGTCAAGTTTAATTAACCATTTTTATCTATGCTGCCCACTTTAGATGACATCTACCCAATGCATTGGTTGCAGGTACTATTTTACCAGTAAAGCAGACTTGTTTACCACGGTAGACAAGTAGTGCTCTACTTCCCAGGGATCCCATGGAGGCTGAAAAGAAATTTATCACACACCTGTTAATGTAAAATATGGGATTTCCACTGTTCTGCCTGTACGATAAAAATAAATTTGTATCGCACATGTGGCGATACAAAACACATTAGATTTCATTTCCAATGTAAACAGACAAGGAAGCCGTCTAAATAAAGTACGTCCATCATTTGTTGAATGCACCTCTCAGTCGAGAGGGCTTGGAAATTCCAAGTTCCTCATTTTGATTTGCTTACCCGGGATATTAAAACAATCAGATTCCAGTCAAAAATTTATAAAATAAAAATAACATTCTGACTGCTTGTTCCTTGGCAAATACTTTCCAGAACTGGTTATATAATGATGAAGTGTGCTACACGTATTAGCTATTTAAACACTTTTTGTTGTGTTTGTTTGTTGGTGGTTAACGTCACATATTTATGCACTATGGCTAATCGTGACACAACATGGAGATGAAGTCAAGTTTAGTCAATCGTTGATCAACATGTTGCCCATTTTAGAGGACTTTCACCCCAAGCATTGGTGACTGGGTCCTATTTTACTAGTAAAGCGGAACTGGTTTACCACAGTAAACAAGTGCTGCTTACTTCCCGGGGTTCCCACGGGGAACTTTTTGTTGTGTTATTCCCCGCAGTTCAGTCAATATTTGAAGTTTGATCATCGTGACATGACACTAATCGGTGCCAATTGGTTTCTCAACCAATTGAATGCTGTAAATATTAAAAAGCAAATTAGGGTTGGTACCCCTTCAACTAACAATGATGTTCTTTTGGCAAGGAAGGAAAGAAACGCATCAATTATCGAGCTGAAAAGTGCTTTTAGTTCAATTTTTGTGTAGACTGCTTGTTACATGGGCGTGTGATAAATACAGAACCGCACATACGTTTGAATGGGTTAAAAATTATTGCACTTGATTGCTTTGGCCGAGGATATTACTTGAGCCTTTGGCTCTCGTGATATCCAGGGCCAAAGCAATTTCGTGCGTTAATTCTTAACCCAATCAAATGTATGTGCGGTTCTGTATATGTCTCATTGAAAATTAAACTTCTATTTAAAGATACTGCTATCATGGCAGACAAGGACAGATCTATTTTGGCATAGCCTCAAACACGGGTGTGTGTTGACATGAGTAGCACAGAAACCTGCACACGATGTCCACATATTTGACACCTCATTGGGGTCACAGTCTGTCAGCTGATGCAATGTTACATGTTCCATTCTTTGAATGGTTCAGCTTCAAACACCTTTAATCACATCTGCCATCATCAGACACCAGACTAGAACTTTACCCTTGGAATCCTGATGGTTTCTTCCATGTCAGTTCAATGGCGGCAATTGGAAGAGTCCATATTCATTGTATGGGGGTAGGCCTATTAATATTTTCAACATGCAGCAGTGGGTCTGCACGTTGAAAATATTAATTGGTCTACCCCACACATTCACTCAGCAGCCATCTGACTTGAAGTTGACGTATCATGCTTCTGGGTCGAAAAAACAGCCACTCAGGTTCAAAGGTTTAATAACAACAAAATTGACACATGCTTCAAAATATTGTCTTTCGACAAATGTACCATGGAAGGTCTGAGGTGCATGTGTAGTATGCAATTAAGGTTGTCTTTAAATTCACTTTTGGTAGTCTTCCTTTGATATGACAACCTAGCTATGCTCTTGATAAAGTTTTTGTTGCTGGTACCATGATATCTTTGAAAAAAACATACTCATGTTGCAAATCACCTTTGAAAAATAATGTAGCATCAGTGAAGGGTCAACATGTCTCACCTTTAAAAATGGCTGTAGACAAAGACATCTGAAAAATGTTTTTAACCCTTTACCCAATGCAGACGATATCAAAATTAATTATTTTAATATCATTTTTTTAAATTTTCCAAAAAATTTCAACAAAACCATATCATGTTACTCGTCACTGGAACAAGCTCGATGAGCTCGTTTCAAAGCAGGATCACATGATATGGTTTTGTTGAAATTTTTTGAAAAATAGTATTTTTTAAGCTGCTGAATTTGCCTATTACAAGGGCGGACATGGTCGATTCGTTGGGTAAAGGGTTAAACAAAACCTAACCATTAAAAAAATTGACTGAGTGTTCTTGGGAGATCCCACATCACTATAACACAGGGAACTGCAAACTGTAACAAATTCAGGGCGAACAACCCAACTGTGCTGTACAGAGATAGGAAGACACAACTCTGAACAATTGTTTACTTCTTTTTCAAATTCAAAGGGTGAATATCTTGGCAAAGGTTTCAAGTTTTTCACTTAATGGCTCAAAGGAATCTTTCATTCCAAGAAAGTTTAGTATATACAAAAATATCATCCAGACTGCTTTGATCTGTTTCAACAAACATTAAATTATACAAGGTACACTGATCAATGTTATAAAAAATTATTAAATTCAACACCTTGATGAGCAGTTCATCAGGTTCACAAATTTGTATATGTGAGTTGAACATCAAAAACCAATTCAGTACTTTCTATGACATAGCAGTTTTATTCAGATACGACACTAATCATGATTTTGAATGTTTTGATGCCAAGCCAATCTGCAGTCAAACAGTTCATTGCCTCGAAGATGTGATTTATTCAAGGACTTTTCAAGACCTACGGATGCCATTTCTAAGGGTCTTTCGTGCAATTTTGTGACTTTTCCCCAGTTATTTTCTGAGTAAACAGGAATACCTGGAGAGAACCACCAAGTGAGCAACTGTCAGACTCCACAATGTACTAACTATAGGGTTGATACAGACTTGTCAACTTGGATTTCCATAACATTTCCATATCCCTGACATCAAATTTCCATAAAACCCAATGGTTAAATGTACAAAGGATATCTAAGCTGTTTTAGTGAATATTGGGAATTATATCATGAGTGTGGACCTTAAAATTTTATTTTTCACGAGTGAAAAATAATACTTTCAGGTCCACATGACAAATGAGACTTTTGATAGTCTTCCTTGATATGACTACCTAGCTAGCGTGATGTCATTTAGGAAGCTACTGTGCGATATCTCTCGATATCCATCATGTCGGTGGATATCGAGAAATATCTTTTAGATAATTTGTGATAATTCACAGGCTAGCACATAATAAAACTCGTTATATAATTCTTTTTTTTTTCAATTTCACTCCTCCTATCCACCACCCTTGACAACTCATTTAAACCTATAGGGCCCAATTCCACCGATGATCACTTTGTACTGCATTAAAACATTGAAACTTTTAGGTTACATCGTAAGTACCAGGCAGAGACTTACCGAGAAACAACTGCAAGAAACCAGATGTACTGTATCAAAGAGACAAAAATGTATACAAACCACCAGGCCTTTAAGGGTTAAGCAGCTCCAAACAACAGTGACTCAATTAGTGTTACCTGGTGAACCCTAAAAATTGGGAGTACAAAGATTTTTTTGAATGGTCACATTAGACAAGAGAAATACCCATGTTACATGTTTCTGTTCGTTTTCCATAACTTTTCCAAAACCCATCCCAATTTTCCATACTTTTCTAGGGCCTGGAAAATCAATTTACTGTTTTTCAAGACTTTCCATAACCTGTATGAAACCTATAACTATACACAAACAGATATTGCAGCAGTTGGATGCACAAGCACCATCGATGAGCAGTACACCTTAGGACACAGGGTCATCATTCCCCCAAGTGGTCAATCAGCTTTAAAAGTCTTGCCCAAGGACAGAACACAGTTACTACAGGTCAGAATCTAACAAGTTGACCTTTCAGTTTGAAGTTCATTGCTTTAACCACTGACCCACATGTTCATAGGTACGCTTATGATTAAGAGAGATATCAGTTAAAAACGACTTTTTTTGATGATACATTAGAAAGTGACATATTTATAAGTCATGTAGAATATCTGATAGAACAATGAAGCAGGTTTTAGTTGGTAACATGCTAAATTTCTAAAAATGTTTCAAAGTTTCAATTTCTGTTGCATAACATTAGTTATTGTGATGAATGGATAGAAACATGTTCTGAGGTTTGCGGCTCGGAGCTTATGTTCAATCAAGACATGAAGTATCGAGGTTGAACATATGCTCCGAGCCGCAAACCTCAGACCATGTTACCGTCTATTCATCACAATAATGTATATGCTCCAATAAGACACTACCACTTCAACCGGAATATCATCTGCTGCACGTGTAAAACATCCAGAAAAACAAGAGAGCATGTATCGCTGAAGCAATAAAATGTCCCCTACCGGACTAATGAGCATTAATAATTATACAAATGTTATAACCTAGATGTGATCAGCATGAATTCCATTGAAGCATTTCCCCCAAAAGTCTAGAAAACTGTTATTTTGGAGCTTTTCCATATTTCCAAGGGCCATAACTCACACAAGAATAATGCAATCAGCAGGAAACTAAAACTTCATCTGTAAGTCATTGTTCTAGTAGGCTATAGTTCTATAGTAGGCTACCAAGAATGAAAGCATTTCCAAAACAAGAAGGACACCAACGCCCAAGAGCTCACCAACATTCCTCTTTGATAGTAACTTTGGCAAACACAAGAACTGTATCAAACAGGCTCATAACATGCGACAAAGCTGACCTAAACACAACCTCTTAAAAGTAAAACACAGAAACTGACCTAAACACTAAGTTAAACATGAAATTCCGAGCTAAACAGAAAACTAAACGCAGCTAAAAATGTGAAGAAAAATGTTTAAAATGCAGGGTATGAGGGGTTAATCATGGAACAATGATACTGAGGAACATGTATGATGAATATGAGTGCCATGGGAAGAGAAGGAGCACAGCAGCTGACCTAAACACTTAGTTAAACATGAAATTCTGAGCTAAACAGAAAACTAAACGCAGCTAAAAATGTGAAGAAAAATGTTTAAAATGCAGGGTATGAGGGGTTAATCATGGAACAATGATACTGGGGAACATGTATGATGAATATAAGTGCCATGGGAAGAGGAGCACAGCAGCTGACCTAAACACTAAGTTAAACATGAAATTCTGAGCTAAACAGAAAACTAAACGCAACTAAAAATGTCAAGAAAAATGGCTAAAATGTAGGGTATGAGGGGTTAAATCATGGTAGAATGATAATAATCATCATATAGCACAATTATAAAGGCCATGATATGGAAATAGGGCGAGTAAGTGACCTAAACAGAAGCTTTAACATTATTGGACACGTATGCTGACGCCGACCGATCGAGCCATGCCATAAGCTCACACAACTAAAGTTGGTGAGGTAAGTCCGGAAAACTGATATTTTGGCGCTTATCCATATTTTCAAGGGCCATAACTCACACAAGAATAAGGCATTCAGCATGAAACTCAAAAAACTTGATCTGTAAGTCATCATTCTATAGTAGTTTACCAAAAATGAAACCATTCCGTTGAAGCGTTTCCAAAAAAACCTCTGGAAAACTAAAGTGTGACTGACAGACGAATAGACTAACGGATGGACAGAGTGCAAAGCTATAGTCTGGTAGGGGACTAATAAAGCAGCTTGCTAGTCACTCCATTGACATTACTTCAAATATTTTGCTTGGTGACATCAGACGGTAACATTTGCTACTGGAGCCGTAAACATAAAAGAAACTACACCAGCTCTTATCCAATCAGAGGGCAAGGATTCTACTCTTATTGGAACATTGAATGCTGTGCAACAGAAATAACATTTTTTGAAGGATTAACTCTTAAAAATCAAGGACTTCCCATACACTTTCTGACATCCTTCCCAGACCCTGTTTACCAGACCCTATTCCATCAGTAGAGAACTTGTTTACCACAGTAAACAAACACTGCTCCATTTCCCGGTGCCCGCTTTAGTAGACCTCCACTGCAATGCCGGATCGATGAAGCATAATGAATTAAAAATAAAGTAATGACCAAAAAATCTTGAAAAATTGACAAAGAAATGACTGTAACATCGGTGAAAAATATGCGGGGAACTTTTTTGTAACACATGCGGGAGTGGCTTATCACATCAAATTTCATTGAAATCCATCCAATCATTGCTGAGATATCACTGTGAATGGACAGATGGATGGACGGATGGATGGACAGACACATGTGAACCAGTTTACCCCCTATTGCTTCAAGATTGTAGGGAAAAAGTTGTGGTTTGAAAATTCCAAATTTTGACATCAGTGTGGAGAGTATTAAGGTTACTTATTTTGCATGTAATCAAATTACTGTGATCTATAATTTTTAGTCTAGACAACAAATTAAAATGCTTTGGCAGCTACTCTTATTGTATTAGTCCAAGTAAACTGAACAATAACTGCAAAAAAATTTTATTTTGACTTTTTTAACTCTTCACCTAACTACAATGGAATTTTTCCAACTGACTGACAACAGTGTGGATGCCGTGAACTGGTCACTTTCTACGGGTGAACAATATTTCCATGAATGCAATGATATTCCCAACACAACTTACAGGAATAATCATTCAAAATTTAACAAGGGCAATGCAAAGCGTTGGCCACTGTCCCCAACCTGAAGGGACAGGCATGTTTGAAGTAGCCTTAAAGGTGTTGTGAGACCAAAAAAGTGAAAAAAGGGCCATAACTCTGGGAAAAATTATTGTACAGGACCCCGTTCCTTGTGCATATCTGTTCCCACAGGCAGGTCTATTAGCATATCAAAGGAAATACAAATTCAATCAATAGTTTTGAAATTACAACGCAAAATCTTTGTACAGACAGATAGACGGACAGATGGATGGATAACTTTTACTCGATACCCCCGAATCTGCCTTCGGAGGTCAGGAGAATAATTAATGAAGCACCGGGTACAAGCATCTGAAAAATTTTAGTTAATGAAGCACCGGGTTTTACCTGGTGCTTCATTAACTAAAATTTCCCAGATGATGATTTTTATTACGTGGTAAACACATGCATGAACATTATTGCCCACATGAGGATTACGGCAGGTCCACGGCGACTGTACTGTACACATTTTCAGTTTTTGACTAAAAAACATACCTTGTGACACCCCAATGTAATAAGCTCCATGAGGTCCTTCTAGTAAAGGGTTCATAAACTTTGTTTTTAGCAAGGCTCATTATCTCAAGGAAGTTAATTTATGAACTTTATGGACCTTTTCAAGCCATACTGACGGACCTTTTAGACAATTTTTTAGAATTTTCCATACACCTTTGAGTAAACTCTTGGATATCTGTTTATTTATTTATTATTGTTTAAGGTCACATATTTCTGCACAATGGCTAATGATAATCGTGACAACATGGAGATAAAGTCAAGGTCAGTTAATCGTTTATACCCTAAGTTGCCTATTTTAGAGAACTTGCACCCCAAGCATTAGTGACTGGGTCCTATTTTACCAGTAAAATGGTGCTTATTTACCACACTAAACAAGCACTTCCTCACTTCCCGGGGTTCCCACGGAGGGCGGGCATATCTGTTTAAAAAGGACTGTTTTATATAATACATGACTGATACAGATGCTTGTTACAAACAAGCTTATTTACCCGTGAGGTAAAATATCTCATGGGAGCATGGTGGCTCAGTGATTACAGCACTGAACTTCAAACCGAAAGAACGGTCCATGGTTCGATCCCCACAAGGGATAACTACATTGTGCTGCACTACATCCTGATTGCCTGTGTGGGGGCATGGTGGCACTCAGTACTAAGGCATACTGCATGTCCATGGTGCACTTGTCTTCAACCAAAGCTAACCCTGCTTGTGTGAAGTTAGTACGTTGGGAAGTTGCTCGCAGTTCTCTCTGGCTACTCCGGCTTCCTTCATCTGTAAAACTGTGCGACATTAGGCTCCCAAAGGGAGCCCAAATATTAACCCAGGGACTCAAACAGTTGAAGAGAAGATGCATACCAAATATCAAACGAATCTGACTGAAGGATTTGAAGAAGAAGATTTTTAAAGATTATTCCCCATACTGCACTGCGTTAAGATTCTGGCTCCTGTACTGAGCCCAAATATGAACTGAGGGTCTTAATTAGAACACACTGCTATCTTCTAATCCCCTATCCCCTATGGATGCTGTATACCAAATATCAAAAGACTCTGATCAGTGGTTCTGGAGAAGAAAAGTTTTTTTTTAGTTTTTGCAAACATGCTGACTCAGCATTTTTTACAGAACATCCTGACACAACTATTTATTTATTTATTGGTGTTTAAGGTCACATACTTCTGCACAATGGCTAATCATGACCACAACATGGAGATAAAGTCAAGGTCAGTCAATCGTTTATACCCCATGTTGCCTATTTTAAAGGACTTGCACCCAAGCATTAGTGACTGGGTCCTATTTTACCAGTGAAGCAGTGCTTGTTTACTGCCTTACTTCCCGGGGTTCCCGCGGGGAGCTGACACAACTGATAGTATTTTTTTTTTTAACATTCCATTCTACTAGTCGTAAAGATGCTTCATACCAATTAACAGTTCTCTGTTCCATGTGGAAAATTTTGGAAATATGGGCTTCAATCAAGTTCTTATTACCTAATTGTACTACATGCCAAATTTGGTTCAATTCAGCCCATCGGTTCTTAAATACAAATTTTGGACGGAGCACAGAGAGCCCAAATATTGACCTACAAACTTCTCTTGAACAAATTTTAATCTTCAACACCAAAGAATGTTCCATACCAAATATCTACGCATTCTCTCTGATGGTTGATGAGAAGATTTTAAAAGATTTTTAGGCTTTTTGGGCATTAACCACAGCCCAAAGATAGCTGCATCATTTGAACAAAATATAAAGGGTATACTCCAAAGATGGTCTGTGCAATAAATGTTTGAATTTGGTCCAGTGGTTTTGAAGAAGTCAAGTTTCAAAAGTTAACGGATGCCGGACGTCAAGTGATGGCTATAGCTTCCATTGACTTGCAAGTCAGGTGAGCTTAAAATGGCAAAAATATTAAAACTTGAATGCCGATTTTTGAGAACGATATATGATATGGCCGTTATGCAATACAAAGGGTTACATTCTCATAAGTGCAACAAAAGTATAAAGTGAAGTTTAGCCAATTGTTTATAAATTAAGTTTCTTTAATGATATCCAGTTTACTTGCATATGATTGGTTGAGGTGAGTTTTTCATAACTCGATTAATTTTCCTATCATATGAATGTTTTTGCTTTGTCCCACACATCTGTCAAATAAACAAGAGGTCCCACAGGGCCTGACGTGACCACCTTGAACAGAACACAATATAAACAAAGTTCAAGAATGAGTCTACATTAAGCAATCCATCTCCATAGGATACATTGTCAATCCTTGAGTTCCTCAGGAGTGACAAAAATAATCCGGGCATCATGCCTTTTCTTCAGTTGATCATAATGTAAAATGTTGAGCTCCCCTATGAAGCCCCTTGATACAACCTATGTGGATTAATCTTAGTTACACACCTCTAGATGGTACTGAATACAACATTTCTAATTCTTCAGCTACATGGCCAATTCCGGTTCTCATAGGGAGCCCAAATATTAACCCAGGCTCTCGATTTGAACAAAGTTGAATCTGACCTCCCCAGAGATGTTGTATACCAAATATGAAAGCATTCTGACTGTTGGCTCTGAAGAAGAAACATTTTAAAGAAATTTCTTCATATTGCACTAAGTTAAAATTTGGGCTACCATAGCGAGCCCAAATACTGTATGTGCACAAAAGTTGATATGACTGCAATGATATAAATGACAAAGACTTTGGCCATGTAAGGGTATATTATAGTGCAAGCAAACACCCTAAATTAAATTTTAATGATTTGAAATGAGTGATGTAGCTTTATCAGAGTATGAGTGTGAGATGGGAGTGTTAAGTTTTGTATGAAGTGCTATGCACTTCATACAAAACTGAACACGCCCATCACAGATTCATACTTTGATATTTATTTACTGATTGGTGTTTAAGGTCATCACATACTTCTGCGCTATGGCTAAGCATGACCTCAGCGTGGTCAAAGCCATCCAACCGATTATAACCATGTTGCCCATTTTCAAGGACTTCCAACCCAGTCATTGGTCCTATTTTACCAGTAAACAGAGTTTGTTTACCACTGTAAACAAATAGTACTTCAAACAACTTAAAACACCCATCCCAAGTTCATACTTCGATATTTATTTATTGATTGGTGTTTAAGGTCATATATTTCTGCAAAATGGGCTAAGCATGACCTCAGCATGATTATAAAAGCAAGTCCAACCAACCGATTACAGGCCTCGTATTTTCAGGAGAGCGATCTATTCGCATGCCTACTGCTCCCTTTAAAAATATTAAGGAGGGCGAAAACTAGCCCTCCTAGCCTTAGAAAATAATGCTTACCATAACAGCCTATTCCTAAAACTCACACCTTTTTAGATATCTGCTATGTTTGTGGTCTGGTCTCTGTGAGACGGCCACACTGCCCCTCATACACCTCCAGACCTTGCTGAGGTCTGGAGGTGTGGAAGAGGCAGTGTAGTAATCTCACAGAGACTACCTTGTTAGCAGCAGCAAGCAAAATTTATCAAGCCCACGACTAAGCCGAATTCATTAACAGTAAAACTTCATTTTGCCACTATTAGCTTTTGTATGCTTGAGGAGAGCTAATTGTTCCCCTAGGCCATGTGAGAGGAGCGATGTTTAGCCGTCCTGCATTTTTTAGAATGTCAGGCCTGCGATTATAACCATACTGCCATTTTCGAGGACTTCTAACCCAGGCATTGGTCCTATTTTACCAGTAAAACAGAGTTTGTTAACCACTGTAAACAAGCACTACTTCACTTCCCGGGGTTCTCACAGGAACATACTCTGATAAAGATACAGATAATTCATTTCAATTCCTATATAAAGGTCTGAGATAATGTGAAGAAAAACATCAATTTTGAAAATGGATGCATATGTAAGTGAAGAAATTCCTTTGATATGTTTTATGAAATTGTAAAATTACACAAGAAACATTAATCAATGAATGAATCACCATGAAATTTATGAACTATAATGCTTTGATGTTGGATCAATTGTTACAACATGTCATAATTCAACAGCAATTTTGCAGTTCCTATCAGAAATCAATGTACTAGTTTACTGGAAACATATTGACTACATCATCCTGCACACAAATTATTCAATTCTTTTCAGTAACACTTACAACTACAACAAATTGATATACTGTGATATTCAATAACCCAGGGTACACAGGATTCACCGGTGGGAGAGATCCGCTGACATTTATTTGAATCTGTCATTCTTTTATTTGTCCTGATTTTGTTTTGTTTTTTCTGTTACATGATTTCAAATAAACTAAGTATCTTAACACAAACCTGTTTCCATTATACAGTACGTGGAGAGGGTATTATCACCAAATCACCTGCAGAGTGAAGATTCCACCCAAGAAATAATTGCAAATTTGTCGCAAAGCATAACAAGCACAGGCAAAGTTTCAACCAATGGACCTCCGGGTTAAACCCGGAGGTCCATTGGCTGAAACATTGCTTATGTATTTTGTCTATAGGTATAAAATTTGAAAGTTATAGTTTGGGTGATAACTACACTCCACGGGTGATTTAGTTACAATCCACTCTCCACGTACTGTATGACTGAAAACACTCACGTTTCATTTTCCTGTTCATTTCCACCAACATCCTTTCTATGAACAAGTGATGGTGATGGTAAAACATATGATGTAAGATTCAGTCCCTGGAGTGTCCGATAATTTACCGAGTATGGCTCAATGATGTTCTTTGGCGTATCTATGAGGTACCCATGAAATTCTATGGGGTATCTATAAGATTCTACAGGGTATCTATGGGATAAATACACAGAATGACATGCGTGTGTGAATGGTTAATCGGTATGGCATGAGTGCCAGTGCAGAAGGATAGAACAAGAGGCCACAGGCCTCAAGTTTTATCCTTCCACGCTGGCACAAGTGCCATATTGATTAACCCATTCACACACACTTGTCATTCTGTGTTTATTACATGCCCTCACATCTATAAAAAAAAAATATGAGAATGACAATCAGCAATTCATTTGACAACTATCAACAAGAGCACTGCTGGGCATTGCATCATACGCCCGTGAACTGTTCAAATTGTACCATTTTAACACATTTGCAATTTTTTTAGAGTGCGAGAAATTTATACTGGCATATATATGTTACGGTCAGACTTTGAAATCAGTGATTTTGTGAAATGACTAAATTTTTCAGTCATTTGAGAAAAAGACTAACAAGTTTGAAGCCAATCGAAAAACAAATAATAAAGTTATCATCCGGAAACCAAATATTTGACGAAGAATTCTAAGTCCAACAGGGGCCATAATTCAGGCAAAAATTGTTCAGACCGACCCCATATTCGAACTTGTCCTGTATTTTGTTGTGATTAAACCACATACCAAGTTTGGAGCCGATCGGAAAACAAATACTAAAGTTATCATCCGGAAACCAAATATTTGACGAATTTTGTATTTTGTTGTGATTAAACCACATACCACATTTGACCTGTATTTTGTTGTGATTAAAACACATACCAAGATTGGAGCCGATCGGAAAACAAATACTAAAGTTATCATCCGGAAACCAAATATTTGACGAATTCTAAGTCCAACTGGGGCCATAATTCAGGCGAAAAATGTTCGGACCGACCCCATATTCGAACTTGACCTGTATTTTGTTGTGATTAAACCACATACCAAGTTTGGAGCCGATCGGAAAACAAATACTAAAGTTATCATCCGGAAACCAAATATTTGACGAATTCTAAGTCCAACTGGGGCCATAATTCAGGCGAAAAATGTTCGGACCGACCCCATATTCGAACTTGACCTGTATTTTGTTGTGATTAAACCACATACCACATTTGGAGCCGATCGGAAAACAAATACTAAAGTTATTGTTCGGAAACCAAATGGACGGACGGACAGACAGACGGACAACGCCATACTATAATACGTCCCGTTTTTCAAACGGGTGTATAACAAAAAGAACACATTTTATCACCAACCAAATTTGCGAAGGGAACCTTTATTACTATTTCGTCACCTAAGTTCCAATGTGTTCTATATGCCTACTGGCACATAGAACAAATTGGAACTCAGGGGACGATTTTTAGCTATCATTAGTGATTCAAATTGTAATTGCGGAGTACAATTTGTAGAAAATTCCAGTGAAATTTCACTTCTTTATAAAAATAGTCTGTCAACAATTTCCTTTCCACACATATGTGCAGAACAGATTTTTATTTTCCGCATCGTTTAGTTTTGCTGTAGACGGGTGATTACCTAGAAAAGGCATGTAATAAACTGCTGAACTTGCTAATTTTACAGGTGGAGGATGTCGTAGTACATAGAGAAACTACTGGGCACGCACAAACTTCTGAACAACTAACCCGGCACAAGCAGGGTTAGCACTGATTGAAGGTAAATGTACCATCAGCATTTTGTTAGAATTTGTATGTGGTGTGTGCCCAGTGATACAATGCAGAGGATGTGGGTTAGAATCGAAAGCAAAATGCCAAGTAGTCATCTGGATAAGTAAAAAGTCACATTTGGTAGACTGATCATGTGAAATATTACAGAATACAGATACAGAGTTGGTACTTTAAGCCCAACCATCATTGGTGAGGATGAAAAGGCATTCTTTTACAGAGTGGGAAAATAATAAACATATCTGGAATGTGACATATTTAACATTTAAAGACATCAAGCCATTCAAACGTTAGGGCATTCCATATCATTGTCCAATGTAGAAGAATTCAACCACATTGGTCTAAAGGAACAACATGTCTGTTTGTTCACTGGCATTTAACCCTTTGAACTCTAGTGGTATCTTCCAATACAGTTCAATGGCAGCAATTAGAAGAGACCAGATCCATTATTTGGGGCAGACCAATCAATATTTTCAATGTGCAGCCTCGGGGCTGCAAATTGAAAATATTGATTGGCCTACCCCACACATTTACTGAACAGCCATCCTATGTAATGACGTTATGACGTATTACGTTCCTGGGAGGAAAAACGGCCACATGGGTTCAAAGGGTTAACTCCTTGAATGCTGGTGGCAGATATTCCTGCCCAGGATACAAAATCTCTTGTCACTGAAATAAGTATAATTTTGACACATTTAAACAAATTTTCTTCTGGAAATTGAAAGTACTTTTTGACCAATGATTATTTCTTGAGTTATTTATTTATTTATTTGGGTTTAAGGTCACATTCTTATGCACAATGGCTAATCATGACTGTGACAGTTTTACGGGTGGAGGAAGCTGGAGTACCCGGAGAGAACCACCGAGCAACAACGAGCAACTGTCAGCTCCTCAACATTCTAACTCTGTTCAAGCTCCGCTCTAGCAGGGTTACAGCGGTTGAAGACATGTGCACCATCGACGTGCAGTACGCCTTAGTACACGGCGTCATCATGCCCCCATGTAGGAAACCGGGATAAAGTGCCTTGCCCAAGGACACAACGCGGGTCGTCCCTGGCGGGGATCGAACTCGGGACCTCTAGCATAGAAGTCCAACAGTCTACCACTGAGCCACAGTGCTCCCATTTCTTGAGTTAAATTTAGATGATTCTTTCATCAAATATAGTCATGGCATTGCTGCTTCACAGCAACCACGACTGGATCTGCTGAAAAATATTTTGAAAATAATAATAATAATAATATAATAAGGACAATTTCAACAGCCATGGCCACATTGTGTCAGTTTTACGGGGGAAGAAAGCTGGAGTACCAAGATGGAACCACGAAGCAGTGGTGAGCAACAGTCACATTCTTCAATTTATTTACTCAGCAAAGGCAGAAGCAACTGATGGCAAGTGCATCATCAACGTGCAGTGAGACTTCATACAGAGCACCATCAAGCCCAACATGGGTAATCAGGATTAACTCTTAACCCGCTGAGTATTTTCAAGATATTTTTCATCAACTCTAGTCATGGCTGCTTCAGATCAGCCATGACTAGTTTTGATGAAAAATTCATCTAAATAAAAGTTTAGAAATCTTTTCGTGAAAAAATCTATTTGGTTTAGAAGGGGAAAATCTGGTTAATAGTGCCCAAGTGATACTTATTTCAGTGGCAAGAGAAATCCTGTCCTTGGCAGGAATATCTGCCAGTAGCATGCAAGGAGTTAAGCGACTTGCCCAAGGACACAATGCAATTATGCAGGTGAGGATCAAACCATCAATCTATAGGTTTAACCCTTTACCTAACCTGAAAAGCAGACAACACTTGCAAAAAACAAATTCTTGAATAACTAATTTTTTTTATTTTTTGTCTCAAAAAGATAGGTTATGACCCCTCGATGGAATGAGCTTGTTCCAATGAGGGGCCATAACCTATGTTTTTGAGACAAAAAATGAAAAAATAATGAAAATTAATTGGAGATTTTTGAGAATAGATCGGGCCTGTTTTGGTCGTTATGCTGGGTAAAGGGTTAACCCTTTACCTAACATAACGGCCAAAACCGGCCAGTGCTATTCTCAAAAATCGCCTATTAATTTTCATTCTCGTTCCAACGAGGGGTCATAACCTATGTTTTTGAGACAAAAAATGAAAAAAATTAGTTATTCAAGAATTATTTTTGCAAGTGTCATCTGCTTTTCATGTTAGGTAAAGGGTTGAAGTTCAATGCTCTAACCACTGAGCCACCACGTTTCCAAAGGAACAACATTACATTAGAACAAATACTACTAATAGAAGAATGAGATATCTGACTATAACTGCAATTCTGTAGATCCAGACTGTAATTCCAAGTCTCATTATGAAAATGAAACACTTACATGAGAGACACTTCTGAATACTAAATAGAAATCAATAATATTAATTAATTAACACTGTAGTCAGACATTCCCTTACAGAACAACTCAGTTGACAGATGTTTAGTCAGTTTCAATTAGCCTGTGATGTGAAAGATCTAAGGCTTGATTCAAAAGGAAACAAATGAAACTCAAATGAGTTAAGATGTTCAGGCAGAGGAAAACAAATGAAATGGTTCAGGTTTTACCGACCTACCCTAATTTTTCTGCGTGCACTTGACATAAATAATTACGTATGTAAGAACTCAAGTTTTATCTGGCACTTTATCTGAGTACAGAGTATGAATGTGGGATGAGTGGGTTAAATTGGATGAAATGCTATGCATTTCATACAACTTAACCTGCCTATCCCACTTCCATACTCCGATAAAGTGACAAATAATTCATTTCAATTCTTATAATTAATTTAAAGTATATGATTACAATGTTTAACTCCGAGCAAACTGGTAGCATCTCAATTTTTTCGTCAGTGACTCCATCCATATTGCACATGCTGTATAAAAAATTTAACAAATTATATCTTGTATGACTGAGCTCACTCAATGAGCTCTGTCAAACAACATATAATTTTTTAAAGTTCAGTTGCACTGTGGGAAAAAATTGCTGTTGAAAAATTTGGTATTTTTACATCAGAAAGCAGCGGTTTAATTATTTAAAAAATTGTGGGTAAAGAGATGTTTAACAAAACTTCCTTATTAATGAGTAAAATTTAAACACAAGGAGCACCTGCACTAACACGCCGTCTATCAAATTACATCCTGAAAGCTTGTCACCAAAGAAAATACCCACACTTATCTGTACACGAGGGCATAAAACCACAGGGTTGGAATGCATGTTATCGAACAGATTTTATTTTAGATCAAAACAAAAAGGTAGAGTTTTTGTTTGACAAACGCAAGTAAAATTTATGAATACCATATTATATATTTATAATAAATATAAATAATAATATTTCAACAAGATTTTCGACTTTTGTCAAAGTGTTTTTTGAGAGTTCAATTCATGTATCTATCGAGAAAAGCTGTTACAGTCAGGGTTCAAATACATTTTCAACATAAAACAACTTTTCAAGCACCAAATGAAAATTCCATTACTTTATAGATGTATATGAAATATTATATTGAATGGGTTCAATACCATATCATCTTACAATCGCAAACTTTATATTTCACTTGATGCTGATTAGGCTATAGTTGGATGGCAATAACATTTTTATGAATTGCTGTTTAAGGTCACATATTTCTGCACAATGGGTATTCAATACCACAAAATGGATATAAAGTGAAGTCCAGCCAATTGTTTAACCCATGTTACCCATTTTAGCGGACTGCCACCACAGCCACTGGTGACCAGGTTCTATTTTACCAGTAAAACAGATTGTTTACCACAATAAATAAGCACTGCCTCATATACCAGGGTTCCCATAGGGAATCACGATAGGTATAGAGAATAATATCCCTCTGGAAGTGATACTCTGTGCACAATACATTTAGACTGACATCACTGCAATTAAACATTGCAAAGTATATAATAATGAAAGTGTCAATGACACTGTAGCTCAACTTGTCAAGACAAAGACATGTACATGTATAGTATGTGACACAGCAATGACAAACATCAAGGTAATGACCTGATAACAAAGGTACATATAAAGTATTGTAACAGTCTGTGCATAAATACTGACGGTTGCCTGTAACAAATGTATAGGTAAAGTATTGTAAAGGTAGGTAACAGTCAGATGCTAAACTAGAAAAAAATCTTTGAGTCCTAGAGTGGGTCTGACTGAACCCCAAAATATTTGTTCTCAAAGCATAGTGATAACAAAGGCACCCCAAAACACACTCATTCCTGTCCCAAGGTGAAAACAAAGGTACCCAAGAAGTTTCGTGAAGATCAGTTCACAAATATGAGCTGTGTAGAAGTTGTGACAAAAAACTGATTGGACCTAATTTCGGTACAAAATGGCCACTGGCAGCCATCTTGAATTTTGGACCACACCCAAAAACACTCGTTCTCATCCCACGGTGATAACAAAGGTACCCAAGAAGTTTCGTAAAGATCGGTTCATAAATACGGCCTCTATCCTGAGCCGTATAGAAGTTGTGTACAAAAAACTGATTAGACCTAATTTCGGTACAAAATGGCCACTGGCAGCCATCTTGAATTTTGGACCGCACCCAGAAACACTCGTTCTCATCCCAAGGTGATAACAAAGGTACCCAAGACGTTTCGTGAAGATCGGTTCATAAATACAGACTCTAGCCCGAGCTGTATTGACATGTGTACTTACTGTGTGTAAGTAGCACTGAAAAAATCAAAGTTCATCTAATTTGCATAATTTCTGCACGAGAAAAAAACCCGTATTATATGTGATGTATCCCATGGTACTAAACATTCACACAAAAAATTATTCAAATCAGCGCTTTCATATGGAAGTTCTGTGCAAAAATCTGATTGCACCAAATTTTGTACAAAATGGCTGCCATCGGCCATCTTGAATTTCGGACCGAACCCCAAAACACTCATTCTCGTCCCACGGTGATAACAAAGGTACCCAAGGAGTTTCGTAAAGATCGGTTCATAAATACGGCCTCTAGCCCGAGCCGTATTGGCATTTGCACTTACAGTGCTGAAAGTAACACTAAAAAACATCAAAGTTAGTCTAATTTGCATAATTTCTGCACGAGAAAAAAACCCGTACTATATGTGATGTGTTCCATGTTACTAAACATTCATACAAAAATTTATTCAAATCAGAACTTTCATACAGAAGTTCTGTACAAAAGATTGATTGCACTAATTTTGGTACAAAATGGCTGCTGGTGGCCATCTTGAATTTTGGACCACACCCCAAAACACTCGTTCTCATCCCACGGTGATAACAAAGGTACCCAAGAAGTTTCGTAAAGATCGGTTCATAAATACGTCCTCGAGCCTGAGCTGTATAGAAGCTGTGTACAAAGAACTGATTAGACCTAATTTCGGTACAAAATGGCCACTGGCAGCCATCTTCAATTTTGGACCGCACCCAGAAACACTCGTTCTCGTCCCAAGGTGATAACAAAGGTACCCAAGAGGTTTCGTGAAGATCGGTTCATATATACAGACTCTAGCTCGAGCCATATTGACATGTGTACTTACTGTGTGAAAGTAGCACTGAAAAAATCAAAGTTCATCTAATTTGCATAGTTTCTGCACGAGAAAAAAACCCGTATTATATGTGATGTATCCCATGGTACTAAACATTCACACAAAAAATTATTCAAATCAGCGCTTTCATATGGAAGTTCTGTGCAAAAATCTGATTGCACCAAATTTTGTACAAAATGGCTGCCATCGGCCATCTTGAATTTTGGACCGGACCCAAAAACACTCGTTCTCGTCCCACAGTGATAACAAAGGTACCCAAGGAGTTTCGTAAAGATCGGTTCATAAATACGGCCTCTAGCCCGAGCCGTATTGACATTTGCACTTACAGTGCTGAAAGTAACACCAAAAAACATCAAAATTAGTCTAATTTGCACAATTTTCGCACGAGAAAAAACCCCGTATTATATGTGATGTATCCCATGGTACTAAACATTCATACAAAAAATTATTCAAATCAGAGCTTTCATATGGAAGTTCTGTACAAAAAACAGATTTCTGCATCATCGGTACAAAATGGCGGCTGGCAGCCATCTTGGATTTCGGACCGCACCCAAAAACACTCGTTCTCGTCCCACTGTCATAACAAAGGTACCCAAGAAGTTTCGTAAAGATCGGTTCATAAATACGGCCTTTAGCCCGAGCCGTATCCAATTGTTGACGTACGGACAGCTGGACGGACAGACAGCCAGTCGGACGACGGGCCATGACAAAAGCTCAAATTTGGCTTCGCCAAAGTTGAGCTAATAAAATGAATAACAATTGTTCTTGAGTAGGTGACAAAATTATCTCATTGGTGACTACAAGAAAATCAAAGTTTTCATGTGTGGCTTTCAAAAGTCACGAAACAGATAATTCTGGTACAGTGCAGTCACCATGAACTGGTCATATTCCGTGCGTGATCAGTGATGTCCATACATGCATTTACCAGGTAATAAAAAATAATCATCAGCAAAATTTTATTAATGAAGCAACGGGTTGTACCCGGTGCTTCATTAATTAAATTTTTGATGATTATTCCTATAATTAGTGTTTAGAATCTAATATTATTGCGTCAGTAGAAATACTGCCCACACGTGGAAAGTGACCCGTCCATGACGGCCATACTGCACCTACTCCAAAACAGTTGGTATCCTTTATCTATTTTCTGTGGTCTGCCTACATCAGGTCCTTGTAGTGACCAATAAAATGTTTTACAAAATGGCTTTAAAACGATATCAGTGTCTGGAAAAATAGATTCAAAGTATTTAACTAACGGCCACTGCTTGTTTTGTACTAATAACCCGATTTGTGGTAAAACAATCATCTACTTTGGTTATCAAGTGAATACAGGAAAAAATCAATCGTTTTATACACTTTCCCGCAGTTTCCAGACCTTGATAAGATAAACCAATTAACTAACATACAAATAGTTACTTAACACTTAACCTGACATAACAAACTTACTCACCCAGCATTTTTATTATTGTTTTAAATTTTTGACGAAAAAAACAGTTTTATACAAAAATTACCTTTTTTTTTAGTTATTCCAAATATTTTGGGGCAAGTCCTCTAGTCATATTACAGGCATGAGAATGACATGCAACTAAATTTGTTGAAATTAGCTAAAATTCTCACATTTTGTTGGAAAAATCTGTGAAATTTATTTTACTTAAAAAATAAAAGAACAAAGAAGTTTGAAAGTTTTAGTGACACTGTACCTTAACTTGTCTGTGTGTTGTGTTTGAAGAAAAGGATAATAGTCAATGTTTATGAAAGGATTATGAAATAAGACAAGAATTGTGATAATTGGGAAAATGTTAATTTCTGTTCCCTGCATGCTAAGTTTTCAATAACAATAATATGAGGTGTAGACTGTACTAAAGAATTGAGGGGTGGGTTAATGTAGCCCTCGCAGTTTATGTATGTGGCCCTCACAGTTAATGTATGTCAACAAAGTTACCAAATTACAGTGAAATTATTCCAAAACGAGTCATCCTATCAAGTTACAATGAAATGCCTTCATAAATATGGCCTGTAGACTGTGCTAAAGGTTTTTGGGCTTCGGGCCTGTGTAGCCATCACGATTGACCGATCGCAACCAAAAGGAGACGTCCTCATCTCGACATCATACTGAGTCATCTACCAAATTACAATGAAATCCCTTCATAAATATGACCTGCAGTCTGTCCTAAAGTTTTTCGGGTTTTGGGCTCGGGCAGCCATCATGGTTGAATGATTGTGACCAAAAGGGGACGTTCTCATCTGGGTATTATCTGGAGTGATCCCAAAAAGTCACAATGAAATCCCTTCATAAATATGACCTGTAGACTGTGCTAAAGGTTTTTGGGCTTTGTGCCCCTGTAGCCATCACAGTTGACCAGTCATGACCAAAAGGGGACGTTATCATCTAGACATTATATGGAGTCAACCCACCAAGATACAATGAAATCCCTCTATAAATACGACCTATAGACTATGCTAAAGGTTTTGGGGTTTTGGGCTTGGGCAGCCATCACGGGTGAATGATCACGACCAAAAGGGGATGTTCTCATCTAGATATTATTTGGAGTCATCCTACCAAGTTACAATGAAATCCCTTCATAAATATGACCTGTAGACTGTGCAAAAGGTTTTCGGGCTTCGTCACAGTTGACCAATCGTGACAAAGGAGACGTTCTTATCTAGACATTTTATGAAGTCAACCTACCAGGTTACAATGAAATCCCTCCATAACGACGACCTGTAGACTGTGCTAAAGGTTTTGGGCTCGAGCAGTCGTCACGATTGATAGATTGCGACCGCATTTGGAAGTTCTCATCAAGACATCATATGTAGTCATACTACCAAGTTACATTGAAATCCCTCCATATTAAATATGACCTGCAAACTGTGCGAAAAGTTTTGGGGTTTCGGGCTTGGGCCGCCGTCATGGTTAACAGATCATGACCAAAAGGGGACGTTCTCATCTAGATATTATACGGAGGCATCCTACAAAGTTACAATGAAATCCCTACATAAATACAACCTGTACACTGTGCTAAAGGTTTTTGGGTTCTGGGCTTGGGCAGCCATTACGGCTGACTGATCGTGACCAAAAGGGGACGTTCTCATCTAGACATGACCCCAAACCTGCATATGAATTTTTGTGATGATCAGACAAGAACTACGGGGTGTAGCCTGTGCTAAAGGAAAATGTGAACAGACTCACAGACTAACAGACTTCAGCACGCGTGATGGCAATAGCTAATCTTGACTTTGTCAAGTTAAGCTAAAAAAAAACAAGACCAATACTGGGTCTGGACCTGCGTCGCTGCATGCAATTGAATCGGCAAACAGGAAGTGGCTGCATGGCAGATCTGAAAATTGCATACACGATACAACTGATCATTATCAGGATCCAGATGAAATATAAAATCAATCCCTTGCATAGAAGCCGAGAAAAGTTTGACGAAAAATTTCAATGTTCAGTGGGTACAGTAAAATTTCAAAGTACCGGCAAACAGGAAGTGGCTGCACGGCAGATCTGAAAATTACTTACACGATACAATTCATCATTATGAAGCAGCAGACCAAATATAAAATCAATCCCTTGCACAGAAGCTGAGAAAACCTTGACGGTAAATTTTAATTTTCAGTGGGTAGAGTAAAATTTCAAAGTATCGGCAAACAGGAAGTGGCTGCACGGCAGATCTGAAAATTGCTTACACGATACAACTCATCATTATGAAGCAGCAGACCAAATATAAAATCATTCCCTTTCATAGAAGCCAAGAAAACTTTGACGGAAAAAGTGTTTCAGACTGACGGATGGACTGACGGACAGAGTCGAGCGGTTACTAGACCTGCTCTGCCGCTGGCGACGCAGGTAAAAAAGAACAAAGAGTGAACCTGCTGGTTGACAGGTATTTTATTTCTATAAATTTGCATGAAAATGGTCTTTTAATTTTCATGCAAATTTATAGAAATAAAATTTCAGTATTTTCATGATGAAATCGCTGAAATCAGCAAATTTGCTGAAATTTGTTATACTAGATTTTGGTCAAGAATTTTCTCCAATAACTCAGGAACAGGGGGTGACAGACAGATAGCCAATCTGGCTTTTTCACCCCCTACAGAATATTATTGACTAAACTTTTGAAATATATGTATTTGTAACCATTATTGTATTTGTAACCATGTATACTGTGAATAAATTATCTGCATCTGAGGTGTACACTCCCCAACGTTATCATCAAAACTGATACCCCACTAGGTATTCTGTGAGGTGGGTTATCAAACTGACCATTTCGCTTCAAAACACAACAGAAACCTAAGAATTTTGAAATGGCCTTCAGGTGAGAAGAGTTTACAACAACTTGAGCAAATTTATCTCTGGCACTGTCTGGCAATGAAAAATATGTAGAACAGGATGAAGTTTATTTGAAAACACACAGGCAGGTAGCAATGTGATTTTGTTAGATAAGGCTAGGGATATTTAGGGTGTTCCTTGCATCTGACAGATAAACAAGATGACTATTCAAACAGATGTCAACACAACACACTCCATTCATAATAATTATCAAGAACCTATCATCAAACACTATCAACACTCTCACTGGCTGAGTGTTAGAAGCAACTATCATGACTCTACTGAAAAATGTTGGAAACCACTTTAGTGGCTTTATACATTACGCATTCATTTCGCTAATTTGCTCAAAAGTAAAAATGCAAAAACATATATACAAAATCAATTTGTTACAATTTATTGTCGAGTGCCAATGGGCACTCTCCAATAAATTGTGAATAAAAAAAAATCTTTACAAACAAAATCCTTATAAAATATTTCTCCCCTTGCTGGATGTCTAGTATCCTTAAAAAATAATCAAGCTTCAAATAATCTTTGATAAATAATTTACCACTCTACCAATTTATTTATTTATTTATTTATTGATGTTTAAGGTCACATATTTATGCACAATGGCTAACCATGACCGTGACAGTTTTACGGGTGGAGGAAGCTGGGGTACCCAGAGAGAACCACCGAGCAACGACGAGCAGCTGCCAGCTCCCCAACATCGTAACCCCGCACTGCAGCACAGGCAGGGTTAGATTGGTTGAAGACATGCGTACCATCGACGTGCAGTACACCTTAGTACACGGCGTCATCGTGCCCCCACGCGGGCAATGGGGATAAAGTGTCTTGCCCAAGGACACAACGCAGTTGCCGCAGGTGGGATTCGAACCAAGGACCTCTCGGCTTGCAGCCTGCACCTCTACCTACTGAGCCACCATGCTCCCACTCTACCAATTAACAATCAAGTGCTTTGATTAAAATGTATACTCCACTGAAGCTCATTTAATTGGATATCTCTTAATAGAATATTGATTAGTTTAAAATACAAACCCATTTACCATACCTTCAAAACAAATATGACCTGCTAACTGCATATAGGTTACAAAGTAAACATCTGATAATTAAATAATCTATCGAACTTTGAAGAGATTACTCGGACAAACCCTGAATTTCCCACACTATTTGACATTTTTTGCCTCAATACATCCAATATAGGCAATGTATTCTGTCAAGCAAGATATAATAGAATAAATGCTGAGATTATCATAAGACAGGAAAATGTCTCAATTCTAATTAATTAAATAAGCAAGGTAATTGAATATGTTTCATTGGCAATGTGGTTATTCAAATAACAGGGTTCCACTGTATTTAACAGAAAATTGTCAAGAAAAAACATTTATCATACTTATATTGCAGAATAGACCTGACTGTTAATTGCATATAGGTTATCCAAAAAATCAATGCTTGTTTGTTTATTGGTGTTTATTTAACATGACTTTCGACATCAAGGTCAAATTGTGTCAAGACAGCTTTACAGGTGGAGGAAGCCCAAGTATCCAGAGAGAACCACTGAGAACTGGCAAGTAACTATCAGACTCTCCAACTTATTAAACTGAGACAAGCTGGGTTAGGCCCCATGAAGTTGATGATCTGTTTCTTAGGTCTTTTTTTGTAAAATTGCATGTGGGGAGGAGGGTTATTTTATGTTTTATTTTTGTAATTATTTCTTTGCCATCAAAAGTTCATGATCTTGGTTTGTTGTATGTTTTAGCCCTCATAATCTACAGAATAGCATGGGTGGTGGTGTATTTCGTCCCTTGAGTGCAAGAAGGCTTTGCAATGTTAAAGCATTGCAAAGCCTTGTTGCACTCAAGGGACAAATTTATCAATTTTATTAACTTGGGTAAAATATCAGACATAAACCATTTAATTTTAATTTTATTAAAATTTGCATTGGTTATAAAAAAAGAGAGTATGCAGCAGCCAAAAAGACCATGAGAAACAGATTTTTAACTTTTTTAGGCCTAAGCACTGGATTGTATTTAAGGCAAGTATATTATCTTGTGCTGTATCCTTTAATATAAAGCACCACCATGTTCTAACTTGGGAAATCAAGATTAAGTGTCTGGTCAAAGGACAATACATAGATGATGCAGGTCAGGATCGAACATCAAACACCCAACCTGAAGTCCAATTCAAAAACCAAAGAAACCCCTCTACAATCATTAAATTCCCAAGCATCGTAGCAAGCTCCTGGGCTGCCAGTCTAATTCTGTTATGGAATTCGATGATGTTATGGGCTATTTGTTTACCCACTTTTTGTGGAAATTGCACGCAGACGACCACTGATGTACAGAAAAGTTGCCGTGGACTGGTTGTAATCCATGCGTTGGCAGTGATTTTCATGCATGCATTTACCAGGCAAATTTTTTTATTTTATTAGGGTTTAACAACACATTAACAGCCAGGGTCATATCATGTCGGTGACAGTTTTACGGGTGGAGGAAGCCGGAGTATGTGGAGAGAACCACCGAGCAACGACGAGCAGCTGTCAGCTCTCCAACATCGTAACTCTGAACTGCGGCACAGGTAGGGTTAGATTGGTTGAAGACATGCGCACCATCGACGTGCAGTATGCCTTAGTACACAGTGTCATCATGCCCCCATCTAGGCAATCGGGGTTAAGTGCTTTGCCCAAGGAAACAACGCGGGAGCACGAATCAGTCGCTGAAATGGTCACCTATCCAACTACTAACTGCGCTCGACGTTGCTTAACTTCGGTGATCGGACGAGAACCGGTTACCGCGACACCAACGTGCCCCCCCATTTACAAGGTAATAAAAATCATCATCAGCAAAATTTTACTTAATGAAGCACCGGGTTGTACCCGGTGCTTCATAAATAAAATTTGTGATCATTCCTATAATTAGTGTTTGCAATTTAATATTACTGCGCCCATTGCCCACTGGTGAAAAGTAACCAGTCCACGGCAGCCATGCTGTGATGTGATATCCTTTCACTCACATAGATTGTCTTTCATGCTCCAGTTACAGTTATTTCAGTCAATAAGTATATAATTCACCTTGACACCATTAGGATATTAACACAATTAGTGGAATAGTGTGAAACTCACAGTTGTTGGAAATCTGCAAACTTTGATGCAGTACGGTAAAAATCAGTTGTTGGAAATCTGCAAACTTTACTACAGTAAATTTATTCAAATTCAGAGTACAAATAACTCTACAACAAGAATATTCAAGTCCCTAAGCGAAGACTTGAAAAGGCAGAAGTCAGTAACGACAAGCCAGAATTCCAGAAAAAGCTGGAAAACTTACATCCCTGGGAACAGTTATGTAAAATTTTCAGTACAGTACGGTTGATAAAAAATTGGTCTTTTCTAATTTCACGACCCGCTCTTCACACTTATACCAGTGGGTCAAAATCTTGTAAGTAAAATACAGAAAAATCAAGAAAGCATAAAGAAACAGATAAAAAAATAGAAGCTCAAATTCAATGGTCTCACACTTTTTTTTCCTGAAATGAGAGCCTCTACAGTGTTACAGAGTGGAAAGTGGACATATCAGTTGCGATTCAAGCAAAATTCTCAGTCCGCTTTTGTGATCACAGTACTATACATTTCATTTTTACTTACATGACGAGTGGAATGTAATCTTCTTTTAATATTCTTTTAAAATTACTTGAACCCTTAAACCTGTGGAGAATTTAAAAAAAATATTTTCCATCAATTCTAGTCATGCTTGCTGTGCAGCAGCCATAACTAGATTTAATGAAAAATTCTGTAACATTTACTGAAGAAATCATTAATGAAAAAGTTGATTAAGCTGACAGGGTAAAATGTGGTTAACAGTGTCCAAATTATACTTATTTTAGTGGCTAAATATTTCCTGTCCTGGGCAGGAATATCTGCATGCAAGGAGTTAACCCTTTATGCAAAGCAGAGAATATCAAAATTAATTATTTTAATAACTATTTTGAAAAAATTTTCAAAAACATTTCAACAAAAATATATCATGTGATCCCTCATGGGAACGAGCTCATCATGCTTGCTCCAATGAAGGGTCACAATGATATGGTTTTGTTGAAATATTTTTAAAAAGTTATTTTTTTCAACTGCTCAATTTGCAAATTTGGAAGATGCGGGCGATTCAACAGGTAAAGGGTTAAAGGCTTCAAAATCAGGTCAAATTTGGTTAAATGACATATTTGGTCATCATATATGATATTTGACAAAGCGGCAAAAACAGTTTGGTTGGAACTATACCAGAAATATGACGAAAGTATTGGGATATGCTGAGTTTTTTTTTAAATATACCATTAATGGAGGTATAAATATGATTCTGACAAATCAATACATATTAAAGATACAGTGGAGCCCACTTAACCCTTTACCTAATGAATCGGCTGCATCTGCCTGCGTAATAGGCAAATTTAGCAGTTGAAAATATATTAATTTTCAGAAAATTACAACAAAACTATATCATGTGACCCCTCATTGGAACGAGTTCGTTGAGCTCGTTCCAATGAGGGGGTCACATGATATGGTTTTGTTGAAATATTTTGAAAATTTTGAAAAAATAAAGTTTAAAATCATAAATTTTGATATTGTCTGTGTTGGGCAAAGGGTTAATTGGATACCTCTTAACTGAATAACCCTGTTAACTGAATATAATTTCCCAACACAAAACCATTTACCATACCTCCAGTACAAATTTGGCCTGTTAATTGAATATAGGTAAAAGAGTAAACTCTTGTTAATTAAATAAAAAATTTTGCAACCTGTCAAGAAATTACCCTGACTCTCCCCCGTTTTCCTTTGTTTATAGACCTATTTGGCCTCAGTACATCCAATACAGGCATTTAATATATTATCTCTTGTTTGACAGAGCTCATGGAGCTCTGTCAAATAAGATATAATAGAATAAATGCTAAGTTTATCTCCAGAATACAGGAAAATGACCCAGTCCCTGTTAACTGAATACTCCTGTTAACTCAATAATTTTCACTGGCAAAGTGGCTATTCAATTAACAGGGTTCCACTGTACTACCTGGCTCAGTTTATAAATCTACATGACAAAAGAACTTGTTCCAGGTAATAATGCCCTGTATATAGTAGTCAGCAGTTGTTGACATCTGAATGTATGTACAACCAACAAGAGATTTGACCTTATCAAGGTAAGCTAAAAGGTTACAAGAACTGTCTGGAATTTTTAATGCATCTGTTTGGGTAAATTTCAAGTAAATTAATCAAAAACCTGTTCTATAGCTCCACAGCTGTGCTGATCAACTGAGAAACGAGTCAACTGGACGAGTCAATAAGGGAGAAAATGTGACAATGCAAATACGACATATTCGCCTTTTGCAGGATAGACAAGTGACGAGAGTCCATAGCGGCCACTAGTCCGGTTCCCTCCCAGTAAGATAGTTTGGTCAGTTTATGCACAAACACAGTAAAACCGTTCGGCCAGTATTTGCTGGGTCTTGTGGTTTGGTTTTCCGGTTTGTTGTAAAAACTGGAACCGAACCGGAAAACCTCTCACCCCTAATTATGAGAGTAATCTTCTTTTAGTATTCTTTTAAAATTACTTGAACCTGCAGTATTTTAAAAAAATATTTTCCATCAATTCTAGTCATGGCTGCTGTGCAGCAGCCACAACTAGATTTTAATGAAAAATTCTGTAACATTGAAGAAATAATTGATCAAAAAGTTGATTCAACTGACAGTGTAAAATGTGCCCAAATTATACTTATTTTAGTGGCTAGAGATTTCCTCACTTCTGGGCAGGAATACCTGCATGCAAGGAGTTAAAGGCTTCAAAATCAGGTCAATTTCAAGTAAATTAATCAAAAACCTGTTCTATAGCTCCACAGCTGTGCTGATCAACTGGGAAAAAGCTACACGTTTCACTGCTTCATTGAACTGGTCTATTTGAACCCTCTGCAAACTGATGTGAAAATATCATAATTTCAAGCATGAAATATTTCCCATAATGCAACTGGGAATTTGACCAAATTCAATCTTATTTGACAGAGCTCATAGAGTGCAGAGAATTAAAATAGCATGAAGTGTTCCAATCAGACTAAAATCCTCGCTCTCATATTGAACGAGAGCTCACTTAATTTTTTCTAAGTTTATGGCTCCTGTGACATATGTTACCGTCTGACATCACCACACAAAATATTTGAAAAGACAATAACAATGGGAGGAGATTCAAAGTGCATACTGCCTATAAAATCATGTTTTTTGAGGCCAGTGATCATTCTATGAATGCATACTCACAACCCACTTATAAGTTCAGGATCTGAACTGAGAAGGAGTAACCTCGACCTTTAAGTTATTGATTTTTTGTTGTCCAGTGATGTCGTGGGTTAAATGAGAGGTTTATTTACTAAATTTGTTCTTATTAAATTTGCCTTCTTCTTATTTCAAATTGCCTTGCTCTTTACATGAGTTTTGGGCTACGGTAGTGTATTATTGGACCATATACGTTATTGTGATGAACTGACAGCAACAAGGTCTAAGGTTTGTTGCTCGGAGCAGTCAGCCCAGCAGTCTGTCACATTACAGAAGGTATTTTTTTACTTGTTTTTAAGGTCAACTTCAGTATCTATGGATCTATATATATAAATATATATATATACAGGCCTTCCGCAACATTAAAATTATTGGGTCCGTTTTTAGATATTAAGGATTTTTTAATTAGCAGCATCAGGTGTCAAAATTAGATAATTTTTAAATATATAAGAAATGACCGGAGATGCAAAGTATGAATTTAAATCGCACAGCCAGGTCTAGAGACAAAGAGCACAACCGTACCTCCACTCTGAACAGTATGCTACACATCAGGGGAGCACATTCTATTAGGATACACTTCACATAGTGGTGAACAGAACACAATGGCATGCTACGACGCTTCACAATGGGTCTTGTGTTGGGGAGGTTTGGAAAGGGGTGTCCTACTTCATAGGAACCAAATGTTTAGAAAGGAAATTAATAATTTTTGTTTCACATTAACAGTTAGAGTGTGTGAGATTTATATAGAAATATTCAATCACTTTCTGATTCAAGTGCAAAACAAGAGCACTGCCTAGCGGGGCAACATACGCCCGTCAAAATTGGAACATACACAAGTTTCTCTGGGGTAAAGTTTGAAATTTTTGTTGACTCGACTATGTCTGTCCCCCCTCCAATCATTGCCCATTTCCCTGCCCTGTCTGGAGTAAAGGGTTTCAAATGGTATGCTTGTGTGCACACATCTCATATTGTTTTTGTGAAATTTTATTATGCAGAATGGAAATGCAAACAATTTTTAGGTGTAGAAGATTCTACTCACTGTTTACAATGGTAGCATCCATCCATTGACAGGTTAGCTTCATTGATAATGATTGACGATAGGTGGCGTCAAGGAAAAAGACATTTTGAGGATGATAACAGCGATAAACGGCGAGGATTCTCGGCATTTAAAAATTAAATGGAGTTATCTGCTCCTGTCACACGCACAACGACAATTGATGACCAACATGGTTGCAAAGTTTGAAAAATGTAGCATGTAAAATGTTGAAGGAGTAGGTGACACAATAGTGTAATGTTTCAAGTACTAAAAGGGGGCATAACTCTGGAAATACAAAATGGAGTTACCTGCTCTTGTAACATGCACAACGACAATTAGTGATCAGCATTGGTGCAAAGTTTGAACAATATAGCATGTAAAATGTTGAAGGAGTAGACGACACAATACTGTGAGGTTGCAAGTACTAAAAGGGGGCATAACTCTGGAAATACAAAATGGAGTTACCTGCTCTTGTCACATGCACAATGACAGTTGGCGATCACCATGCAGTGACGCATGGGAAAGGCGTGCGATCGCTCTCGCGCACGATCGCTCATGCAAAAATTGTCCAAGGTGCACGAATAATCACTCGCCTCCATTCTTGGGTGTGTTTTCATCCTTTTGAGTTGCGTCAACAGAAACATTCAATTAAGTTTTGATGTTGGGAAATTTTTAACAATCACTCACAATTTGAAGCATTTTAAGTAGAATTGCAGACAATTTCCTTTCCGCCGTTATGAACATGACACACAGTAGTTTGCTAAAACATCCACAAATGACACGCTAACAGTAACAACTCGCCCAGAGCTTACTCCCGCCACAAAACGAACACGCATGTTCAGATAAAAAACCGGTGCCCATTCTGAGATAAGAGAAACGTTTTAATGCTTCCGTATTTTATTTATCAAAGACATGCGGAATATTGCCCCGTTCCTTGTTTTCTTTTATACTCGTGACACCTGTCGCTCCAATTCACCAGTGACATGAATTAATGTGCCCAATTTGGAATTTATGTATCCATTTTTCACGATTTTAATAATCTGCCATTTAAAATCCAGAACTAATTTTAGTGGGTTACATGTATTTTCACCGTCAAAATTTCCATCTGTATTCAGTTGTATTTATGCATTCGTTTCGAAGGACGCTTGTCAGTTGAAGGTAAACATTGAAATCAACACTCAATCGAATTCACTCTCCTCACAGTTTTCACTCTCGCAAACTTTATTTGAGGTGAGCGATTTTCCACTCGCCTCCATTTTACTCCCATTCGTCACTGAGCATGTGTGCAAAGATTGAACAATATAGTGTGTAAAATGTTGAAGGAGTAGGCGACACAATATTGTAATTTTTTTAAGTACTAAAAGGGGGGACATAACTCTGGAAATACATAACAGAGTTACCTGCTCTTGTCACATGCACAATGGCAATTGGTGATCAACATGTGTGCAAAGTTTGAACAATATAGCACGTAAAATGTTGAAGGAGTAGGAGACACAATACTGTAATGTATTAAGTACTAAAAGGGGCATAACTCTGGAAATACTAAATGGAGTTATCTGCTCTTGTCACGTGCAATTACTGATCAACATGTCTGTAAAGTTTGAACAATATAGCATGTAAGCCTTAAGAGGAGTAGGCGACACAAAAATTGTTTACGAACAGACAGACATAACATAATACGTCCATCAAAAAATGACGGGAGTATAAAAATATACCTTTGCACTCGCCAACTGGGGAAAATTGGTTTGGGGAATGGGTCTGTTTCACAGACCACAAAACAGGGTCGCAGAAGCCCTGATATATCATGCCTGTAACATGAGTATAAAGTCAAGTTTAGTCCATCATTCATACCTTTTCTGCCAAATTCAGAGAATGCATGACACAGGCATTGGTTATCAGGTCAGATTATACCAATGAAACATAACATGTTTACGAAAGTGATCAAGCACTATTTCACTTCCAGGAGTTCCCATGCAGGCCGGGAAAGGTTATGCTGAAAAACATGGTGCTAACCTATAGGGAAAGGGATGTTGTGATGCCTCTCTATCTTCTCTCCCTGTTTTTACTATGCCAGTCATCCTTTTAAAAAACAACTTCGGCCTATAAAAATATCAACAACGAGCGATCTCGCATGTTAGTTGTTGCTATTTATTTTGGCAGAAATTCTTTTAAGATGGAACCAGTACGCCATTCTATTCATATGTGGATGAAATACTCAATCTTTGAGTTGAGATAGTTTCGAAAGATTGACACGTCTTTCCAGTAAAACATACAAGATTAGTAATTTAAAAACTTTAGGGTGTATTACTTTGTTGTAAACTGCAGTTCGTTTGCATATTTTACATTTGACGTAACCCACACATAACCTAAATGGTCGTTCATGGGTTATTTCCAAGCCTTCCATGGGGTCATTACAGTAAGTTGTCAATGATTATATGGAAAAAAACCCCAATGACCTGCTGTATTCTAAGCTAATTGAAACAACCTTGGTGTCAGAGCTGTTAATATTCCATTACTAAAAAAACAACCCCCTTGAATACTTATTTATATAAACACCACAAGGCATCAAGAAAACAGTTTCTATGGCAACTGGTAAACACAGAAAAAATCAGATAATACAGATACAATAATATTCAGGAAACCTCTTTATGAATGACGAATAATATTCCAGAAATTCTGTTAGCATGCTAATAATATACACTCAAGTCGAGATTCCATCATAATCACAATTCCATCATTGCATACATATCTACAATCCATCACTAAACATACACATGTACAATATAACATGGCTGAGCTTTAATGTCAAGGTTACAAGATTAACCCTTTACCCAACACAAATAGTAAGACACACATAAAAAAAATTATTGACTAAAAAATTTTCTTTTGCTTCCAAAACTTTGCTGATGTCAATCAGGGATTCTTTTGGGTGTCTACAAGGGTCAAATATGGGACCCTTTCCAAGTGGCTTTTGGGCATGATTTTTCCCAATTCCCACCTCCAACTTTTCCAAACTCAGTCCATACTCCAACAAAAATTTAATGCATAACAAGCAAATTCAGTGAATTCATGTCTCCCGCTGGGCAGCAGTTTCAAGGGGAATTAATGCATCCAGTGGAATATAGTTGAGTTGCAAGTGGAAGTTATTTAGAAGAGACAGAACAGACAGTGCTTCAGACAGTGGTTATCAGATTTATTTTCATGGAGGTCACTGTCAAAGCAAGTAAAGTGATGTGGAGTATAACTATGAGAATCTCTAAAAATTAAGACTGTATGATAACACATATTACATTATACTGATGTGAAAAGTGTTAACCAACCTGTAAAGCTTGTGATTGGAAGTTAATGAAACCTTGGAAGTGATGTCCAGATAATGTGGTGATCTGTATATGGTACTGGGAGAGTCTGACTTTGTAGGGTTGCAAAAGAAGTAATGATGAAGTCCAAAATGTTGCCATGAAAATGAGTAGGTTCATTCACAATCTGCAGAAAATTATACCAATGAAGAAAAGTGGTAAAATGTAAATTTGACGGATCCATGTTGAAGTCACCAAGAATCATCGAAATCGGTCGACTCTAAGGATAGCTTGAGTCTGGAAGCTGTCAGCCAATCAAATTTAAGCAACTTAATTAAATAGGCCCGGAAATTGCCCCTATTCGAACTTGGACCCACAACTGATGGAAGTGATCTACTACCCAATTTTCATCGAAATCGACTGACTGTAAGGAAAGTTAGAGTCTGGAAAGGAAAAACACGGATGGTGTGCACTTACTGTGTATAAGTAGTAGCACTGAATAAATCAAAGTTTCCCTAATTTGCATAATTTATGCACGAGAACAAAACCCGTATTATATGTGATTTATTGCATGTTACTAACCATTCATACAAAAACTAATTCAAATCCGACCTTTCATATAGAAGTTCTGTACAAATGAAAGTGTCAATGACACTGTAGCTCAACTTGTCAAGACAAAGACATGTACATGTATAGTATGTGACACAGCAATGACAAACATCTAGGTAATGACCTGATAACAAAGGTACATATAAAGTATTGTAACGGTCTGTACATAAATACTGACCGTTGCCTGTAACAAATGTATAGGTAAAGTATTGTAAAGGTGGGTGACAGTCAGATGCTAAACTAGAAAAGAAATCTTTGAGTCCCAGAGTGGGTCTGACTGAACTCCAAAATATTTGTTCTCATAGCACAGTGTTAACAAAGGCATCCCAAAACACACTCATTCCTGTCCCAAGGTGAAAACAAAGGTACCCAAGAAGTTTCGTGAAGATCAGTTCACAAATATGAGCTGTGTAGAAGTTGTGACAAACAAGAGGCCCCAGGGGGCCTTAGGCGCTCACCTGACATGGTAGCCTAAATATCAACCCAGAGAATTGATTTCCACAAGTTGCATCTGCTCCTCCTAAGAAAAGCTGAAACCAAATATCCAAATATTCTGACCAGTGGATCTAAAAAAAGATTTTTAAAGAATATTCCTCATACTGAACTAAGTCATAATTCGGGCTCCCACAGGGAGCCCATATATGAACCCAGGGACTTGGCTTTAACAAACCTGAATCTCACACCCCTAAGGATTCTGCACACCAAATATCAAAACATTCCGACTGCTGGATCTGAAGAAGAAGATTTTTAAAGAAAATTCCTCATTTTGAACCAAGTTACAATTCGAGCTCCCACAATCAGCCCAAATATGGACCTAGGGACATGGCTTGAACAAACTTGAATCTTACCCTCCTAAGGATGCTGCATAAAAAATATCAAAAGCATTCATCCGCTGGATCTGAAGATTTTTAAAGAAAATTCCTCATTTTGAACTAAGTTGTCATTCAGGCTCCCATAGTGAGCCCAAATATGAACCAAGGGACTTGGCTTGAACAAACTTGAATCTCAGCCCCCTAAGGTTGCTCCATGCCAAATATCAAAACATTCCAACTGCTGAATCTGAAGAAGAAGATTTTTAAAGAAAAATTCCTCATATTGACTAAGTTATAATTTGGGCTCCCACAGGGAGCCCAAATATGGACCCATGGACTTGGCTTTAACACACTTGAATCCCCCCTCCCCCCCAAGGATGCTACTCACCACATATCAAACCATTCCGACTGCTGGATCTGAAGAAGAAGATTTTTTAAGAAAATTCCTCATTTCGAACAAAGTTATAATTCAAGCTCCCACAGTGAGCCCAAATATGGACCTAGGGACATGGCTTGAACAAACTTGAATCTCACCCCCCTAAGGATGCTGCATACCAAATATCACAAGATTCTGCCTGCTGGATCTTGAGAAGAAGATTTTCAAAGAAATTTGCCTGAAATGCACTAAGTTCGAATTTGGGCTTCTATAGTGAGCCCAAATATGAATCCAGGTGGCCCATTTGAACAAACTGGAATCAGATCCACCCCACAATGTTGCATACCAAATATCAAAAGATTCTGCCTGCAGGATCTGGAGAAGAAGATTTTTGAAGAAATTTGCCTGAAATGCACTAAGTTCAAATTCGAGCTTCTATAGTGAGCCCAAATATGAATCTAGGGAGCCGATTTGAACAAAATAGAATCAGATCCACCCCACAATGTTGCATACCAAATATCAAAAGATTCTGTCTGCTGGATCTGGAGAAGAAGATTTTTTAAGAAATTTGCCTGAAATGCACTAAGTTCAAATTTGGGCTCCTATACTGAGCCCAAATATAAACCCAAGGGGCCGATTTGAACAAACTTGAATCAGATCCACCCCACAATGTTGCATACCCAATATCAAAAGATTCTGCCTGCTGGATCTGGAGAAGAAGATTTTCAAAGAAATTTGCCTGAAATGCAGTAAGTTCAAATTTGGGCTCCTATACTGAGCCCAAATATAAACCCAGGGGGGCCAATTTGAACAAACTTGAATCAGATCCACCCCACAATGTTGCATACCAAATATCAAAAGATTCTGCCTGCTGGATCTGGAGAAGAAGATTTTTTAAGAAATTTGCCTGAAATGCACTAAGTTCGAAATCGGGCTCCTATACTGAGCCCAAATATGAACCCAGGGGGCCGATTTGAACAAACTTGAATCAGATCCACCCTCCAATGTTGCATACCAAATATCAAAAGATTCTGCCTGCTGGAAATGGAGAAGAAGATTTTTTAATGTTTTTCCCATTGCCTACAGTGTTAAAAAGTGCTGACTCAGCACTTTTTTCAATGTCTCGAAACTGTACCCTATGATAAAACCGATGGCAATTTTTTTTTACCAATTCTTTCTGTTGGTCCTAAGGAAGCTTCATACCAAATAAAAATTCTCGGTGCCGTGCAGTTTTGGAGATATGGGCGTTTTAATTTTTTTCTATTTTTAGCTCCTGAGGTTCCCATGGGGCTACGGGAAAAAAAAATCAGCATAAATTAGGTACTTATGACCCAATAAGCCCTCACATAAAATTTGGTTCAAATCAGCCTCTCGGTTTGGAAAATAGAAATTTTGGGCGGGGCCAAAAATTTTGCCCCTCCCATAACTACGCCAAGTATAGCCCCACAAACTTCTCTTGAACAAATCTGAGTCTACACCTCAAAAGGCAGCTGCACACCAAATATCAAGTCTCTGCTACTGCTGGTTCATGAGAAGAAGATTTTTTAAGATTTCAGCACACTTTTTGGGTGTGGCCCTACCCACGGGCGGGGCAACTTGATTTGAACAAAATCAAATTGCGATGTCATAACAAACTATTATCTCAAATATCAATTAAATTGGTTCAGCGGTTTGGGAAGAGAAGACGCAAACACCATGTTCATGGACGACGGACGGTGAGTGATCACTATAGCTCTCCTGACTGAAAGTCAGGTGAGCTAAAAACTGATTGGACCTAATTTCAGTACAAAATGGCCACTGGCAGCCATCTTGAATTTTGGACCGCACCCAGAAACACTCGTTCTCATCCCAAGGTGATAACAAAGGTACCCAAGAAGTTTTGTGAAGATCGGTTCATAAATACAGCCTCTAGCCAGAGTCGTATTGACACGTGCACTTACAGTGTATAAGTAGCACTGAATAAATCAAAGTTCATCTAATTTGCATAATTTCTGCACGAGAAAAAAACCCGTACTATATGTGATGTATTCCATGTTACTAAACATTCATACAAAAATTTATTCAAATCAGAACTTTCATACAGAAGTTCTGTACAAACGACTGATTGCACTAATTTTGGTACAAAATGGCTGCTGGTGGCCATCTTGAATTTTGGACCACACCCCCAAAACACCCGTTCTCATCCCACGGTGATAACAAAGGTACCCAAGAAGTTTCGTAAAGATTGGTTCATAAATGCGGCCTCTAGCCTGAGCCGTATAGAAGTTGTGTACAAAAAACTGATTAGACCTAATTTCGGTACAAAATGGCCACTGGCAGCCATCTTGAATTTTGGACCGCACTCAGAAACACTCGTTCTCGTCCCAAGGTGATAACAGAGGTACCCAAGAAGTTTCGTTTAGATCGGTTGATAAATACAGCCTCTAGCCCGAGCCGTATTGACATGTGCACTTACTGTGTGTAAGTAGCACTGAAATGAAAGTGTCAATGACACTGTAGCTCAACTTGTCATGAAAAAAAACCCTTAGAATATGTGATGTATTCCATGTTACCAAACATTTATACAAAAATTTATTCAAATCAGAACTTTCATACAGAAGTTCTGTACAAAAGACTGATTGCACTAATTTTGGTACAAAATGGCTGCTGGTGGCCATCTTGAATTTTGGGCCAAACCCCAAAACACTTGTTCTCATCCCACGGTGATAACAAAGGTACCCAAGAAGTTTTGTAAAGATTGGTTCATAAATACAGCCTCTAGCCTGAGCGGTATAGAAGTTGTGTACAAAAAACTGATTTGACCTAATTTCGGTACAAAATGGCCACTGGCAGCCATCTTGAATTTTGGACCGCACTCAGAAACACTTCTTCTCGTCCCAAGGTGATAACAAAGGTACCCAAGACGTTTCGTGAAGATCGGTTCATAAATACAGACTCTAGCCCGAGCCGTATTGACATGCGTACTTACTGTGTGTAAGTAGCACTGAAAAAATGAAAGTTCATCTAATTTGCATAATTTCTGCACGAGAAAAAAACCTGTATTATATGTGATGTATCCCATGGTACTAAACATTCACACAAAAAATTATTCAAATCAGCGCTTTCATATGGAAGTTCTGTGCAAAAATCTGATTGCACCTAATTTTGTACAAAATGGCTGCCATCGGCCATCTTGAATTTTGGACCGGACCCAAAAACACTCGTTCTTGTCCCACGGTGATACCAAAGGTACCCAAGAAGTTTCGTAAAGATCGATTCATAAATACGGCCTCTAGCCCGAGCCGTATTGGCATTTGCACTTACAGTGCTGAAATTAACACCAAAAAACATCAAAATTAGTCTAATTTGCACAATTTACGCACGAGAAAAAAACCCGTATTATATGTGATGTATCCCATGGTACTAAACATTCATACAAAAAATTATTCAAATCAGCGCTTTCATATGGAAGTTCTGTACAAAAAACAGATTTCTGCATCGTCAGTACAAAATGGCGGCTGGCGGCCAACTTGAATTTCAGATTGGACCCAAAAACACTCGTTCTTGTCCCACAGTCATAACAAAGGTACCCAAGAAGTTTCGTAAAGATCGGTTCATAAATACGACCTCTAGCCCGAGCCATAGCCAATTGTTGACGTACGGACAGACAGACGGACAGATGGACGGACGGACAGACGGACGACGGGCCATGACAATAGCTCAAATTTGACTTCGTCAAAGTTGAGCTAAAAATCAAAGTTCATCTAATTTGCATAATTTCGGCACGAGAAAAAAACCTGTATTATATGTGATGTATCCCATGGTACTAAACATTCATACAAAAAATTATTCAAGTCAGCACTTTCATATGGAAGTTCTGTGCACAAATCTGAGTGCACCTAATTTTGTACAAAATGGCTGCCATTGGCCATCTTGAATTTCGGACCGCACCCAAAAACACTCGTTCTCATCCCACGGTGATACCAAAGGTACCCAAGAAGTTTTGAAAAGATCGGTTTATAAATACGGCCTCTAGCCCGAGCCGTATTGGCATTTGCACTCACAGTGCTGAAAGTAACACTAAATACATCAAAGTTAGTCTAATTTGCATAATTTACGTACAAGAAAAAAACCCGTATTATATGGGATGTATCCCATGGTACTAAACATTCATACAAAAAATTATTCAAATCAGCACTTTCATATGGAAGTTCTGTACAAAAAACAGATTTCTGCATCGTCAGTACAAAATGGCGGCTGGCGGCCAACTTGAATTTCAGATCGGACCCAAAAACACTCGTTCTCGTCCCACAGTCATAACAAAGGTACCCAAGAAGTTTCGTAAAGATCGGTTCATAAATATGGCCTCTAGCCCGAGCCGTATTGAATTGTTGACAGACAGATGGACAGACGGCCAGATGGCGACGGACAACTGGCCATGGCATAAGCTCAAATTTGGCTTCGCCAAAGTTGAGCTAAAAAAATAAGTTGAACAGCAATTTTTGTGAATATATGTACTGCTGGCCAGATAGGCTTGTTACATTTAGTAATAATGAGAGAAGTAAATCTAGTACCTAGAGTTTTTAATTAGTATTTAAGGTCACATGTTTCTGCACAATGGCCAAATGTGACCACAACATGGAGATAAAGTAAAGTTTAGTCAATCATTTATAGAGGACTTCCATCCCAGGCATTGCTGACTACGTCTTATCTTACCAGCAAAATAGAGCTTGTTTAACACAGTAAAGAAACCCTGCTTCACTTCCCAGGATTCCCATTTCCAAGACCTTGGAGACAATATGTTCATGAGAAAGGAATACAACTGAGATCAAAATATGGTGCAATCTATTTGCTCATAAAGTGTACATTACCAATAATAACCAGATGACTGACACCCCACAAATGAATCTTCTAAAAGGTGGGGTAACAAAAAATGGGGTATCAAAAAATAACCGGGTGATTTTATTTAAAAAAAAAAATTTTTTTTGTTGGTGTTTAAGGTAAATCATCTGAAGCCATATCATGACCACAACAAATTAGGTATGAAGTCATGATTAGCCAATCGTTTAAACAAATCCTGCCCACTTTAGATGACCTTCATCACATACATAGGTTACCAGGTAAACAAGCACTTCTCCACTTTCCAGGGTACCCACATAACTGAAAGATGTGAATAAGTTACATCATGAACCATGATGCTTCACTCTTAATGAACTAATTCAGCCCTTGATCACTTTTTACTTCAACAAAACAGGCGCCCCCATATGCATTATTTGGATCATATATTTATTTATTGGTGTTTAAGGTCACTTTCAGCACCTATGGCTGTTATCATAACCACAACATAATTATGAAGTCAAGTTTAGCTAGTTGTTTACACCTATGCTACCAATGTTAGAGAGCTTCCACCTCAGGCATTGATTACCTGTTTATTAGTCAACAAGCACTGCTCCACTACCCTAGGTTTTCATGGGGGAGTATTTAGGTAAACTTGCAAGTTATATTCCAATTATCTTGCAAGTTGTTTCTAGGCAAGGCTTGGCTGCCTATATCGGCAGCCAAGAACTGCCCTGAAACTGCCCAGCCACAAGATCTAGATGGTCAAACTGCAATTCCATGGACAGCATAACAAAATTGGAACATTTATTACTGGGTGAAGCTGAAGGATGAAAGATGACCAACGTTTGACAGATTACAGACCATTGGGGCATATATCATGAAAACTATTAAGTGTCACCATAGGGTGACACAAAAAGGTACCCCCGCCTCTTTACAAAATGTGAGAATGACGATTTGATAATTCTGTGAAAAAAATATTTTTCTGCAAACTTTATATATGTTGCGCATCTGCAAGACATGTGTACCCATATCCTAAAGTTTCAACTCTCTACATTAGAAATTGTGGGAGGAGTTGATTACACCATTAAGGTACCCTCAATTAAACAAGCTATTCATGATTGAATTTTGGGACGGACAAAATCAAAATCAATAAAATGCAAAAACTCATACAATAATACACTGCATAACATATGCCTTGTACTGTGGGTAGACATCAATAGGATAGACTTACACACCAAATATGAAGTCACTCCATGGAGTACTCAACAAGTTATTCATGAATTAATTTCAAGACAGACAAAGTCTAAGTCCATGAAGGGCAATGACTCTGGAAATAAAATCTCGCACAACACCTGCATTTCACTATGGGTATACATCAATAGGATACACTTGCATACCAAATATCAAGCCACTCAGCCAAGTACTTTACAAATTATTCATGATTGAATTTCGGGACGGAAGGATGGATAAGGAGATTCCTATATTCCCCCTGTGGGGGTATAAAAACAAGTGGAATGCCAAGGGTGGCTATGCCAACACCCCCAACTACCAAGCATGGGTTTCTAGTCATTATCTTTGTTGATACTGAATTAATAAATATCTTACCTTATCTCCATTAAACCATAGCACAAATACAGCAGGTCACCAAATGTGTCCATGGGACAATACTGCTTGCACTTTTTGTCTTCCAAGTCAGAAATGGGCTATAACTCTGTCAAAAAATATATCGAACCATTCCCACTATCAATATCAACCAGTATTATCTGGTTATACACCTAAGTATTGTTTCATTTCGTTCAGTCAAACTAAAGTTATCATCTGGAAACCATATTCGAGACAAATGTATGTATGTATGTATGTATGTATGTATGTATGTATGTATGTATGTATGTATGTATGTATGTATGTTATGTATGTATGTATGTATGTATGTATGTATGTATGTATGTATGTATGTATGTATGTATGGACAGACATACATACATACGGATGGCTGGACAAGGGTAACATTTAATGCACCTTTGCCAAATTGGAGAGGTATAAAAAATCTCCAGGCTTTTACAGGTTAAGGTTTTACAGATGTCAAACATGTCATGCTGATGAACCACTTGACACTGACGGAAAGGACTCTGAGCCTTTTCCACTCGTGCACAATATAACAGCATATCATAAAACTCATTGAAAACCTCCAAGCTATAGTTTTCTGTGCAACTTGTCTTATCATAGACACCCAAAAATTTCCAACAATATTAATTTTATGACAACAAAACAGGCACTTGAAATATAAAGGTCTTACTGTTAGGATTCTTAGATATTTTGAATGGCTATCATTACACTGCATCCCAATCTAATCATTGCTTTATTATGAAAAAACAAAACTCTTCTGTCTCTTTTTCCACGAGTTAATTTGTGAATCATCTGTTTCAAATAAATCCACTTGTGATCATATAACAAGTTCTCAAAATATTTTTCAACTGATTGAAAGAATCTTCTATTCTGGGATATTTGGGTGTTTTCAAGGAATTTATTTATTTATTGGTGTTTAAGGTCACATATTTCTGCACAATGGCTAATCATGCCACAAAACCAACATGGAGATAAACTCAAGTTTATTCAATCGATTATACACATGTTGCCCATTTTAGAGGACTTCCACCCCAGGCATTGGTGACAGGGTCCTATTTTACATGTATAGAGTCAAGTTTACTAATTTGTTTCTATACCTTTGTAGTCCACTTTATAGGACTTCCAATCAAGGTGTTGTATACCAGGTCCTACATGCATTTTAGTAATAAAACAAGGAACTTGTTTATGGCCGAAAAATATTTTTACCACAAAATATAAACAATGACCCACTTCCTGGCCCAGGAAACATTTTACAAATACAAAATGCTTTTCTTTCTCAGTGAGCTCGTTCCAATGATGGGTCACATGATACGATTTTGTCAAAATTTTTTGAAAAATTTGAAAAAATATTTTAAATAATAAATTTTGATATTGTCTGCATTGGTTAACCCTTTACCCAATGCATAGGATATAAAAATTTATTTTACAAGTTTTTAAACTAAAAAAAAAAAAAGTCAACAAAATCATGTGATCCCTCATTGCAACAAGCTCAATGAGCTCATTCCAACGAGGGACCACATGATATGGTTTTGTTGAAACTTTTTGAAAAATAGATTTTTTCAACTAATTTGAAAATAATGTGAACGGATGCAGCTGATTCGTTAGGTGAAGGGTTAAAAAAGGTTAAGACATACTCAAGTTTTCCTTAACTCTTAAAAATGAAAGTGTCAATGACACTGTAGCTCAACTTGACAAACTTGAACTTGGTAAGTTATAAATGAAATGGCAAAATTGAAGATCATTGGTACCAATGTCATTTTTTTTTGCCAGTGGCAACATTTTTTGACAGAAATTGAAGAAAATCGATAGCTCCCATCTAGAGGTATCCCCAAACAAGCATACCAGGTTTCAAAGCAATCTGATCATAAATGGGCCCTGTTGGGTGTGCCAAAGGGAAATATTGAGGTCTGACTAAACTAAGTTCTACGAACGTTGGCCATGGCAACATTTTTTGCCGGAAATTGAAGAAAATCGATAGCTCCCATCTAGAGGTCACCCCAAACAAGCATGCTAGGTTTCAAAGCAATCCGATCATAAATGTACCCTGTAGGGTGTGCCAAAGGGAAATATTGAGTCTTCTGACTAAACTAAGTTCTAAGAACTTTGCCCGCGGCAACATTTTTTGACAGAAATTGAAGAAAATCGATAGCTCCCATCTAGAGGTCTACCCAAACAAGCATACCAGGTTTCAAAGCAATCTGATCATAAATGTGCCCTGTAGGGTGTGCCAAAGGGAAATATTGAGGTCTGACTTAACTAAGTTCTACGAATGTTGGCCGTGGCAACATTTTTTGCCGGAAATTGAAGAAAATCGATAGCTCCCATCTAGAGGTCACCCTAAATAAGCATACCAGGTTTCAAAGCAATCCGGTCATAAATGTACCATGTAGGGTGTGCCAAAGGGAAATATTGTGGTTTGACTAAACTAAGTTCTAAGAACGTTGGCCGCGGCAACATTTTTTAACGGAAATTGAAGAAAATCGATAGCTCCCATCTAGAGGTCACCCCAAACAAGCATACCAAGTTTCAAAGTAATCTGATCATAAATGCGACCTGTGAGGTGTGCCAAAGGAAATTGTGGACGTACGTACTAACGTATGTACGTACGCCGACGGACGAGAAGTGATGGCAATAGCTCAGCTTGACTTTGTCAAGTTGAGCTAAAAATCAGTGAACATAAAAAACAGTTTATGTTCACTGATTTTTTTTAAGAGTTAAGGAAAACTTGCCGGGAAAAAATCTTTGAGAACAATAATTTATACAATCTTACATGTTAAATAATTAATGAAGACACAAAAGTATGTGAATAACTGGAGGGTTAAGATCCTGCTATTTACTATAGATAACAACAACACTTGGTGAAGCTCTTGAGAAAAGAATTCAACATAAGATATTTGATGAATAATCAGTGCCCAGACATTTTCAATCAAGATTAATTCCCCAAAGTATTATTAACCTACAACTGTGTCAACAAATGGTACAGAACCACCAACTAAAGAGCACAAACAACTATACCTTCATTAGCAAAATCAATCTAAATGCTTATTGTCACTCAACCTCACTCACAAAGGAACATTATTGCTCCAAAATCAACTACCACAACACTGGTCAAATTAATCTGGCAAAAGGAGTAAATAAAACTACAATGTTTTCATGGGGGCACAGGGGCACTGTGTACTGAGGCATACTGCACGCTGATAGTGCGCTTGTCTTCAACCAATGCTAACCCTACTTGTGTGGTGTTAGTATGTTGGGGAGTCTGGCAGTTGGTCGCTGTTGCTCGGTGGTTCTCTCTGGATACCCCAGCTCCCTGCACATGTGATCATGGCTGTCGAAAGAGTTGTTAAATCCCAATAAATAAATAACAACTGGTTTATGTTCACTGATTTTTTTAACCCTTCGAACCAAAAAGGCCACTTTTCCAGCCAAGGATTGTGATATAACCTGAATTCATAAAGTTGATAGTTGTTCAGTGAATCTATGTGATAGACCAATAAAGATTTGCAACGTGCAGTCTTAGGGCTGCATGTTAAAAATATTGATTGGTCTTCCCTCAAGTATTGAATACAGACTCTACCAGATGATGGCTTTGAATTGGTATGGAATATACGATCAGTGTTCAAAGGGATGAGGCCCATTTCATCATCTAAAGCTATGTGAAAGGAATGACAGCATTTGATGTAAAAAAAATTAAAAATTTTACTCTTTGACATAACTGGTCAAAAACATTCAATTTACAAGAGAAAATGTAATGGAAAATACTCAAATTATACTTAGTTTAGTGCCAAAATACTTGCTGTCCTGGTCAGGAATATCCACAGCAACATGAAGACTTAAACCCTTATCCAACTCACACGATATTCAAATGTTATTTTAATTATTGTTTTTCAATTTTTAAAAATAATTTCAACAAAACCATATGATGTAACCCCTCATTAGAACAAGCTCATTAAAATGAGGGCTCACATGATATGACTTTGTTAAAACTTTTTGAAAATAATTTTCTTTTATCTGGTAGAGTGCTAAAATATTTTCGGCCATCAAATCTTGTACACAAGTCCTTTGCGTTGTTATAATTCATGGGAGAGTGCCTATGGACACTCTCCCATAAATTGTAACAAGGCAAATCCTTACAGACTAAATAATATCACTTCAAAGATAATACAAAGCACATCCAATGAATATGAGCCTCATGTTGTGGTACCTGCATTTCAGAACAAAGCCCAAATATGGGCTTCCAGCACTCTACCAGTTAACTGCTCAATCTGTAAATAATGCTGGTAGATGTGCAGATATATTAGGTAAAGGGTAAATCTTCAAAGTATTTCAACTAGTACTGCATTAGAGTAAATGAGCCATATACCACTTCTGTGGTTTTTCCCATTAACTAATGTCAATCAAAGTAGCGTTTCTAATCTACAATCAAAGCACCAGTAACCAAAATATTTGGAGTCAGTGCATCAATATTCTTCTACAGCTGCAGGATCAGAAACATAACAGACATGTGGTTTCCAGCGACACACAATAAAAAATTAGCAAAAATCAATGCTGGTAGTGTATGTGAATCTCCTTTCATTAACTTGCATATTTGCAATAATCAAGTCGGACTCACAAGAAAAATGACTTTTTGATAGCGACATGCACTGTAGCTTAATACATAAATGCTATCTCAACACACATTCCTGGAGCAGTGAAGAATATTACGAAAATAGTACATAATTCTTTGAAGAACCATCAAACCACAGAAGTTGATGTACTTTCATGACAGAGTACATGCTTGCACAAATGCATTCAAATACACTTAACTCAACTCAAATGTAGACTGGCTGAAGAGAATCTTCACAGTACAGTCGCTGTGGACTGGTCGTAATCCATGCATGGGCAGTGATGTCCATGAATGCGTTTACCAGGTAATAAAAATCATCAGCAAAACTTAAATTACTGAAGCACCGGGTTGTACCCGGTGCTTCATTAATTAAATTTTTTATGATTATTCCTTCAATTTGTGTTTGCAATTTAATATTACTGCGTCTGTGGAAATACTGCCCAACCCATGGAAAATGACCAGTCCAAGGTGGCCGTACTGTAGCTAGAACAGTGGAATCCTGTGATTTTAATACGCAGTTTGCTGGTGAAGAATATTCAATTAACAGGAGTCACTTTAAGGTCTCTTTCAGGATCCTTCCAACTTATGACCAGCATTATGTTATGATCTTCTACTCGCTTAGTTGCTATTTATTTACTTACTAGTCAGTCACGATTATATCATGACCACAACAAAGGTATTAAATCAACTTTTTCCAGTTGTTTATACCTATGTTGCCTATTTTAAAGGATATCTACCTCAGGCATTGGTTCTGCAGAACTTGATTACCACAGTAAACAAGTGCTGCTAAAGTTTCTGCTGGGATCTATGACAACATACAAGAGTAAACTACATACAGTTGAGCTAATCTTTAACTGATAGAGAGACTGCTGGAAGCCCAAATATTTGGGCTTTCTTCTTATTTATTTATTTTTTGGTGTTTAAGAGTACATACTTATGCACAATGGCTAGTCATGACCGTGACAGTTTTACAGGTGGAGGAAGCTGGAGTACCTGGAGAGAACCACCGAGCTTCGATGAGCAACTGTCAGCTCCTCAACATTCTAACTCTGTTCAAGCTCTGCTCCAGCAGAGTTACAGCAGTTGAAGACATGTGCATCATTGATGTGCAGTACGCCTTAGTACACGGCATCATCGTGCCCCCATGTAGGCACCCGGGATAAAGTGCCTTGCCCAAGGACACAACGCGAGTCACCCCAGACGGAGATCGAACTGGGGACCTCTAGCATAGAAGTCCAACAGTCTGCCACTGAGACACCACGCTCATGGGCTTTCTTCTTAAGTGTCAGTACCGCAACTCAAAGGGCTCATATTTTGTGGGTGTGCTGTGCATTGTCTTTGAAGTGAAATTATTTAGTCTGTAAAGATTTGCTTTGTTGCAATTTATAGGAGAGTGCCTGTATGCACTCTCCCATAAATTCCAACATGGCAAAGACATGTGAACAAATTCTGATGACTTCCACACCAGGCATTGGTTACTGGATTCTATTTTCCCAATGAAACTTGTCATCAAAGAGATGACAGGTAGACAGCCAATCTGGTTATGCCATCTCCCTACGGTATACACTATTTTTGTATTTGTTCACAAATGCAATTGTTATTTATTTACTCTTTTTATTACTATTTTAAAAGTGCTTAATGTACATTTTTCTGTATTATGTATACCGTAAAGTAAACCAATTAACAATAAACAATCAGAGTTAACATGCACTGCAGTACTTCACATGGGTTTCTAGTGGAAGGTAGTGGTGAAGTATACTGCAAAAAGAACATAATGCAAATGATCTGGAAAAAAAATTCACACTTGAAACTTTTGGGTCGGAATACATGGAGCGAGCCAAGTATAAAGAAGAATTTATTTATTTATTTATTTATTGTGATTGAGTCACTTTCAGCATGACCACAACAAAGGTATGAAGTCAAATATTTCAGGCTCACTTCCAGGACTTGCACCCCCTGGTAACCAGGTAAACATGCACTGCATCACTTCCCGGGTTTGCACTTCATAGAAAACTTAACGTGCCCACCTCACATTCATACTCCCGATAAAGCGACACAGAATTCATTTTAAGTGAATATCATTTAATTTTGAGTGTTTGCTTGTATTACAATGTACATGGTCCCAAATGATCAAGAGGAAACTGGTGAACATGCCCACAATCTGTTTTGACAAATGGGCAGTGACAAAGCAAATGAAAGTGTCAATGACACTGCAGCTCAATGAGTCCAAGAAGGGACTGAACAAAATAGAAAGATCCAATAATGCCAAGTCATTCACTCAAGTTTCTACAGAAAAGACATAACACTAAAGTTACATATGAAATCTGAAAAAGATCGGGTGAGGGATATGGCTTGTTTGATGTACTAATGGAATTGTTGACAATTTATATGTCCAATTCAAGATGGCCGATGACAGCCATGTTTTTGAACGATGTTCAGAAAAATTTGATTGCTCCCATCTAGACATCACAACAAAGCTACATATGAAATTCGAAAAAGATGGGGTGTGGGATGTGGCCTGTGGGGTGTGCTAATGAAATTGTTGCCAATATATATGCCAAATCTAAGACGGCCACTGGCAACCATGTTTTTCAACAAAATTTGGAAAAATTTGATATCTCCCATCCAGACATTGCCCCAAAGCCACATCTGAAATTTGGGAATGATCAGGTGAGTGCTGCAGCCTATAGGGTGTACTGAAGGAATTGTTGGACAATTTATATCCAAATCCAAGATGGCCACTGGTGGCCATGTTTTTCAATATTTATTTATTTATTTATTGGTGTTTAAGGTCACAAACATTTGCACAATGGCTAATCATGACAACATGGAGATAAAGTCAAGGTCAGTCAATCATTGATACCCCATGCTGCATATTTTAGAGAACTCACACCCCAAGCATTAGTAACTGGGTCCTATTTTACCAGTGAAAAGGAACTTGTTTACCACAGTAAACAAGCACTGCTTCACTTCCTGTGGTTCCTGTGGGGGTCCATGTTTTTCAACGAAATTTGGAAAAATTCGATAGCTCCCATCTAAGCTTTGCCCCAAAGCCATGTATGAAATTTGGAACTGATCGGGTGAGAGCAGTGGCCAGTAGGGTGTGCTAAAGTAATTGTGGACGGACAGAAGTACAGACCGATTGCAACCTATCCCAATATTTCATACTTGATGTTATCAAGCTGTGCTGAAAGCATTCCAAAAACGATAGAAAAACATTCAAGTTATGAAAAACTACAGATTAAAGTTCATACAGAGGAATTTCAGAGAAAGGAAACAAGGAAAATTTGAAGAAAAGTTGAAGATCACTTTGACCTTGACCTTTCACACAATGATCCCTATAAACAGGGTTTTATCATACCCAAACCATATGTCAAGTTTGGTATCGATTGGTCAAGCAGAACTTGAATTAGAGAGCAGAAACCAGGAAAATTTCAAGTTATGTCATGATGACCTTGACCTTTGCCATAATGACCCCAAAATAAATGGTGTTCTTCCTCTCATCATATCTACCCATATGTGAAGTTAGGGTTAGATTGGCCCAGTAGAATTTTCATTAGAGGGTGGAAACCAGGAACATTTGTATGCTAAATGACACTGTGACCTTGGCCTTTGGCACAATGATCCCCCCCCCCCCCCATTCACTCCACATGTCAAGTTGGGTTTTGATTGGCCAAGCAGAAGTGTAATTATAATTAGAGAGTGCAAACCACCTCCGCCTATGGACTGATGGGCGGGCAGTGCCATGGCTATATCCTCCCAAATTTGTTTTTGTTTTGGCAGGAGGGGGGTTAAAAATGAAAAGTACACCAATATATATACACACAGAAAAATGGGCGAGTCTAAGTTGCATTTCTGGAGAGGTTCAGTCATAATTTAATCCCTCAGTCCCATACAGGGCTGTAGGATTAAATTACTACTGACCCACCTGTCGAATGAGGTGTTTATTGTGTGGTCTCTTCATGGCCTGTCAACTTTTGTATTTTGCCAAAAATTATGCATACCGCATAGACGTTTCCTCATAAAGTGCTGGGTTAATATCATGCAAATGGTGTCAAGATTTTTTATCTAAAAATTATTCTAATTATGAAAGCTTCAATATCATTTGAATAAATTAACAATGTTTTCTTTTTTTTCACATCCTTGGTAAACACACAGCAACAACTGGCAGCTTCAGCTCAGTGTTTATGGATTGTTACAATAATAAGGTGCTGAAAGTCTACTTCATATGTATAAACCTAATACTGATTCACTGTTTGGCAGTATCATGTAACATCTGCCTCAATTAACCCTTCTACTAATGAATTGGTAAACCTCAACAATTTTGTAATTAAAGAAATGTGAATTATTTGGTTACTGACATTTGTGTGCAACTGCATGTAAAAAGGTTATTTGAGCAGTTTGTAATTAACTGGTGCCAGTTGGCACTCTCCAATAAACTGTAACAAAACAGTTTTGTATACTTTTTTCTACCACTGAGCAAACAACGAGCAAATGTGTACAGTGTAAGCCACTATGGTGGCTTTCAGCACTTTTCAATAGAGCCATGAAAGTGGCTTCTAACACTCAATCAGTTAAGTTCAAGCCAGAAAATAAGCAGACTGTCATCTTCAAAATGAGGTCCCCAGAGGGTGAATTTGGTGATGCTACCCTGCACAGCAGGGTAGCATCACTAAATTTACCCTCTGTGAACCTAAACCTGAATCAAGGTCTCAAATATAAACAGAAAGAGGTATCCAGAGGATAAACTGGCCCACTGTATGGGAAAGCATTGCCCTCTGGGGACCTCATTTTACAAATAACAGACTGCTTATTTTCAGACTTGGTTAAGTTGCACCCACTTTTATGTTGCTTTATAAATCTGGGATGTAAGTGGATGTTGGTGAAAAAACCTGAACCCCTCAGCCAATGCTGAGGAGGGAAAGGATATAGGAGTGGACTAATTTGGGGGTTTGGGATCTCCCCCCAATAGAATTTTGGAAGCTCTCGAGAATGTATTTGGGGCTATCCTGAGCAGAGAATTGCTGGAAAATATCAATGAAAAAATACAACTTTCAGGTTACAATTGTTGTGAAGCGAGACTGTTTCCAGTTGATGCCAACATATTGGCAGAATCACACAAGTTTTCCTCCTAGTTTTGTGCTTTTCCGACTTGGAATGATTATGGAGAGCTTTCTTTCCCGCAGAGCTGTATTTAACATATTCACCACAATATCTGCACAAAACTTTCCCCTTTCAATCATTTTCTTCATGTACATAAAAAACTCCTTATGAACATCTTCATCTTCGAGCCAGCTCCACTTAAATTTATTTTGTTATCCCCAGTCAACATCCTTGATCGGCGAAATCACGGTTCAAAACGCTCATTGTTATCATAACAGAAGATTCATTTGATTTTGACCATATTTTGTAAACACACACCTGAGAAAACCGAAACCATGTGGCTACATTGATTTTTGGGTGCCCAACTCTCAGCTAAACAGATCTATTTCCAACAGGGGGTGTGGTGGGGGCAACAGAAATATGGAAACCCAACAATTAAATGGACATTTCATTGACGGACAATTTGTAAAATGCCGGGAAAAAAATTGATGCTGCAATGAAAAGAAGAAACAGAAAACCATTTCACTGACGAACAGTTTGAAAATGCAAAAAAAAGGTGCTGGGGTGAAACAAAAAATATGGAAATCTGGCAAAAAAATAGAAAAATTAACATCCTTGAGAAATACTGTCATTGTTATTTTTTCAATTATTGATTCCAAACCATAGCTTATGAACCCTAATTGGACTGATCTCAATGAGCTCATTCCACTTAGAGCTTCTATGACACTCTCTTCAGAACTGAATAATCCATCATCATAGTCGATATTTAATCGATTATTTGTCCATAATATATACCTAATAAACATAAACATGAAACATAGATATACTTAGAGCTGAACCTCACTGTACTGTACTCCAAGTAGCTCCTCTGAGATAAGGCATTGATAAAAGGTGGCAAGACTTGCAATGAAACCTGGGTTCAGACAACATCCTCTGGGTGTCAACTGGGCCACTTGCGGAAATGCAGATCTCCCACCTCCTGAAAGGTATTAACCCCCCCCCCCCCCCACCCTGTGACAATCTATCAAAATATTGCCCACCCGTGGAAAGTGACCAGTCCACAGTGGCTATACTGTATACCTGTGCCACCCACTTCACCCATGGTATTGGTACCACAGGCCTGGCATTCTTAAAAATGTAGGAGGGCTAAAAATCACTCCCCTTCCATGGCCTGAGAGAGTGATTAGCTCTCCTCAAGCTAACAAAAGTTAGGAGTGGCAAAATGAAGTTTTACTATTTTATTGTACATTTTATTAGGTGCTGCTAACAAGAAGGTAGTCTCTGAGAGATGGCTACACTGCCCCTACCACACCTCCGGGCCTTGCTGAGTGTGGCCGTCTTACAGAAATCACTGACACAGTAGAGATCTGAAAAGGTCTGGATTTGAGAATAGGCTGTTATGGTAATGATCATTTTCTAAGGCCAGGAGGGCTAGTTTTTCGCCTTAATTTTTTTAAGGCGGGCAGTAGGCGAACGAATAAATCGCTCTCCTGAAAATGCCAGGCCTGGTACCAGGTCCTTTTTTACAAGTAAAACAGAAAATTTTCAACAGTAAACAAGCACTGATCCATTGCCTGGGTTTCCAAGGGGTACAATTGATCAGTTTTATTGACAGTTTTGGTATTCAATTGAAAGGGTGTTAGTGTATGTTACAGAGTTACTCTGTTTTCAGTTGTATGACTGTTTAATCAGTTTTATTTAGTTCAGCAGAATTCCTACATGTATGAGTGAGTTTGTTGACATAATACATTTGTAGAAACTTGAAACTATTATTACAGTAAATGTTGGCAGTAAGCTTTGGTCTGTAATATAGTTTGCATATTAAGCCATAAATCTGTGTAAATATTTCAGATGATATTAGAATGCCGATCAAAACAAATTGACTGGAGTTTTTATTCTCCAAAAGTAGTCAAAATAAAAGGCAGTCTTTTCTATGTTGATCCAACAGAGTCAAAATAAAAGGCAGTCTTTTCTATGTTGATCCAACAGATTTTATAGTCATTTAGCCCTAACGCTGTCATTCTGGTTGAGTAATAATTCTCTCTCATGTTGATTGTTTACATTTAACTCTTAACATGCAAAGTAATTATAAAATACTTTTCATCAAATCTAGTCATGGCTGCTGTATAGCAGGAATGACAAGATTTCATGAAAAATTCATGAAATTTGTACTCAAGAAATCACTGGTCAAAAAGTCGATACAATTTACAGGGGAAAAATCCGGTTAAACATGCTCAAATTTTACTTATTTTAATAGCAAGAGATTACTTCCTGTCCTGGGCAGGAATATCCATAAGCAGTATGCAAGGTAGGAGTTAAACCCTTTCAACTCTAGGCTACAGAAATTTGACAAATCTATTTTGAATTTGAGGGAAGGTTCAGCAACCACTGAATCCTGCAGCCTTATGAAGAGCTGGTATGTGGATTAAATTATGACCGTCACACCTTAACCTCTTGATTTTTTTTCTGTTGTTTTCTGACTACCAAATGTGTTCTTACACAAAAATTTACGCATACTGTTATTTATTAGTGCCTATGGTCACTTACAGCATATGTGGCTATCTCATAACCACAACAAAGGTATTACGTCAAATTTAGAAAATCGTTTATTCTATACTGCCCACTTAAGAGGACTTCCTCTCTCGAGGCATTGGTTTCCAGGATCTATTTTCCCAGTAGTAAAGGAGAACTTGTTTTCCACAGTAACCAAGCACTGCTCCACTTCCCTGGATTCAAACAGGGATACCCACACAAACTGTCTTGAAAGAATTAAACAATGCATGACCAAGAAAGTCAGCGATTACAAATGTAATGTTTTCCGATGTCCAGAAACAAATTAGTATAACTCCCTTGCTTTAATTCCTTTCACTCTGGAAATATAGTTTTCATCTCTTTGATGATTTAACAACCAACCATCTGCATACTGTCAGATGTCAAAATATCAAAATTTCAAGCCATATTATTTAATTATTTATTGGTGTTTAAGGTCACATATTTTTGCACAATGGCTAATAATGACCACAACATGAGTATCAACTCAAGACCAGGGGGGAGCGTTATTAAGCCATGTTGTCCATTTTAGAGAGGGTTTGCACCTCCCAAGCATTGATGACTGGGTCCTATTTTACCAGTAAAACAGAGCCTGTTTACCGCAGTGAACAGGCACTGCTTCACTTCTCGGGGTTCCCGCAGAGATTTCAAGCCATAAATTTTTCCCATAATGCTACTTGGAATTTAACTAATCAATCTTGTTTGACTCAGCACTCACTCATTGAGCCCTGTCAAACAAGAATAAATTGGTTAACCCTTTACCCAACGTAACCGCTCAAACCAGTCAGCGCTATTCACAAAAATTGCCTTTCAATTTTCATTATTTTTTTGCATCTAAAACATAGCTTATGACCCCTCATTGGAACGAGCTTGTTGAGATCATTCCAATGATGGGTCATAAGCTATGTTTTTGATGCAAATGAAAGTGTCAATGACACTGTAGCTCAACTTGTCAAGACAAAGACATGTACATGTATAGTATGTGACACAGCAATGACAAACATCTAGGTAATGACCTGATAACAAAGGTACATATAAAGTATTGTAACGGTCTGTACATAAATACTGACCGTTGCCTGTAACAAATGTATAGGTAAAGTATTGTAAAGGTGGGTGACAGTCAGATGCTGAACTAGAAAAAATCTTTGAGTCCCAGAGTGGGTCTGACTGAACCCCAAAATATTTGTTCTCATAGCACAGTGATAACAAAGGCACCCCAAAACACACTCGTTCCTGTCCCAAGGTGAAAACAAAAATACTCAAGAAGTTTTGTGAAGATCAGTTCATAAATACGAGCTGTATAGAACTTGTGACAAAAAACTGATTGGACCTAATTTCGGTACAAAATGGCCACTGGCAGCCATCTTGAATTTTGGACCGTACCCAGAAACACTCATTCTCATCCCAAGGAGATAACAAAGGTACCCAAAAAGTTTTGTGAAGATCGGTTCATAAATACAGCCTCTACCCTGAGCCGTATTGACATGTGTGCTTACATTGTGTAAGTTGCACTGAATAAATCAAAGTTCATCTAATTTGCATAATTTCTGCACGAAAAAAAACCCCTTACAATATGTGATGTATTCCATTTTACTAAACATTCATACAAAAATTTATTAAAATCAGAACTTTCATACAGAAGTTCTATACAAAAGACTGATTGCACTAATTTTGGTACAAAATGGCTGCTGGTGGCCATCTTGAATTTCGGACCACACCCAAAAAACACTCGCTCTCATCCCACGGTGATAACAATGGTACCCAAGAAGTTTCGTAAAGATTGGTTCATAAATATGGCCTCTAGTCTGAGCTGTATAGAAGTTGTGTACAAAAAACTGATTAGACCTAATTTCGGTACAAAATGGCCACTGGCAGCCATCTTGAATTTTAGACCGCACCCAGAAACACTCGTTCTCGTCCCACGGTGATAGCAAAGGTACCCAAGACATTTCGTGAAGATCAGTTCATAAATACAGCCTCTAGTCTGAGCCGTATTGACATGTGTGCTTACATTGTGTAAGTCGCACTGAAAAAATCAAAGTTCATCTAATTTGCATAATTTCTGCACGAGAAAAAAACCCGTATTATATGTGATGCATCCCATGGTACTAAAAATTCACACAAAAAAATTATTCAAATCAGGGCTTTCATATGGAAGTTCTGTGCAAAAATCTGCTTGCACCTAATTTTGTACAAAATGGCTGCCATCGGCCATCTTGAATTTCGGACCGGACCCAAAAACACTCGTTCTCGTCCCACGGTGATACCAAAGGTACCCAAGAAGTTTTGTAAAGATCGGTTCATAAATACGGCCTCTAGCCCGAGCCGTATTGGCATTTGCACTTACAGTGCTGAAAGTAACCCCAAAAAACATCAAAATTAGTCTAATTTGCACAATTTACGTACAAGAAAAAAACCCGTATTATATGTGATGTATCCCATGGTACTAAACATTCATACAAAAAATTATTCAAATCAGAGCTTTCATATGGAAGTTCTGTACAAAAAACAGATTTCTGCATCGTCGGTACAAAATGGCAGCTGGCAGCCATCTTGAATTTCGGACCGCACCCAAAAACACTCGTTCTCGTCCCACGGTCGTAACAAAGGTACCCAAGAAGTTTCGTAAAGATCGGTTCATAAATACGGCCTCTAGCCCGAGCCATAGCAGCTTGGCACTTACAGCTCTGAAAGTAACACTAAATAAATCAAAGTCAGTCTAATTTGCATAATTTACGCACGAGAAAAAAACCTGTATTATATGTGATGTATCCCATGGTACTAAACATTTATACAAAACTTTATTCAAATCAGAACTTTCATACAGAAGTTCTGTACAAAAAACTGATTTTTGCATCATCGGTACAAAATGGCCACTGGCAGCCATCTTGAATTTCGGACCACACCTAAAAACACTCGTTCCCGTCCCAGGGTCATAACAAAGGTACACAAGAAGTTTCGTAAAGATTGGTTCATAAATACGACCTCTAGCCCGAGCCATAGCCAATTGTTGACGTACGGACAGACGGACGACGGATGACGGGCCATGACAATAGCTCAAATTTGACTTCGTCAAAGTTGAGCTAAAAATGAAAAAAAATTAGTTATTCAATAAATTTGTTTGCATGTGTCATTTGCTTATCATGTTAGGGAAAGGGATAAATTCCTAGCTGTATTATTGGAAAAAAATTTGGTGCAAAAAAAGAAAATAGTTCAAACGTTTTACAGATAATAAACCAAATAAAACAAATACTTATCGGCAAGCCTGAATATAAGCAACCTGTCATTTGCAAAATGGGGTCCCCAGAGGGTGAATTTGCTGATGCTATCCCATACAGTGGGCCAATTTATCCTCTAGGTACATCTTTCTGTTTTGGCTTGAGACCTTACTCAGACTGAGGTTCACATAGGTTATATTTTGTGATGCTATCCTGCTGTGCAGGATAGCATCACCAAATTCACCCTCTGGGGACCTCATTTTGCAGATGACAGTCTGCTTATTTTCAGGCTTGCTTATCGGCTAGTACAAAACAGTTCAATACAATCCAGTAACCGGTATAACGAAGAGACTTTCATCTGGTATTGTATTGTCCAAGAATGTGTCCATTGAAACAGTATCTAATAAATTGTAATAAAAAGTTCTAAAAAATTCATCAGTATCCAATAAAGCACTCAGCAAAATTTGAATGGAAATAATATCCAACAAGTATTTGCTCCACAGGAAGTTTGAAGATAATTTCATTGAATCTGGTTCACAAGATAATCCACTTCAAATACTGGAAATACTTTTCCAGTAACACAAAATGAAGCACATGTCACATAAATAATATTTCTTAGAATATATAATATCAGTTGCTATCTAAAATAATGCACTGTTCAATAATAACAATCTCCAATGTTCAATAATAAATGCTGAATGTATAAACTGTCACTTTTCAATGTTGTGTATATGAGATGAAAACCATGAGAGAAGAACACAGGTGTGTGGACAGAGGGTTAGATGAGTCATCAATGGAAAGTTTCAGAAAGAGAAATTTCTCCAACGTTCTTTTGTTCCACTAATTCCTGATTGGCTCCATTAAATCACTTCATTAAGTTTCCAGTTCATTCTGTCCAATTTCAAGTAAACATGTGTGACCCAAATAAAATAATTACATCTAAAAATAGATCCCATATAACAGTGTTTGTAAACATGTAATAGGTACATTCAAAGGTCACTCAGAGCATACAAGCTATCAACCCAGCTAAAGTCCACTTACTTTAAATAAAAATAATTTTAGAAAATATAAAATTGTTTTTACCCTGATATAATTATTAGCCAACGACATATCAATCAATTCTAATATCATAATAGTGGCTCATGTCATAATTATGTAACTTATGTAGCATAAGTAAACTTGTGTCATAATTATTGACTTTTTGTTATCGGAGAAAAAAAATTGAAAAAAGAATGAGCCATGGCAGCCATTTTTGGCAGCAAACTGTGAGGTAAATACATGAATGACATTCTCATCTTCTCATCATACTAAGTCATAATGCCAAGTTTCAAGATGGCTTCCATGGTAGCCAATGAGGATGGGTGACCAAAATTTCAATATCACATTCTGATTCACTCATCATTCTGAGTCACCCTACCAGATTGCAATAAAATGGATGCTTAAAAGTAACCTGTAGGGTGTGCAGAAGAAATCCGAGATGGCTGCCTTGGTAGCTATTAGGACCGACCGGCCAACCATGGCCAACAACATCCTTTCCCAAATGGGTTTAACTCTTAACTAGCTGAGTATTTCCAAAATACTTTTCATCAAATATAGTCATGGCTGCTCTGAAGCAGGAGTATACATCAGTAGCATGTAAGAAGTTAAGAAAAAGCTTTGGTTTTTGGAGTAAAAAAAACATATCAAGTAAAAAAATCGAATCGCCATTTTTCAGATTAGTGCTGGGTGTATGTAGCAGATCTGTGTATTAGCAAGTTGAAATAAAATTACTTGAGGAGTCAGGTAAAGGCCTGAATCAGCATTTAGTGAAAAGGCACTTCTTTACAATCTCACATACTATATAATCTGAACATTACTGTACAAACATTTTCAAGTATTTATGGAAATGAACAGCAGGATATTATCAATGTTCCATTCACATTACAATGCACTGGTAGATCACTTTCTCATTCCATGTATAGGACAAGTCCACATACCAGTAAGCTAACCACAAGTCTTTATGATAGTGGAATTAGTATTCATAAGCTGGCTCCATCAAAAAGAATATGACCCAATAAATATACAAAGCAAGATTTAATACAAACTCATCAATACACACATACCATGCGGTAATTTAAAATAACATTTGTTTGCATAGAGTGCATTCCTCGAGTTTCAAGGGACTGAAATAAAGCTAGCCTCTCACCAGAGCAGGGGTCAGTCGAGTGGGCGACTAGGGCGAAGAAGTCGCCTTGTCATTCCTCAAGTCGACTTGGCTTACATTGGGGGCGAAATTCAAGACGCCCTCCAAAACTTCCTTGCTTGGGAGACATGGCAGTTTATTGTATTTTCTTATGTTTTATTTCCAAAAAAAAACGCTTCTGCATTCACAAACAAGCCCAGAGACCAATATGGGTCTGGACCTGCGTCGCTGCATGCAATTGATCGGCAAACAGGAAGTGGCTGCACAGCAGACCTGAAAATTAGATACACGATACAACTCATCATTATGAAGCAGCAGACCAAATATAACATCATTCCTTTTCATAGAAGACAAGAAAACTTTGACGGAAGAAGTGTTTCGGACAGACTGACGGAGTCGAGCGGTTACTAGACCTGCTCTGCCACTGGCGACGCAGGTAAAAAGTAAACACGGCTGATGTTAAAATCCATCATACAGCTCTGAAAATAGCCTAAACTAGCCCAATTTTATATTTCTGAAAAGAATTGTAATGGCACAGTCGTTCGAACAATATGCCTCAACTGATAGCAACCAGCACAAAATGGCTATTTAACAAGAGGCCCCATAGGACCTTAATAGCTCACCGACCAAAGTGGTCCAAAGAAGTATTTGGGGTCACATTCAGTTAGACATCAACACTACAAAGGAATGAAGTCATGAGAGGAAAATTTTATGGAAAAACACTAAGGAATGGATTTGAACAAACCTTAACATAACATCCCCCCCCCCCCCCCCCCATCCCTCCTGCCATAGAGCCCAAATATTAAGCCAAGGACTCAAATTGAATAAACTTGAATCTCATCCCCCTTGAGATGTCATATACCAAATAGGAAAAAATTCTTACTGGTGGATATGAAGAAGGTTTTTAAAGAAATCACCTCACATTGCACCAAGTTAAACTTTGGGATCAAATAGGGAGCCAAAATATTAACCCAGGGTCCCGATTTGAACAAACTTGAATCTGACCCACCTAGAGATGTTATATACCTAATATGAAAGGATTCTGATTGGTGGATCTGAAGAAGAAGATTTTATAAGAAATTCCCTCATATTGCACTTAGTTAAAATTCAGGCTCCCATAGGTAGCCCAAATTAATAACCCCGAGACCTGGTTTGAACAAACTTGAGTCTTACCCTCCAAGAGATGGTGTATACCAAATATGAAAGGATTCTGACAGGTGGATCTGAAAAAGATTTTTAAAGAAATTTTCTTTTATTGTATAAAGTTAAAATTTTGGCTTCCATAGGGAGCCCAAATATCAACCCATGGTCTAGGATTGAACAAACTTGAATCTAACCCTCCTAGAGATGTTGTATACCAAATATGAAAGCATTCTGACTACATGGTCTGAAGAAGATTTTAAAAACAAGTCGGAACAGGACCCAAAATTTTCAGGCAATAAATTTTTTTTTTCCATCTCAAAATTGAACATAACGCATAAAAATCCCCCAAAAATGTCCAAATTTTGGTCCAAAATTTCCAAGTCTGAACCGAACCAAAAATTTTCAGGCTAAAAATTTGGGTTTTTTTCATCTCAAAATTTAAAAAAACACATAAAAAATCCAAAACAAATTTTTTTTCTTCAAATTTTGGTCATAAAATTTCTTAAGTCCGAACCTGATTCAAAATTTTCAACACAGGGACCCAGTTTGAACAAACTTGAATCTGACCCCCCCCCCCCCCCCCCCCCTCCCCCATAGATGTTGTATATCAAACATGAAAGGATTCTGAGTGGTCAATCTGAAGAAGAAGATTTTTAAGGAAATTTCCTCAAATTGGGCTCCCCCCCCCCCCCCTCCCCCAGAGATGTTGAATACCAAATATGAAAGCATTCTGACTGGTGGATCTGAAGAAAAAGATTTTTAAAGAAATTTTCTCATATTGCACTAAGTTAAAATTCAGGGTCCCATAGGAAACCCAAATATTAACCAAGAAACTCGATTTGAACAAATTTGAATCTGGCCCCCCCCTAGAGATGATGTATACCAAATATGAGAGGATTCTGACTGGTGAATCTGAAGAAGAAGATTTTTAAAGAATATTCCATGCATTGCACAAAGTTAAAATTTGGGCTTCCACAGGGAGCCCAGATATTAACCCAGCGACTCAATTTGAACAAACTTGAATCTGACACCCCCCCCCCCCTCCTCTACAGATGTTGTATACCAAACATGAAAGGATTCTGACTGGTGGATCTGAAGAACATTTTTAAAGATTTCCTCAAATTGCACCAAGTTAAATTTTGCCCCCCCTCCCCTAGAGATGTTGTATACCAAATATGAAAGCATTCTGACTGGTGGATCTGATGAAAAAGATTTTTGAAGATATTTTCTCATATTGCACTAAGTTAAAATTCAGGGTCCCATAGGGAACCCAAATATTAACCAAGAAACTTGATTTGAACAAATTTGAATCTGGCCCCCCTAGAGATGATGTATTCCAAATATGAGAGGATTCTGACTGGTGAATCTGAAGAAGAAGATTTTTAATGAATATTCTATGCATTGCACAAAGTTAAAATCTGGGCTTCCATAGGGAGCCCAAATATTAACCCAGCGACTCAATTTGAACAAACTTGAATCTGACCCCCCCCCCCTACAGATATTGTATACCAAACATGAAAGGATTCTGATTGGTGGATCTGAAGAAGATTTTTAAAGAAATTTCCTCAAATTACACCAAGTTAAACTTTGGGCTCCAATAGAGAGCCTAAATCTTAACACAGGGACTCGATTTGAACAAACTTGAATCTGACCCCCCCTAGAGATGTTGTATAACAAATATGAAAAGATTCTGACTGGTGGATCTGAAGAAGATTTTTTTGAATTTTTGAAAAAATTTTGAGTGCTATCAGAGTTATGCCCCTTCTGGTGCCTCCCTGTGGGCACGGCATGTTTATTTGTACAAACTTGAATTGACATATGATAAGGAACATGCACAACAAATTCGGTTCAATTTGGTTGAGTAGTTTGTGAGAAGTCGATAATGTAAAGTTCACGACGGACGGCAAGTGATAAGTTAAGCTCCCTTCGGTGAGCTAAAAACAAAGTGCCAGCAAAAACAACGAATCACACAAGACACGTAACGAGTTAATTAGAATTTATTAAAGTTAACCACCATTTCAAAACAAACAAAAAATGTGTAGGAGACAGTTCATCCATAAAAACGTCTTAATTGCTTATGGTTACGCTCTGTTTCACTGACAAATTGGTTACGACTTGCATTGAAATTCGCCCCGCAATTTGCATTGAATGTTTTTCTTTGAAAACTTGTGTTGGAAGGGGGTTAAATGTAATAAGGCTACGACAGAAATCACACATATTAGGATGGATAAGAATGGCAGGCCTTCATAGCATCAATCGTACGTGTCAATGTAAGATGGTTGGCAGAAATTGTCATTTTTCTGAACGGTGTATTATTACCCAGCACAGCAGGGAAGGGAGACAACTGAAATATTTTGTCATTTACCTTAGAAATAAATTAACTCAAATTGTTAATAACGCTTAATTTATGAAGGATATCGAAAACTTTTTTAACTTCGCTTTTCAATTCAATTTGGGCATTCAGAAACCATGAATGCTTGAAATTTATTTTAAATACTTCAAATATTTTTTAAAAAGAATAACAACACTCTCACCATGGGTAATGCTAAATTTCAAATCTACTGCACTGAGGCAAATACATATTTATTTAATGATGTTTAAGGTCACATATATATGCACAATGGCTAATCATGACCGTGACAGTTTTACGGATGGAGGAAGCCGGAGTACCCAGAGAGAACCACCGAGCAACGACGAGCAGCTGCCAGCTCCCCAACATCGTAACTCCGCACTACAGCACAGGCAGGGTTAGATTGGTTGAAGACATGCGTACCATCGACGTGCAGTACGCCTTAGTACACGGCGTCATCGTGCCCCCACGCGGGCAATGGAGATGAAGTGTCTTGCCCAAGGACACAACGCGGTTGCCGCAGGTGGGATTCGAACCGAGGACCTCTCGGCTTGCAGCCTGCACCTTTACCTACTGAGCCACCGCGCTCCGAGGCAAATACAAAATCAACTGCATGGTAACCCTAGTCATCACTGTTAGGGAAAGAGTTAGGGTATTCAGAAACCATGAACGACACAGTTTTTGTGTGTGTGTGTGTGGGGGGGGGGGGGGGGGGGGGGGGGGGGGGGGGGTAGGGAGGGGGGGTAGGGGGGGGTAGGGGGGGATTTAACCTACATTCTTGTTATATACCATCTGACTTAGTTTTGTGTTTGCAGGTATGTTTGTATAACTTTTATTTTTTTCTCCACAATTGTGTCCTCTGTGTACATTTATTTTGTCACAATGTCATATATGTTTTTTTCTGATTTCTCCCTCATGTCCCGACTTCTCCTCCTGGCCCCTGACTTCTCCCTAAAGTCCTCTGGAAAGAGAAGTCACTTCTCCCTAAAATCAGCTGCTAGGCTGACTCTTGTACCAGAGAATGCACTTTGCATCCTCTGCACACAGAATCTGATGTCGAATTATCAAAATTTCAACCTGCAAATTTTCTCAAAAATGCAACTAGGAATTTAACCAGTTGTCAAACAAGACTAAACCGGTTATACTCCTAGTTGCATTATGGGAAATATTTGCTTGCTGCTTGAAATTTCGTCAGAGGACATCAGATTGAAAGGGGATAAGTTCCTGTACTATTGGGTTAAATTGAGTATTTAATGCTTTATATCTACATATCGACAGAGTTCATAGTGCTCTATCAGACAAGAAGTGAATGGAGTACATCATTGGTGGGTATCTAAAATGTTGTGTATCTCCTAGCATTTTGCCACCTTTACAGAAGAGCTGAAAAACTTAATAATTCCTAATATCAGGAACACAGAACCGAGTAAGTGAAGGTTCTCACGCAGCAAAACAAATTCATTGTTTCACAGACCTGGATATAAAAGGCTTATATCATAACCTGTTCGCAGGTTATGCCTCTTAACATGCTTGTAATCCATAGAAAAAGTGAGATCACACGTTAGTTGTTGTTATTTATTTGTACAGTGGAACCCTGTTAATTGAATAGCCACTTTGCCAATAAAAATTATTCAATTAACAGGAGTATTCAAATAACAGGGATTGCATCACATTCCTGTATTCTAGAGATAAACTTAGCATTTGTTCTATTATATCTTGTTTGACAGAGCTCAATGAGCTCTGTCAAACAAGATATAATAGATTAAATGCATGTACTGGATGTGCTGAGGCCAAGTAGGTCTATAAACAAATGAAAACTGGGGAGAGTCAGGGTAATTTCTCGACAGGTTACAAGATTTTTTATTCATTTAACAGGAGTTTACTCTACCACCTATATTCAATTGACAGGTCAAATTTGTACTGGAGGTCTGGTAAATTGTTTTGTGTTGGAAAATTATATTCAATTAACAGGGTTATTCAGTTAAGAGATATCCAATTAAGTGGGCTCCACTGTATTTGAAAAACAACTAAAAAACAAAACAATTTTGACATCCTGTGTTTTCTGTGAAGGGTTAAAATCTATTCTTGGGAAATAGGACAAACAATAATACACCATGAATTATAAGATGTAGCATTCCAAAACTTCAAAACTAAGCAAACTTCACTTTCCAAGAATTGGTACGTAAACATAATTCGACAAACTTCAAAGGCCAGTAATGCCACTCACTGTCTCTTTGTTCATGCATTCCGTGGATAATCATTTGAGTCAAGATGGCTCATTGAAGTTGCATTTCATGTATTACACTGAGCTCAAATAACTGATTATTGCTGAGAAAAACTTAAGTCGAAAAATGAGGAAATATTTTTGGAATCCCTAGTTACTGTGCTCCAATGGGGGTGAATGGTGTGCAAGTGTTCGCTGATGTTTTTCTTGAAAACATTTTTCCGATGCCAGTGTCCCAGTTTCCCCTCCCCCCCCCCCCAGTAAAACTTCCCCCTCAGGGGGTGGGAACTAGATTTTACAGTATTTTCACCACAGGGGGGGACTAGTTTTTTTACCCCCATGCAGATTTTTTTGCCCCCCCATCTGAATTTTTTGTTTTTCTTCATTTTTTATGTCATACTATTTGCTAATATGGCAAGAAAAAGAAAAGATTTCTGTTGTTTTTCTCCAATTTTGACAATGGTCATAAGGGTAAATACAGAACAGATAGTTAATGATGAGATTTATGGAGATGAGAATAGATTATAACTCAGCCAAGCCAGTAATCTGTTGATTTGAGGAGGATTATTGAATGCCAATTAGTGTGAGGATTAACACATCCTGATTGGGGGCGCGGTGGCTCAGTTGGTAGAGGTGCAGGCTGCAAGCCGAGAGGTCCTCGGTTCGAATCCCACCTGCGGCAACCGCGTTGTGTCCTTGGGCAAAACACTTCACCCCGATTGCCTACATGGGGGCATGATGACGCTGTGTACTGTGGCGTACTGCACGTCGATGGTGCGCATGTCTTCAACCAATCTAACCCTGCCTGTGCTGTGGTGCAGAGTTCAGAGTTACGATGTTGGAGAGCTGACAGCTGCTCGTCGTTGCTCGGTGGTTCTCTCCGGGTACTCCGGCTTCCTCCACCCGTAAAACTGTCACGGTCACGATTAGCCATTGTGCATAAGTATGTGACCTTAAACACCAATAAATAATAATAAATAACAATTAACACATCCTGATTAGAATAACAATTATAACATTAGGTTTATCCTGCACCTAATCCATCCAGAAACCAGTTTCTTTAATAAATATTTCTAGTCCCCCCACCCCCACCCCCCCCATCATATACAAAATAGTCTGTTCCTCAGGGAAATCCTTGTCGTCAAGTACCCTGCACCTCAAGCATAGTTATGACTACTCGGAAATAAATACCTCATGTCTTGAACTCCTGAAACCCTGTTGAGTAACTTTAGACAGTGCTGAATTGGGGGCTGAGGTTTGACAGAATCATGAAGATTCCATGTCGTCAGAAGGATTACTGTATTATCAAAACTTTTTGGCATTTGGCAGCAGGCCTGTTATATATTGCCCATATTTAGTGTCTTTGGTGAATGTAAGACTTTAATAAATATTTCTAGTTCCCCCCCCCCCCCCCCCCCCCCCCCCCCCCCCCACTCTGTCATATACAAAGTAGTCTGGTCCACAGGGAAGTCCTTGTCAAGAACCCTGCTCCTCAAGCATAGTTATGACTGCTCAGAAATAAATACCTCATGTCTTGAATCCTGAAACCCTGTTGACAAGACAAGATTAATGGAACGTAAATTAAATTTAGTACGTAGTTTGTTGGGGTCACCCCTCCCCAGAAGAAATTTGTTTAAATCTCATATTATTTGCTAATTTGGTGAGAAAACCTATCTTTGACTGATATTTTTTTTTTAACTTTGACATGGTCAATGTCAGTTGGAGGCACACCTGACAGTGACCATGTCAAAGTTAAAAAAAAATTATTTTTTTCAAAATGGAGGTGGGGTGGGGGGGGGGGGGGGGGGGGGGGGGGGAGAGATTTTGGTAGCCAGGTGGAAAATCGTCCCCAACCTGACGTTGACCATTGGCAAATTAGTTGGAAAATTTGTGTTAAAGAGGGATTTTCTTGCCCTATTAACAATGATATGACATGGAAAAATTGCCCCCACCTGATGTTGGCCATACAACATCAGAATGAGAAAACATATATCATCAAGTAGAGGGTTTTACACCATATAAGCAAATCATGCGGCACAAAAATTTTCTTTTTGG